>CM067333.1:89945000-90515000 GCA_034376525.1 Nicotiana benthamiana | reverse complement strand
TCAAGTATGGTAAACATTCAACGAGTGAATATAAAACAAAACAAAATGTTTCCATTTGAACTTTTATACTGGATAAGAAAAAAAACAAAGGCTACTATAATTGTAGCACATATATACGACAACTAAAACACAATAATATCGTTCAACAACTTGTCTACCATTTTTCTTCTAAACTAGCATCAACTAAATAATTGTACTACATGTTCCATACAAAATATTACATCTACTTCTTCTTCCTTTGGACTCGTGTTTTCTCATTCAAAGCTGGTGCACCTTTTCTCCTTGCCGATTTTCCTGTCACCTTATTTTCACTAATTGCCCCATGTTCCTGCTTCTTTCTAGCATATTCCCAAAGTAGCGCTTTATAGTATCTATGATGTTGGTCAATATCAGAAAGGGGTTCTTTTTGAATTTTTATTTTTTGGGAGTTTTTGAACTGGGAGACACCTACGTTTTCTTTCCAGGTTTACTGATAGGCATATCTTTTACAAAATCACAATCGAACACTATATCTTTTCCTTTTCTTTTCGCTTGTTTGATTGGCGTCGAAGATTTTCGAGCATCGAAATTATGTGTTTCTTTACTTATACCTTCAGTCTTGATTTGACGTGGAGAAAGAATATGCTTCTTATCTACAATTGCATGTGCATATTTTTCATACTTTTTGGGTAAATGCAGTGATAATACACCTAAATTAAAAGAAGATATATCAGCTTCTCTAGCTTTTTCGGGTTATGCTTTGAAGGTTTATTTTTCTTCACTGAGAAAATTTAAAGCTGAAAGTAATTTGTGTATGAACTCTGAAGAAGTGACTTCAATTTTGACTGTTGTAGAAGAAAAAACTCGAAATTGAACGTTAATGGTGGGGGTTATATATATTTCTCTGGTTTTAGATAGAAAATAATGGGAAAGAAACGTAGGTGTAGAGTGATACGTGGGTGATGATGTAAGTTTGAAAAAAAGAAGGAGGGGGGGAGGGGATTTGGAGGAATATACGGTATCATTAATTTAGGAGAAATATGCGATACCATTAATGTACGATTAAAACACATAATAATATATAATTGTAATTAAGTATATTAAATGTAGTTATATTAAACTTAAACATTAAGGGTAACATAGTCTACTATATGACATATGAATATGAAATTTCCTTTATTTTTATGTATTTCAATAAAATTTAGCCATTATATTAGTTAATTGTATATATTATAACATAATGTTAAAATATAGTAAAGAAAGAATCTTTAATGTTTATTTACTTGTTTTTATACCCCATCTAATTCTAACATCTTCACATATCCTTACGTGCAATTTAATAAATTTCAATAATTAAAACCCAAAGTAAAAAACTTTAAATTTTATTTACCATAATTTTTAACCAATGGTGGAATTTATAATGAAACTAACTCAATTTAACTTGTGACAAATGCTCTTCTAAAGTAAATTAACCTAATTTTTGTGCAAATATATGTGTTTGTTATTCCCTCAACATTTCTTATTTAGCTTAAACTTTAATATAGTTGAACGTAATTAATAAATTCAATTCTAAGTAGTTATAATTTGGTATTTTAATCTTTCAATTGTTTACAAAATTCACTTTTTAAATTATTTACAAAATTCACTTTTTAAGATAATAAAATAAATAAATATTGAAATAACTCATAAAAAGTGTTTTATAAGATATTTGCATTTCAGGGGTCAATGCTCTTTGTATAAGGTTAAAGGCATCGTCTCTCCTTTTATAACATAATCTTATTTATTTTCACTTAATAAAATGTATGAATATGAATTATTTAAAATTTAAAAATACATTTGTTTTTAAATTTACAAAAAAGTAATACAAAAATATTTATAAATATTTTTTTCAACAGGTAAAAAAACACACACCATTTAAATTTAATACAGAGTCAAACTACATATAGTGAAATATTTAAATTAAATTGTACAAATAGATGAATGATCAAAAGTGCTATTAATAAAAGGATGTCGGTGAGCAAGGAGTAGGATTGCGGAGTAGGGGGAATAGTGTTGGGCCTAAACGGGCTTCACGGTCCGGATTTTGCGGGCCTGGGCTCTTGCGGTCCCCGGCTTCATGAGCTTAATGGGTGAGACCAGCCCGTGGCGGGCCTAAGCTCATGTGGTCCTGGGCTTAGCAGGCCGGGCTTTGTGGGCCTGGCGGGCTTTTTTATAATTTTTTTATTTAAGGCAATATCTTGTATTGTAGTTATTAGTATAGTATATAATATAGTATACTAGTATAGAATATATTGATATTATACTAGTTATTAGTATAGTATATAATATATATTTCATTGTATATTGTATTATAGTAATTAGTATATATTATATATTATGTATATATATATTCCCTTATATATTTTATTGTAGTATATATTGTATGTTATGTAAATATATTCTCTTATATATTTTCTTGTAGTATATATTGTGTCTTATGTATATATATTATAACTTATATAGTTATATATTTTGTTGTAGTATATATATTGTATCTCTTATGTATATATATTCTCTTCTTTTTTTTGGTAATTAAGGTTTTTCATTAATCACCAATGAAGTAACATTACAAAACCACAGTCGAGCTTCCACTCAGCTGAATGTCTGGGAAATAACATATTGACTATTCTTACTGTCCTAACTGCCTAACACTACTATATTCTAAGGTGTTGCAATTGTTGTCTAATTCTTGGGGTGCTTCTAACATTATAATTATACACTATGTCTCTCAGTAAAGCAGTGTTACATCGAAAAACCTTGTTGAAGACTCTTGCATTCCTTTCCAGCCATATAGCATACGCAAATTCAGCTGTAACCATTTTGAAAGTGGCTGCACGACAGGTTCGACCCTTGGCTTTGCTAATCAACCATTCCATTTTCTGGTTCCAATCAATACTAGGTGGATATTGTTCCTGCAACCAGTTCATTTATTCTTCCCCATAGGTCCACAGTGACCGGGCAGTTCATGAACAAATAATCTCTTGTTTCAGGGTGGATTTGGCATAAGGTGCATTGCTGATCAATACTCATTCCCAGCTGTGTAGTCTATCCTTTGTTGGGAGTCTGTCCTGTAGGAATAGCCATAGGTTGAAAACTGCTTTTGGCCTTGCTTGGTTTTGTATGATTAAATTCTTCCATGGGACTCTCGGCACTTCTTGCATCTGTGACTAGTACAATTGTCTAGTCGAGCATTTCTGATGCTTCCAGTTCTGGAGACTTTGTAGAATGTCTCTTGATTGGATGATCTTCTTAACCATCCAGCTAGCTTGGGCAGGAATTAGAATTGACTCTATTGGTCTGTCTTTGATATAATACACAGTGATCCACCTTATCCACAGCTTGTCCTTTTTATGAGCTAGGTCCCAGCAGGTCTTTGCAATAGCAGCCTTGTTCCAGAGCTTGAGGTTGGTTAGATTCATCCCACCAACTGATTTTGGGGTATACATTTTGTCCCAAGAGATGTATGCTTTCTTAGTTACGGTGTTCATCCCAGACCAAATGAAACTCCTACAAATGCCTTCAATTATTTTTAGTACTTTCACAGGGAATATAAACAGCTGTGCCCAGTATGCTTGGACTCCAAAGATGACAGATTGCACCAGCTGGATCCTCCCAGAGTAAGCCAGTGTTCTGGCAGTCCAAGAAGTGATCTTGGCTGTGATTCTTTCCACTAAAGGTTGCCACTACAGTAGTGTGATTTTTTGGTGGTCAGTGGTACTCCCAGATGCTTGAAAGGCAGTTGGCCTTGCTCATAGCCAAGGTGGTCGAGGATCTGCTTCTGTATAGGCATTGCTACCCCTCCAAAATAGACTGAGCTCTTGTTCAAGTTGGCCTTCAGTCCTGAGGCTGCAGAGAATTGGGAGAAGCAGTTGGATAATGCCTTGACAGAGGTAAGGTCTCCTTTGGCAAACAACATCAATTTATCAGCAAAGCACATATGTGTAATGCCCAGTTTTTTGCATCTCGGGTGGAATTGGTATGCTGGATCATCTTGTAGTGCAGAGCATGACCTACAATATATATTATACTTATATATTTTCTTGTAGATTATGTTGTATGTTATGTATATATATTCTCGTATATATTTTCTTGTAGTATATATTGTATGTTATATATATATATATATATATATATATATATATATATATATATATATATATATATATATATATATATATTGTAGCTTATAAATAATTCGAAGTAAAGACAAAGAAATATTGAGAAAAAAGATATTCAAGGGTATGTCTTATAATTTTTATTACAAAAAATGACATATCTTTATTAGTCTTCTTTCCCCTAATGGAATGAGCACAACAAGGTACTAATACCACCATTAAAAGGAAAAAAAATTAAAAGAAGATGTGCCAATATACAAGTTACATCATAATCTACATTGTATCTCTAACAAATCTCATAAATCTGTCAAGGTTGGGAGGATGTTGTGTTGGTGGTGGCGGAAAAGAAGCTTGTTCATCACCACTTCCGGGCGAAGCCGAATCCTCCGCAAAGTTCTGCTATCATTTCTTCTTAAGCTTCATGTATCACCGGTTGTGATTCTGCAATTCCAAAGTTTCTTCTTTCCGCGCGGATCCAATCTCTAAAAAGTACCGATTTTTCCAAGCTATCCCTCATCGACGCTCTATGATCACCTTTTACAGTCTTGCTTAACTGAAAGCGCTCTCCGATGCAATAGTTGAATCTTGAATTGATAAAATATCTCGAGCCATCCTTGCAAGAATCAGAAAATGTTTTTCTCTTGACTTCCACTATTCCAAAAGATCGAAAGAGTCGTCTGGATTCTCCTTTCCAAGTCCCTGAGACAAATAAACTTGAAGCTTATTTAGATGTGAAGATTCATCAGAATTATCACCTTGAGAACTCCGTAACTCCGTCCAAGATTTAAGAGCTGTTAAGCCCGCAACTCTTTTAGATGATTGTAAGCTAGAGGAAGTAGGGGTTTGAATATTTGGCCTAGCATGCTCTAAGGCAAGTTGATAAGCATTATAAATTGTTTGAGCATTAATTTTAATTGATGCTTTTACATCTGCAAGTGTAGAAACTTCCTCGTTTGAAAGATCTAAAGCCTTATAAATATTTGAATACAAAAAATGAGGACTTCCCAATTTCATTGTAGGATTTAACATTGCAGCAACACCAAAAATAGGAGGGATAGGAAAAAAATATTTTTAAATTTTTGTTTCATTTCATTTATAGCAAGTTTATAAATGTCTCCACCCTCGCCAAATTCAACAAACAAATCAGCTAGTGCTGCAATATAAACTAAACAGTTTGAAATAGTAGGATAATATTGCCCATAAAATGCATTTGCAGCAACTTGAAAATGTTCTAAAAAATCTAAAAGAATTTTAACATTCGTCCAATCTTGTGTAGTAAGCATTTCATCATCGTCCTCACCACCTACCCGAGAATTAAACGTTGCATTAATTGAGTTTCTATATTCATATGCAACTTTTAAACTTTCGTACATACAACTCCATCCAGTCGGACAAGGTTTAGGAACCTTTCTTTCTCTAAGGTGATATTCATCACATTTTTAAAAATACTCTCTAAGTCTTATTCTACGGTTTGAATAAAAAAGCCAATTAAGAGCCATTCGTACCTTTTCAATTTCTATGTTTAAAATTCGCATACCATTACCGATAATTAAATGATAAATATTACAAATACATCTAACATGAAAAATATTAGTAAATGCAGGATTTAGTGTTTTTGTAAGCATGCCTATAGCACTAGTGTTACTAGAAGCATTATCCATAGAAATTGCCATTATTTTATCGCTAAAGCAAAAGTATCTACAAATATCTGAACAGTGTTAGCTATAAGCACATAACAGTAATCATCTTTGCTAATTCTTCACGATCTCTATTTGGATCGTAATATAAATACCTCCGGTGACAGTGTTAATTCCTGGTTGAACTAGATTTGAACCTGTACTAGGGTTAACCGCAGAATCTACACTTGTCCCCTCTTGCTGCGCTTGCATTTGTAAAAATCTAGCCTTATCTCTAGGGTGTGTTTTTATGTGCCTAGTCAAACTATCCGTGCTGCTACGGTCTCCAGTAATTTTATGCACCAGTAATTTCCCAGGTATTTTACACTTAGCCTTATTTTGTTCTCTTACTTGAGTAAAAAAATTTCAAACTAATGACGTTTCTTGATGTTTAGCAGGTTGTCTATTAAAAGTAGGAGTTTCTACAGGTGGATCGGCCGGTGCATTACTTGGGTTATTAACAGGACTAGTAGGTGTATCCTCTAAATCTGGTGCTTGGGTTTCATCATCATCATCCTCATTTTCTTCTAAGATGGGTTCATTAGGATAAAGAGCATTCATAATTTCATCATCTAATCTATCACCTACTGCAACATCATGTAGAAATTCACTATCGGTAAATTGAAAACAAGGGTGATCACTATCAAGAATTACGGGAAGAGGAGGAGGACGTCTAGGTTGGCGACTACTTTCAACTTGTTTATCTTTTCTAGGTCAGGGAGCCGGGGGAAGGGTAGTATTATGGCTACTACTTTCACCGGTTTTACCTTTTCCTTTACCAAATATTTTTTTCAAAGTAAATGCCATATTAATTATAATTATGCAAACTAAACCATACAAAAATATATTATTAAAATGTAAGAGTTGAAACGAGTTTACTGGATTGCCGAACAACTTCTTGAAAATTGAAAACTGTTGAACACTTGAAAACTTCAATTCAACAACTTCACAATTTTTCACGAATTTTCAATAATAAATTAAGCAATTGTAATAGAAATATTGAGAGATATTGATGAATTGGTGAATAAAAATGAAAGAATGAGGAGTTATTTATAGTTGAAAAATGGGTAAAAGTATAATTATTTAAAGTTTGGGGGCTAAATGACCATTTTTAAACCTCCAAACAGTCAAATTGTAGCCCAAACGACTACTTTTTAAAATCTGTCCATTGATGATTTTTAAAATCAATTTTTTTAGAAAATATAGCCGTTGAGCTCGTTTAGGCCCGCCAGGACCGGCCCAGGCCCAACTGACGGTCCCGGGCTCACGGGCTAAATTGTGCGGACCGGTCCGTCACAGACTTAAGAGTAACACCAGGCCCAGGACCACGAGGGCCAGCCCGCCAGGACTGCGGGCCCGGTCCGGTCCGGTTCAGGCCCGGGCCACAATACAGAGTTAGGGGAGAAGCCGTAGAAGAAAATGGAAAGCTCGGCGATTCTGAGAGAGTGGTTCGATAGGGTCGACTCGGAGAAAATCGGCAATATCACTGCTATTCAACTCAAGGTCTGTTTTGGTCTTGCAGATATAAGCCTTCTGTTTTACGTACTCCGTTACTGAACTTGACGCCTTCTTTTTATTACTATATATGTATTGCGCGGCTCTGTTTGGGATCGTTACTATTCAGAGTGCTTCTGCAATTGGAAATTTAGAATTTTCTATCTCTGTTGTCCAGCAAATGATCAGGTTTTCTTCTGCCCTCTTTGTATTAATTACGAGACAATAACATCCAAATAATTACTAGTACACAGGTATTTACCAATTGTTACTTTATTTCTTCCATTTTATATCAATTTTCAGGATGTATGATTATGACAAGAATGGAACTATGAGTTTTGAAGGTGAGGATGATCTCTTGCTGATTGTCTCTCTACTCCCATTAATAGAGTTTCATGAGTTTTGTTCTTTTTGTCTAATTATAGAAATTCTCTCAATCACAGTGATGTAATCTCAAATAAGATCGTTACAAAACTTGGAGATATATCAAAGCATTTTCTAGATTCCCAGTGATAAGCTGCTGTTCAATCTACTTTAGCCCCTTCTTTACTTTATTTTGGTGCAATTGAGTTTATGCTTAATAATTGTTCCGTTGAGATTCTCATACTGTTATTAATCTAATATTTTTTCGCCAGAGTTTGTTGAACTTACAAGTTTCTGTTGAAGGTCAGCTTTTTTTCCAAGTTACATTTTTGTAATAACTGCACAACCTCGTCTTGGCAGCACTAGAATGAAATCCTTAGTGTTGCATGAGTTCAATTGTGTCTTTCTTCTTTTCCTGTAGATGGTTCATAAACTGTTGTGTTCTTTCAAATGTTTTCAATTGTTTGATTTATATGAACCATCAATCTATTATTGTAGGTGCAACATGTGTTCTCAGACTTGGAGAGGTGAATTTCTTTTTTGGTAAAGCATTCCCCTAATACTTCATCATGTCATTGGTTGGAATTTGAAATATATTTTTAGGAAGTTAATCCTTATATTATTTTGGTTATTGAATTAGGGGTCGTGGATTCCTTGTCCCAGATGATGTTTACGAGGCAAGAAATTCCTTAATCTCAAACTCCTTCTGCCTTATTGTGTTTGCTTATTAGTACATTTCAGACCTTCTTATGGCGAGGAAAATGAGGAAAGAATGATCAGACTGCTGAATGGTCTTTGACAGCCTGCTTATTTGCAATGGACAATAATCTATCAATGAAATTGTTGCATCATTTGCAGGCGTTGATAAAAATAGGATTCCACCTCGACTCTCCAGCATTATACACTGTGTGGAGGTATTATAATTGTTAGAGAATTCATTGTGATTATTAGATTCAGTAGCTATTGTTCTTTGTGAAGTGGTATGCAGAAATATGCTCATTCAATGGACTTAATGTGTGTTATGAGAAGGTTGATGTGTAAGATATATGGATTTATATCTAGATATATGGACTTATATCTACATATATATGAACAATATAAGGATAAATTATATGTTATGTGCTATCTTTTGGTTTGGCCTAAATAAGTGGTCTTATGGACATAAGGTTAAGGGGGCCAATATATTGTCATATAAAGTGTAGGACTAATGTGTAGATACCCAAAAGGGTAACCTTAGTTGATGATGAGCTAACTAAGGTTACATATATGTAACCATGGTTACATGCTTGTGACTCTTGAGTTATGTAACTCTTGGGACTCTTGGGTTATGTAACTCATTTGTTATTAAGTGGGGGTTATGGTTCCCACATTAGTGCAAGACAAGTTCTTCTTCCTCCCATTGAATCAAGAACAAAAACAATCCATTGTCTTGCAAATAGTGTGCAAAACCATAAGCCAAATTTTGATTACTGTCATAACACTATTATTGTGAACCTTTCATATATTGTTTTAGTATTGTGGATTCATTCTTGTGGTGACAATCATACTTCAAGAAAACTTGAAGGAAGGCTAAAGGAGTTCACAACAACTCAAGGACAATCATCAAAAGGAGGTTCAACATTTCCACATATGGATTCAGGTTAGCTTCCGCTCATGTAGTTTAAATCCAAATTATTCAATATGAAGGTTGTTATATTTAGTCGGAATCATATTCCTAACAATTGGTATCAGAGCCACCCTTCATTTTGGATAATTTGGATGTTCATAAGATTCATGTTATGTTAGGATTCATGTTTTAGTTTTATCAGAATTTTGTTTATGAAATTCTACCATGAAATAGCATGATCTTATGAATGTTATGTTTTGATTTGATGTTTTAATATGATGTTAAAACATTGTAAATAGCATGATTTTAGTAAGTTAACAACATGTTTTTTACGTTTAAGATTCATGTTGAAAATCATGTGTTATTCAGAAAAAAATTTTGGGCACTGCCTTCAGACAATGGATTGTTGCCTTACACAATCCATTGTCTATGACTTTTAGTATTCTGGCAGTTTTTTTGGAACACCAGACAATCGATTGTCAGGTTCTGACAATCGATTGTCATGGTCCAGTGAGTTGAAACGTTTTAAATTATACCATACAATAGATTGTCTGGTTTTGACAATCGATTGTCATGGTCCAGTAACTTAAAATTTTTTCATAAAACCAAAGCAGTCGATTGTCTGGTTTTGACAATCGATTGTGAATGGTCCAGTAACTTAAAAAATTTTCATAAAACCAAAACAATCGATTGTCTGGTTTTGACAATCGATTGTGTTGGTCCAGAATTTTTTATAAAAACCAAAACAATCGATTGTCTGGTTTTGACAATCGATTGTGTTGGTCCAGTAGATGAAAATTTTTTTATTAAGCCAAAGATAATCGATTGTCTATTGCTTACAATCGATTGTTTTTTGTCCAGTAAGGTTAAAAACGTTTCAACTCTCTAAAGTTTCAGTGAATATTAATTGTTTTGAAGTCCATCAATTCTAATTATATATGGAATTGTCCTATCAAGTAAACAACAATTAATTTTAAAATATAAGATGACTGTGGATGTTAGTCTTCCATGCGTTTAACACCGGCCTAAAGGAAGGTGTTATTTGGCAGGAATTCGAACATGCTTGTGGTGGTAAATATGAGACAATTATTTGGTTTTCCATGTGAATATTAAATCGGCCCAAAGGAAGGTTTAATATTTGACAGGAGTTTATTGTCTATGTTTGATCACTACACCAAGAGTACCACTTACAAGTTGGTTTTCTGTCCAAAGACTAAAACCAATGTTGTGCTAGGTATCTTGTAATGGGAAATGCCTAACTTTGAATCTACAAAGTTAAAATACAAGTAATTGTAAGCATGTGTTTAGTAATCCTTTTGTTCTATTTTCAGTAAATTCTTCTGCCTCTACGATCTCTGGCAATATCAATAGCATCCCTGTGCTTAACGGCACAAATTTTATGGAATGGAAAGAGAATGTAATGATCGTTCTCGGTTGCATGGATCTTGACTTAGCACTTCGGACCGAGCAACCTACTCCTCTTGAGGATACATCCTCTCTTAATGAAAAGAGAGCGATGGAGAAGTGGGAACGCTCGAATCGCATGAGTCTAATGATCATGAAGCGTGCAATTCCAGAATCATTCAGGGGCACTATGAATGATGAACCTATTGCCAAAGTTTTCCTTGAAAACCTCGAACAGCGTTTTATGCAAAACGAAAAGGCGGAAACAAGTACTCTATTGAGTAACTTGTTTCCATGAGGTATAAGGGCAAGGGAAACATTCGGGAGTACATATTGGAAATGTCTCATCTTGCTTCGAAACTTAAGTCACTCAAGCTGTATTTACCTGAGGAACTGCTTGTGTACTTTGTTTTGATATCTCTTCCTGCACACTTTAATCAGTTTAAGGTCAGTTACAACTGCCTGAAGGAGAAATGGACTCTTAATGAGCTCATTTCACACTGTGTGCAAGAAGAGGAAAGGATTAAGCAAGATAAGACTGAAAGTGCTCATTTGGCATCCTCTTCTAAGGAAACTAAGAAGAGGAAAGGTAAGGAAGTTGCGGTTGTAAGGCCCAAGATTAAGCAACATAAGGAACCTAAGGTTGAAATTACTAAATTAGGTTGCTTTCTCTGTAATGGGACTGATCATGTGAAGAAAGATTGTACCAAGTACCGTGCCTGACGTGCGGAAAAGGGTACATTTCTTTCTCTTGTTTGTTCTGAAGTTAATTTAATTTCGGTACCTAAGGATACTTGGTGGGTAGATTCTGCTGCTACTACTCACATAAGTATATCAATGCAGGGTTGCCTGAACTGCCGAAAACCAAATGATGGTGAAAGATACATCTATGAGGGTGACGGCAAGAAGGTGCCAGTTGAAGCTATTGGCAAATTTAGGCTGTTGTTTAAAACTGGTTTTCATTTAGATTTGGATGAGACTTTTGTTGTACCGTCTTTTAGACGGAACTTAATTTTGGTTCCCCAATTGGACATATCCGGTTATAAATGTACATTTGGGGATAATAAAGTTAGTCTCTTTCAGAATTCAAATCTTATTGGTACTGGTGTTTTGTCAACATTTGATAGCTTATATTTGGTTGATACAATAACTTCAAATAAAGAAACTTTGCATACAAGTTTAAGTGGTACTAAAAGGAAATTAACTAATGAGAATTCTATATCACTCTGGCATAAATGTTTGGGTCTCATATCCATTCAAAGAATTCAGAAACTCGTGTCAGATGGAATTCTTGATTCTCTTGATTCCTCAAATTCGGAATTTGTATTGAGTGTATCAAGGGAAAACAAACAAACAAGACTAGATTAGGTGCTAAGAGAGCTTCGGACGTCTTAGAATTGATACATACGGATATTTGTGGGCCATTTCCTACTCCTTGTCGGAATGGTCAACAATACTTTCTCACTTTCATAGACGGTTACTCTCGTTATGGGTGCCTATATCTTATTCATGAAAAGTCCCAATCCATATTAAAAACTGCAACTTATATTCTTAATAGAGTTCCAACTATAGCTACAATCAAAACCCCATATGAACTTTGGACTGGGCATAAACCCAGTATTCGGCATTTACACATTTGGGGTTGTCCAGCTGAGGCAAGGCCTTATAGGCCGAATGAAAGGAAACTGGACGCTAAGACGGTTAGTAGCTATTTTGTTGGATACTCTGAAAAAAACAGGGGTTTTAAGTTTTATGATCCCACTTCTAGAACTATTTTTGAGACGGGTAATGCTAGGTTCTTTGAAGATATTGAGTTTGGGGGGTGGGGAGATAAAGTTGTTAGAGATTTTGTCTTTGAGGAAGAACATGTGTCTTTCCCTCAAGTTGTTGATCTTGGTCTTCCTGACTCGGATCACCCAACTCCGGTTCAAGACAATCTCGAAAATCTCCCCCATCAGGACCCTGATATAACTAATGAAAATCAAACTCAACAACCTCAAGTAACTGAAATGCCATTAAGGAGATCCACTAGAGAGAGGAGAAATGCAATTTCGGATGATTATGTAGTATTTCTCCAAGAACAAGAAAGTGATATTGGACTTGAGGAAGATGATCCAATCAACTTCCGTCAAGTCATTAAGTGTTCTAACTCTCAAAAGTGGATTGATACCATGAATGATGAGATGAAGTCTATGAGCGATAATGACGTTTGGGAGCTTGTTACATTGCCCGAAGGTATTAAACCTATTGGCTGTAAATGGATTTTTAAAACCAAAAGGGATTCAGAGGGCAATGTTATTAAGTAAAAAAGCTCGTCTTGTCGCAAAAGGCTACACTCAGAAAGAAGGCATTGATTATAAAGAGACTTTCTCTCCAGTTTCATCGAAAGACTCTTTCAGGACTATAATGGCATTAGTAGCACATTTTGATCTTGAGCTTCATCAAATGGATGTTAAGACAGTTTTTCTCAATGGTGACATTGAGGAAACAGTTTATATGGTGCAACCTGAAAACTTTGTTTCGGATGAATCAGAGAAAAAGGTTTGCAAATTAAAGAAATTCATCTATGGGCTCAAGCAAGCTTCTCGTCAATGGTATTATATGTTTCATGCAGTCGTTACATCTTTTGGTTTTTGAACCAAATATTGCTGATGACTGTATATACCATAAGTTCAGTGGGAGTAAGTATATTTTTCTGGTTTTATATGTCGATGACATACTGCTTGCCTGTAACGATATAGCATTATTACTTGAAACTAAGAAATTTCTTTCAAAGAAGTTTGAAATGAAAGATCTTGGTGAAGCTTCTTTTGTATTAGGAATTCAGATACTACGAGATCGCTCCAAAGGCGTTCTCGGTCTGTCACAAAAGGGCTATATCGATAAGGTTCTGAAAAGATTTGGCATGCAGGATTGTAAACCAGGCAACACCCCTGTTGCTAAGGGAGACTAATTTAGTCCCAAACAGTGCCCAAATAATAATTATGAAATTTCGGAAATGCAGAAGACGCCTTATGCTTCGGCGGTAGGTAGTCTGATGTATGCTCAGGTATGTACATGACCTGATATAGCATACATTGTTGGGATGTTAGGCAGATATCTAAGAAATCCGGGTATGGACCATTGGTAGGCAGCCAAAAGGGTCATGAGGTACATACATAGAACAAAGGATTACATGCTTACATATCGGAGTTCGGACCAGCTTGAGATCATCGGGTATACCGACTCCGATTCTGCCACTTAGTCTAATAACGACAGTAATTTGACGAAAGCAAAACATAAGGACGTCAAATTTCGGGTTGTTAAAGAAAGAGTACAAAATGGACAATTGTGCATTGAGTACATAAGTACAAACTCCATGCTTGCGGATCCGCTCACTAAGGGATTGACACCAAAAGTATTTCATGAGCATATTGCTTGTATGGGTGTCAAATCAGATAAGGATTATGTATTTTAGTGGGAGTTTGTATTGCACATTTATGTATTGTCCATTATATTCAGAAATTCAGTAATTCAGTTATATCTGCGCAGATATTCAGTTTTAAAGTTTTTGTACTCTTACAGTTTATGATTGATCTCAATAAAGAGAACCAGTTGGAAATAGACATTCTATTGACCACACATTATGTTATTTCCATGCTACATACCTACACTTGATCCATGTCGTTGGTTATATTGATATACGTGATCTATGATTGGTTCTAGTTACGAATGAGTAACGACGAGCTCTTAGGTCCTATGTTGGTATGATTGATGGACCGGATTGTTCACGACAATTTTATTGTGATAGCAATTTTGAGCTCCTAAGGTTATTTTGTAACATATAATACTAAGGTTTGTGCATATGTATGTGTATCTCGTCCAAGTGGGAGATTGTAAGATATATGGATTTATATCTAGATATATGGACTTATATCTACATACATATGAACAATATAAGGATAAATTATATGTTATGTGCTATCTTTTGGTTTGGCCTAAATAAGTGGTCTTATGGACATAAGGTTAAGGGGGCCAATATATTGTCATATAAAGTGTAGGACTAATGTGTAGATACCCAAAAGGGTAACCTTAGTTGATGATGGGTTAACTAAGGTTACATATATGTAACCATGGTTACATGCTTGTGACTCTTGAGTTATGTAACTCTTGTGACTCTTGGGTTATGTAACTCATTTGTTATTAAGTGGGGGTTATGGTTCCAACATTAGTGCAAGACAAGTTCTTCTTCCTCCCATTGAATCAAGAACAAAAACAATCCATTGTCTTGCAAATAGTGTGGAAAACCATAAGCCAAATTTTGATTATTGTCATAACACTATTATTGTGAACCTTTCATATATTGTTTTAGTATTGTGGATTCATTCTTGTGGTGACAATCATACTTCAAGAAAACTTGAAGGAAGGCTAAAGGAGTTCACAACAACTCAAGGACAATCATCAAAAGGAGGTTCAACATTTCCACATATGGATTCAGGTTAGCTTCCGCTCATGTAGTTTAAATCCAAATTATTCAATATGAAGGTTGTTATATTTAGTCGGAATCATATTCCTAACATGATGTACTTCCTTGAGGCCTACACTAATATCTTGTATCTTATTCTCAAAGCACCTATGAGACTGAAAAGGTTGTTCATTTTATCTACATTGCATATTTTCTCTTGTAGCTCATATCTTTGTTTCATCATCAAAATAAAACCTAATGAAGTTGTTTTAAATAAAATTCGACAACCAAATGACATATATCAGAAAAAGCATTATTTATTCTATGTTCCCTTTTGTTATCACTTTAGTTGTTTATACTTATTTCATAGAAGAGAAGGAAAAGTTCGTAGATAACTGGTTTTGACAACCAAATGACATAATTTGAAAAAAGCATTAAAATTGTTCAAGTACTCTTGATTTACCCGTGTCATGACCCGAAATTCCCACCTTTGAGATCGTGATGGCGTCTGGCATTTCACTTACTTGGCATGCTAACGTTAGAGAAATTCCTTGACAATTTTGAACACTTTGAACAATTTAACCAATCAAAAAAAATTGAAGTCAAAATAAAATAATAAATAGTATAATAATCCAAAATCTAGTACAACCCGGATCTGGAGTCACAAGTACACGAGCTTCTAGAGTCTTTACAAATAAGGTTCGAAATACAACTATCTTGAGTGAAAAGAACAAAAAATAGGGAAAGTGGAAGGGGATTTCAAGGTCTACAGACGCCAGCACATCTACCCCGAGTCTCCAAATGCTAATCCGAGCTGATGCACCTCATGTATAGTTGGGACAAGTACCAAAATCTGCATAAGAAGTGCATAGTGTAGTATGAGTACAATCGATCCAATGTACTCCGTATGTATCGAGCCTAACCTCGACGAGGTAGTGACGTGGTATTAACAAGACACCCACATAAATAAACATATACAAGCGAATATACGTACTTCATAACAACAAATAAAGAACATGTACTATTGGGAGGGGACATGTTAAAGGGGTACAAGATACGGTACTACAAACGGACATGACAACATGAAACAATAAATAATTCTTCATCCAATGAAACAGATAAACATAATGAATAAAAACTACACGGCATCACCCTTCGGGTTTTTGCTCTCAACCTCACCATGAAACAGTAATAATGGCACGACATCACCCTTCGTGTTTTTACTCTCATCTCTCCATAAAATGATAAATATGGTACGACATCACCGTTCATGCTTTTACTCTCAATTTCATTATGAAATAATAAATATGGCACGACATCACCCTTCGCGCTTTAACTCTCTTTCACACTATGTATAAATCAATAAATGTAACAATAATTCGCACAAAATAATCCTTTGTACTTTAACATGCAACAATTTAGGAGATAAAATAAGCAATAATAAATCTTACATCAACAATAGTTCCACAATACCAACCTAAACTTCAAAAGCAATACTCAATTATCACAAATAGCCTATAAATGTGGAAAGAAAGATCAATTTAGTAATAAACTAGTCTAAGCATGGATATCATAATCAAAGAAGGGAGTAAATTACTAGAAACAAGTCCTACCCGCATGCTTTAACCCAAAAACGACACATAAGTACTCGTCACCTCACAAATACGTTGTACCCAACATTTAAACATGCAGCAATTAGGCAAACACGTCATAATCTCTCAAATCAAGGTTAACCACCACTTACCTTACTCTGGAAATCAACTCAAATCTCAACCATGGCTTTGCCTTTCGAACAAGCCTTCGAGCAATTTAGCAAATCATCAACCGAACGATTCAAAATAAGCCTTAGTAACTACCCACGAATTAAAAAGGTTCAATTTTAGGTCATTATTGAAAAGGTCAACAAAAGTCAACTCTCGGGGTCCGCTTGGTCCAAACTCTAAATTCGGACTAAAACCCGATTACCAATCACCTGTGAGTCCGGTTATGTAATATGTTTCGAAATCGACCCCAATTTATTCTACCAAAATCCTAGTTTCTACCGAGAAAATTTTAGATTTTAGATTGAAATCTTATGAAATGTTACGGGTAATTGAAAGAAAGTATGTTAGAATCACTTACCAACGGATTAGGAAAGAAGATCCCTTAGGAAGAATCACTTATAAGGTTTCTAGGCTTGAAAATTTGAAAGGATGAGAGGAAGCCTGTTTTGGGACTGTTTTAATCACTAACATCATGTGTTAATTGCGTTCGCGTGAAACTTGAAGCATTCGTGAAGAGCAGCAGCCCAAGCGGCCTACGCATTCGTGAGTTACTTCACGCGCTCGCGAAGATTATTCCCCCTGGCCTTCACGTTCGCGAGCCAATGCCCGCGTTCACGTAGAAGATACATTGTTCCCCTTCCCAAGTCCCAACCCTACGCGTTCGTGAGAAGCTGGTCGCGTTTGCGAAAGGTAAGGCCCCTATTGCTTTTCCTTTGCGACCCAGCTATCCAATTCGCGATGAAGAAAATTTCACCCCAGCCTAGTTCACTCTTTGTGATCGCGAGAGTACCTTGGTGATTGCGAAGAAGGAAATATCAGATGGCACCAGCAGCTCAAAAACCAAACTTTTTTCTATGTTCAAATGGTCCGTAGGCTATACGAATCTCACCCGAGCCGCTGGGGCTCCAAACCATATATGCACACAGGTCCAAAAACCTCATACGAACCCGCTTGCATGATCAAAACACCAAGATAACACCTAGATCTACGAAGCTGACACCAAATCAAATAAAAATTTCAATGTAACTTAAGAACTTCTATTTCAACAACCGGACATCCGAATCAAGTCAAATCACTTCTGTATTGCACTAAATTTTACAGAAAAGTTATAAATACCGTAACAGACCTATACCATGTTTTGGAACCAAAATTCCAGCCCGGTATCAACAAAATCAAACATTGGTCAAATTTATGAAGTCTATAAACCTTTAAACTTCAAATTTTCTACAAAATGCGGTAACTCGAGCTAGGAACCTCTGAATTCAATTCCGGGCATACGCCCAGGTCCTAAATCACGATACGGATCCATTGGAGCTGTCAAAAAACGGATCTTGGTCCATTTACTCAAAACATTCATCGAAGTTAACTCAAACAGATTTTTAAGGCATAATTTCACATTTTATCGATTTTTAACATAAAAGCCTTCCAAAAAATGACACGGACCGCACACGAAAATCGAGGAAGGCTAAAATGAGATATTTGAGGTTTCGAAACACAAAATTATAACTGTTCGTCCGTGAACGGACATAGAAAAGTATCTTGACTAGTGAAAAGGTATGGATATCTACTCGGCATGTCCGACTCGGACTCCCAAGACTGTTGAACCTTCCGGACTTGAATAACCACCGACTCATCATAAGTCAAATCCTTTTCCAATTAGACTGAGCTGAAATCCAACATATCGGACAGATTGCTGTGATGCTTCCGGACTGCTGATAAACTAGGTGGTAATGCGAGCATGTAAGCCACCTAACCCACACTCTAAAGAATCTCAGTGGGTCTGAAGTACCTAGGGCTCAACTTGACCTTCTTTCAGAACCTTATCGCACCCTTCACGAGTGAAGCATGGAGCAATACCTTCTCTTCGACTATGAATGCAACATCACGAACTCGACGGTCAGCATAACACTTCTACCTAGACTGAGCAGCGTGGAGTCAATCTTGAATAATCTTAACCTTATCCAAGGCATCCTATACCAAATCTGTACCCAAAAACCGAGTCCCCCCCGCACGAATTATCCAAGTAGCGATCATCACCTCCTTCAGTATAATGCATCATAGAGAGCCATCTGAATGCTCGACTGGTAGTTTTTATTGTAGGCAAGCTCCGCAAGTGGCAAGATCTGATCCCAAGAACCTCCGAAATCTATAACAGAAATGCGAAGCACATCCTCCAATATTTAAATAGTGCTCGAACTGTTTGTTCACATGAGGATGAAATGCGTTGCTCAACTCAACCTGTATGCTTAGCTCACACTGTACTTCCCTCAAGAAGTGCGAGGCGAACACGTACCTCGATCAGAAATGATAGACATGAGCACACCATAAAGACGAACGATATTGCGGGTGTAAATTTCAGCCAACCGCTCTGAAGAATAGGGAACTACCACAGGAACCTGTCTACAATGACCTATATCGCGTTGAACTTCCTCCGTGTCCATGGGAGTCTAACCACAAAATCCATAGTGATACGCTACCATTCCACTCAAGAATCTCTAACTTCTGAAGCAAATCACCATGCCTCTGATGCTCGTACATAACTTGCTGACAATTTAGACACCGAGTTGCATATGCAACTATATCTTTCTTCATACTTCTCTACCAATACTGGTGCTGCTGCAAGTCCTGAGAAATCTTGGCGGCATCCGGATGAATAGAATATCGGGAACTATGGGCCTCCTCAAGAATCAACTCATGAAGTCTATCTACATTAGGTACACAAATACGACCCTGTATCCTCAAAACTCCATTATCTATAACACTAACCTGCTTGGCACCATTGTGTCGCATCGTGTCCTAAGGACAAGCAAATGAGGGTCATCATACTACCGCTCTTTAATGCGCTCAGATATGGAAGACCGAGCGACTATACTAGCTAGAACACAATTGGGCTCGACTATCATATCGGCCTTCCTTGGAAGATACAAAATGGTGATATCATAATCTTTCAACAACTCCAACCACCTCCACTGCCTCAAGTTGAGATGCTTTTGTTTGAACAAATATTGTAGATTGTGATGGTCCGTGAATCCCTCGCACAATATGCCGTAAAGATAGTGCCTCCAAATCTTCAGCGCATGATGGTTTACAACTCTAAGTCATGAACATGATAATTCTTCTCATGAACCTTCAATCGCCGCAACGCATATGCGATCACCCTGCCATCCTGCATCTACACTGCACTAAGCCAAACAATACACCGTGTAAGATCGTGAACCTTTAGGCAATACCAACACTGACATCGTAGTCAAGGTAGTCCTCAGTTGGGCTGCTATAAAGGAAAACCCTTCTATGAATAGGCGGTAATAGCCCACCAAACCCAGGAAACTCCGGAACTTTGTAGATGAAGTGGGTCTAGGCTAGTTCTGAACTGCCTCAACTTCTTAGGATCCATCCTTATGCCCTCTACCAATACAATGTGCCCCAAAAAGGCGGCTGAGTCTAAGAAAAACTTGCACTTTGAAAACTTGGCATATAACTGCTATCACTCAGAGTTAGAAGTACAGTCCAGTGATGCTGCTCGTGCTCCTCTCAACTGCGGGAGTAGATCAACATATCATCAATAAATACAATTACGAAGGAATCCAAGTAGGGCTTGAACACCCTGTTCATCAAATCCATAAATGTTGCTGGGGCATTTGTCAGCCCAAATGACATCATTAGAAACTAATAATGCATATACCGAGTCCGAAAAGTTTTCTTAGGGACATTGGATGCCCTAATCTTCAATTGATAGTAGCCAGACCTCAAATCAATCTTCGGAAACACCTTGGCACCCTGAAGCTGATCAAATAAGTCATCAATTTTCGGCAACGGATACTTGTTCTTGTTGGTGACTTTGTTCAACTGCCGGTAATCTATGCACATCCTCATCGATCCATCATTCTTTTTCACAAACAACAGAGGTGCACCCTAGGGCGAGGCACTAGGTCTAATGAAGCCCTTATTAAGAAAATCTTGCAATTGCTCTTTCAATCTTTCAACTGTGGCGGGCCATACAGTATGGAGGAATAGAAATGGCCTGAGTATCTGGAGCCAAATCAATACAGAAGTCAATACCTACGTCGAGTGGCTTCCCCGTAGTCTGCAGAAAATACCTCTATAAATTCACAAATGATATGCATCGAGTCCATGGAAGGAACTTCCGCACTAGAATCGTGTACATAAGCCAAATAAGCTAGACACCCCTTCTTGATCACGCGTCGAGCCTTCATATAAGAGATAATCTTGCTGGTAGAATGGTTAAGAGTCCCTCTCCACTCTAATCGAGGCAACCCCAGTAAGGCTAAGGTTACCATCTTGGCTTGAAAATCCAATATAGCATGATAAGGTGACATCAAATCCATACCCAAGATAAAATCAAAATCTACCATGTCAAGAAGTAGAAGATCTATAGTCTCGAGACTCCCAATAGTAACCACACACGAACTATAGACATGATTACAATAATAGAATCTCCCACAGATGTGGACACATACACGAGAGCACTCAAAGAATCATTAGGCATAATCAGATATGAAGAAAAATAGGATGATACGTAGGAATAAATAGAGTCCGTATCAAATAGAACTTAAGCGTCTCTATGTAAAAATGGAACAATACCTGTGATAACAACGTCAGATGGCTCAACCTCAAGCCTAGCTGGGAAAACATAACATCGGGGCTGGGCCCCACCACTCTGTACAACGTCTCTGGGATGGCCTCTAATGGACCGACCTCCCCCTCTAGCTGTCTGACCCCTACCTCTAGCTGAATGACTGGGCGGTGAAGGAACCGGTGCCGGGACCATGACACAAGAACCCTATTGCTGTAAATTTCCCCGTGCCCGAGGGAAAAATTTAGCAATGTGCCTCGAGTCACCACAAGTATGACAGGACCTCGACTGTTGTGACTGCTAAACCTGAAATTGACCCTGTCAACCTGAGGTAACCACTCTGAAAACTCTAGAGCGGAGGTGCACTAATAGGAGCTGGTGGTGCACTGTAGGCTAGTTGGTCGAGATGAGACATGTAAGGGCGCGACCACCTGAAGCACTGCGAGATGCTTGGAGAGATGAGTGAAATGGCCTAGGTGTTGGCCTCTACCAAAAGTATCCCTGCCTCCAGACGAGCGCCACCGAATCTACAAAAATGATGAGGCCTCTTATTAGACCCCTGTCCTCTCTCTTGTGCAAGAACCATCTCGATCCGCCTAGAAACATTAGTAGCTGTCTGAAAGGAAATTTCCCCCCGGTATCCTTGGCCATCTAAAGCCTGATAGGGTGAGTGATTCCATTAATAACCTCCTTTCCCCCCCTCTCTCTCAATAGGAAGCAAAAGCAAAAGCAAAGCATGACGGGCTAGATCCACAAAATGGGTCTCGTATTGAGTAACGGTCATACTGCCTTCATGTAGACGCTTGAACTGCCTGCGGTAATCCTCTATCAATGTGATTATGAGGAATTTCTCTAGAAATAATTGTGAGAATGGACCCCAAGCAAGTGTAGGTGAACCAGCTGGTCTGGTCAACATGTAATCTCTCCACCACCTTTCGGTGGAACACGTTATCTAAAATACAACAAAATCGATCACATTGGGTCTCAACTATACCCATGTTGCGCAGCACCTCATGGAAACAATCAAGATAATCTTATGGGTCCTCAGAAGGTGCACCACTGAAGTTAACTGGAAAGAGCTTAGTAAACTTGTACAATCTCAATAAAACCTCAGAAGACATGGAAGATCCATCACCGGTCTGTGCCGTAACAACCGGCTAAACTACTCCAACTAGCGGGGCTGCTGGAGTCTGATACTAGGGGGCCATTTGCTCCGGAGGTTGAGTAGCGGGAGTCTGTGCTCCTCCCCTAACCCGAGAGATGGCTGGTGCCAATGGGAAGGTACCGATCTGGACCACACTTTCCCTAATGCCTACCAACGGACTAGATCGTCCTGAATCGCTAGAGTGGCGATGAACCCCTCGAATAGGTACAGTTTGAGGTGGAACCTCTTCATCAAAATCTACTTGGGGCTCCATTGCTGGTGCTGCTACTAGAGCTCTAGGTTGAGCTCTGCCTCGGCCTCTAGCATGACCTTAGCCTCGACCTCTGCCCCTAGTAGAAGCTGCAACTGGGGGCTCCAGCTGCTGTCCATCTTAAGATGCGGTACGTATTCTCACCATCTGTGAGAGAACAGGAATAAAAGAGTTCAATAATAAATGGTAGAATAAAATCACACGATAAAGAATTATAGAAGAACTCCATAGCCTCCGGAAGATAAGTATAGATGTTTCCCTACCAAACCTCCAGACTCTACTAAGCCTGCTCGTGACTCGTCAGACCTAGGCAACCTAGTGCTTTGATACGAACTTGTCACGACTCGGAATTCCCACCTTCGGGATCGTGATGGTGCCTAATATTTCATTTGCCAAGCAATTCAACGTTAGAGAAATTCCTTGCCAATTTTAAACACTTCGAACAATTTAACCAATTAAATAAAATTGAAGCCAAAATAAAATGCGAAATAGCATAATAATCCAAAATCTAGTACAACTTGGATCTGGAGTCACAAATTAAAAAGCTTCTAGAGTCTCTACAAATATTGTTCGAAATACGTACAACTGTCTCGAATGAAAAGAACAAAAACTAGGAAAAGTGGAAGGGAACTTCAAGGTCTGGGGATACCAACAAATCTACCCCGAGTCTCCAAATGCTAATCCAAGCCAATGCACCTCACCTACAGCTGGGACCAGTACCAAAATCTGTACAAGAAGTGTAGAGTGTACTATGAGTACAACCGACCCAATGCACTCCGTAAGTGTCGAGCCTAACCTCGATGAAATAGTGACGAGGCTATGACAACGCATCCACGTAAATAAACATGTACAGATGGAAAATATTCTTATAGCATAACAATTAAAGATTAAACATGTATTATTAGGAGAAGACTTGCGAAACGGATACAAGATACGGTACTACAACAGGACATGACAACATGAAACAATAAATAAACCTCCGGTCAATGAAAATGATAAACATAATGAATAAACACTGCACGATATCACCTTCGTGTTTTCACTCTCAACCTCACCATGAAACAGTAATAGTTGCGCGGCATCACACCTAGTGCTTTTACTCTCAATCTCTCCATAAAATGATAATTACGGCATTACCTTTCGTGTTTTTACCCTCAATTTCATCATGAAATAATAAATACGATACGACATGACCCTTGGTGCTTTAACTCTCTTTCACACTATTTATAAATCTATAAATGTAATAATAATTGGCACGACATCAACCTTCATGCTTTAACACTCTCCCTTACCATGTATCAATGAACATACAACAATTTGGGAGATAGAATAAGCAAGAATGAACCTTACGTCAATAACGGTTCCAAAATACCAACCTCAACTTCAAAAGTAATAGTCAATTATCATAAATAACCCATAAATGTGGAAAGAATGATTAATTTAGTAATAAACTAGTTTATGCATGAATTCTATAATCAAAGAAGGGAGTAATTACGAGAAACAAGTCCCACCCACATGCTTTAGCCCCGCAACGACGTATGAGTACTTGTAAGTCACATATACGTTGTACCCAACATTTGAACATGTAGCAATTAGGCAAACAAGTCCTAATCCCTTAAGTCAAGGTTAACCACGATAATTGCCTCGCTCCAAAAATCAACTCAAAGCTCACCACTGCTTTGCCTTAAGCTTATTTTGAATCATTTGATTGATAACTACCCACGAATGAAAAAGGTTCAATTTAGGTCATTATTGAAAAAGCCAACAAAAGTCAACTCCTGGGTCCGCTTGGTCCAAACACGAAATTCGAACCAACACTTGATTACCCATTCTCCCCGAGCACGGTTATGTAATTTGTTTCCGATCCCAATTTGAGGTCTAAATTCCAAAAATTACAAAAATTCCTAATTCTATCCGAATCTCCAATTTCTACCATGAAAATCCTGGATTTTAGATTGAAATCTTATAAAGTGTAATGGGTAATTGAAAGAAAATAGGCTAGAATCACTTACCAACGAATTGGGGATGAAGAGCCCTAGGAAAAATCACCTCTATGGTTTCTAGGTTTAAAAATTTGAAAGAATGAGAGAAATCCCATTTTGGAATTGTTTTAATCACTGGCGTTAGGTGTTCATCGCGTTCGCGTGAAACCTGACACGTTCGCGAGGAGCAGCAACCCAAGTGGCCTACGCGTTTGTGAGTTCCCTCACACGTTCGCGAAGGTTGTTCCCCCTTCGTGAGCCAATGCACGCGTTCACGTAGAAGAAACACTGATCCCCCCTTCCCAGGTCCCAAGCCTACGCGTTCGCGAGAAGTTGGTCGCATTCCCGAAGGGTAAAGCCCCATTGCTCCGCGTTCACGATGAAGAAAATTCACCCTAGCCCAATTCACTCTTCGCGATCTCGAGAGTACCTTCGCGAACGCAAAGAGGAAATATCAGATGGCACCAGCAGCTCAAAAACCAGATTTGTTTCTAAGTTCAAAATGTCTGTAGGCTATTCGAAATTCACCCAGAACATCGGGGCTCCAAACTATATGCACACAAGTCCAAAAATCTCATACAAACTCGCTTGCACGATTAGAATATCAAAATAACACCTATAACTACAAATAGGACACTAAATCAAATGAAATTTTCAATGTGACTTAAGAACTTTCATTTCAACAATCAGGTGTCCGAATCACGTCAAATCACTTATGTTTTGCACCAAATTTTGCAGACAAGTCATACATATCATAACGAACCTATACCAAGTTTCGCAACCAAAATTCGGACCTAGTATCAACAAAATCAAACATTGGTCAAATTTATAAAGTCGGGACCTTCGAATTCAATTCCGCGCATGCGCCAGGTCTCAAATCACAATAAGGAACCCACCGGGATCGTCGAAATACGAATCGGGTCCATTTGCACAAAACGTTGACTGAAGTCAACTAAATGGAATTTTAAGACGTAATTTCATATTTTATCAGCTTTTAACATAAAACCTTTCGGAAAATGCATAAACTACGCACGCAAACCAATGAAGACTAAAATGAGATATTTGAGATTTTGAAACACAAAATTAGGATTTTGAAACTTTAGATGACCTATTGGGTCATCATAATCCATTTATTATTTTAAACCATATTCATAGAAAAGAAGAAAAAAGTAAAGGCAGTGAGTTCCAGTTGACATGTATGTTGTTAGACTATATTTTAATAGCAGAATACATATTCTATTCCCTGACCTTGAGGTCAAACCCTATGACACACTCCTTCAATACGAGCACACGTAATCTTTTAAAAGTGTGTCAAACCACTTTTGCTCACCTGGTATCACGCGATTTACACCCAATAAAAGCGAGTGAGCATTAAATTTTTTGTGTATTGAGCTATAAACTGATGCCATGTGTCCAATTATTTTTATTTTCTTATTTTTTTTATCTATCTTCTTTTTCATCAAAATTTTTAATCAATATTAAATTTGTTTTTAAGAACATTTTTTAGCCCCCATTTTCACCATTGCGCCATCGCTGCTCCGTCGCCATCCTCCATTGTCGCAACTAACATCACCTACCTCAATATGTGCACACCATAATTTTTGTCCATTTCCGTTGTTTAAAAATAAATCCCATAAACAATAAAGGGAAAAAGCCACTGTCAATGTAGCAAAGCTCAAAAGCAGAGCTTCGAATGTGAGGGGATTAAGGAGTTAATCGAAGAGACTTCAAATAATGAGCACACGATCCAAAACAGAATTTTCCAACTCCAAATTATAACAATTGTTTTTTTAGAGAAAGAAAGCGCCTACAAATAAATATTGCCCACTAGGTCAACAAAATGTAGTTTTAAATTTGTACCAAAGTTGATAGCCATGCCGGATTGTTGATTTTCTTCTTTTAAATTATTTGAGGAAGAAGAAACATTGGGATTTTTTCGCTGTTTAGAGCTATTTTGAGAGATGGATTTTAGCTAAAGTGGTGTCTTGGGTATGTTAAGAAGATGAGGGAGCTTTTCTATTTCTTTTTTTCTTTTTTAAGAAGATGGAGATTTTTAAATGTTATTTTTTTCTTCTTTTATAAGTTAATGACACATGTCACGATATTAACGGCATGTGAGATGCACTTGCGGGGACCAAAATAGTCAAGCACTGAGCATGTGTGTCTTGAACACACATTTAAAAGGTTGCATGTGTAAAAGGTTGCCTGTATTGAAGGAGTGTGTCATAGGGATTTGATCTCAAGGTCGGAGGGGGATTATGTATTCTGCCATATTCTAATTGAAGCTAGTAGTATGGATTAGAAGAAATTGAAATAGAAGAAGTGCCCTTGGCTTTTCGCTTAAAGTCCAAGGAGTTTTTATTTTTTATATTTCTTTTGTATTTATAATGACTTGGTCATAGCGATGATTGTGATGATTATGGTGTAGGTTGCGGCAGATAGTTAAAATGAACGAGCATATACTCACGAACTTTATTAAATTATTATTCTGCCTTTTCTCTTTTTTGAGGTTCATGAAAGCTGGATGATAAAATGCTGCGATAAAACATACTGGCTTAATTCACTGCCTTTACTGATCAGGGGAAAAAAAAACAACAGCTCAATGATTTCATTACTACACCTTTTGTATCACCATGCAGTCACAAATACTCAATTTGGTTATCCGCATGGAGGTTTACTCGCAGGATGATATTCAGTTAGTTAGTTATTGTAATTAAGATACACATGTGGAATGTCATGTGATACGTTGTATGTTAATTGGTTTGAGGGTGAAAAAAGTTCTTTCTAGTCCTCTGCTTTTGAACTGATATAATTCCTTTTCTGGGTAAACTCTGCAGAGTTTTGATAGGAACAAGAATGGAAAATTCAGGCCTGATGACTTCATATCTCTTTGTATCTTTGTACAGTCTGCACGGTGAGTAGATCTTTATTTACATGAGATGGTTGTTGCTTGCATTTATAATATTCATGATCGATGTATATGATGTGGGCCACTTGTTATATATCTGGTGCTTTGAGATTGAGTCACTGACATCTTCCTTAGAACTTAGGAAGGATTCTTGGTTAAGACACGTCAATTAGTGTTTGAGTTAGTTAGACATTCATTTCAACTACAAAGATTTGTAGGTCTTAATGAGGCTAAACGTGATTCAGTGGAGCTGCAATTCCAATAGTTTTCAGATGTTAATTCAGTGTTGAATTTCTTAGCAAAAACTTCAATAATATTCTTGTTCTTTTCAACTACAAAGATTTGTAGGTCTTAATGAGGCTAAATGTGATTCAGTGGAGCTGCAATTCCAATAGTTTTCAGATGTTAGTTCAGTGTTGAACTTCTTAGCAAAAACTTTAATAATATTCTTGTTCTTTGCAGGAACCTTTTTGATTCATTTGACACAAGCAAGCAAGGCCGAGTGACTCTTGATATCAACCAATTTATATAATGCAGTGAGTCATTTCATTATCTTCTTGTCTTTGTGATACTGCCTTTCATTTTGCATTCCGCCAATTGGTATCTGTAATAAAGAAGGGAGGGATTCCCATCGAAAGTCCATTCATTCAGAGGTTCTTCAGAAAAGGTGGCTTCTGGTAGCATTTTTACTCATCCTCTCTTGAGTGGTGAACCCATAAACCCCACTTATTGTCTGTGCTGGAAGTCTTCCCATTTAATTGTCTGCTTGAAGTCACAAAATGGTAAAGCTCACATTTTACTGAAGGTTGTGTTATTCATTCGGATGACCGTAGTTATCTGGATGTCTGCCCTTCCAAACTGTTAGGCTTGTCTCGCATGCCAATGGAGTACCAAGGATTCAAGTTATACCAGGATTGTAATGAATGGATTGTTAAAGGTGTATGCAGTATCATAGGGTGAATGATTATCACTAGATTATTGTATTTGTTTAGACATTCAGTTCGTCGCATTAAAATATTGATATACAATGTACATTTAAAACTTGTACCTTAGCGCAGATTAATTGCTTTATCAAACTTGTTGGTTTTATTGTTGTGTGAATAAATAATATTTAGAATCATCAATTTTTAATTATGTCAAACAAGCAATATTTTTAAGATGAAAATTACAGGGAGTTATACTATGATATGAGGCAAAAAATAGAAGTTAATTAACAAATCATGCATTTCTCCTTTCGTTTTTCTTTGTTAAGATTCTTTAGTGATTATAGATAGAATCAATAATATAAACACTTCCAAAAAGCAAATAAATCATAATTGAAAGATGATTAACTAAACAAGTAATAGTTTCAAGTCGCATTGAATTTAATATAGTTATTGGTTGATGAATAGTAAGTAATGCAAGGATTAGCAATGCAGAAATTAAAATCGCAATTGGACATAGTATTACAAATATAATATAGTCAATAAATCATCTATCCAAACGACTATGCATATCGGAAAAAGCAAAGCAGATTTCCTGTAATTGCTGACTTGCTCTCGTAGGGAAACAACGTCCAGTATTTTGAAGCATGACTCTAGCATGTAAATAGAGAATGGGGGATTCAAGTGATTCTTTGGTAGCAAAGCATGGCATTTCAGGTAGAGAAACTTAAACAGCACTATATAACCGCCTAACCATTTATATTTTGGACACAAAGTGCATCTCTCTCTATAACTTCAAGGATCAGTTAGTAATAACCTGAACATTAACCTCAAATTCGGTAAGATTGTTGCAATAAGAAATGGAAGGGTCTGTTCTGACTTCATCTCCCTAACTTTCACAATCATTAAGGACGAAAAGCCATTATTGGAAGAGGAAGCAATTGGTTTAATACATAAAGGTCATCAGGCAAGAGTTGGGAAGATAAATCTTGAATGGAGAAATAGATCTTCTGACTTCTTTCTTAACATCTTCATCATCCGTAGGCTAACATAGAACTAAGAGGTTAGAAGTACAAATTTCCCGTCGTATTGACTCAGTACTCTTCTGGGGTGGGGTAGGAACAAAAAAAAAGAAGATTCCAGAAGCCATTTAGTAAAGCTCTCCAATGAATATACTCATATAGCAGCTCACCCCTACCAAAGGAGATTGCAAATTGAATATTCTGCCTTTCTTATTTGATTTATATTTCATTAGTTTTTAAATTTTTATCGAAACCAAATTATTATCCCTAGACACAGATAAATTGGAAGGGGATTCAGAATGTATAGAGAAGAATAAGAGCATGAGCTGACAGAATGTTTCAGAATGTGCAGCTAAATGTCACGGACCGGATAACTCCCTAGCTATCTTCCGTGCGGCCTTAGTCACAATCCGCCCCTGCGATGTGCTAAGTCAGCCTTTTCCCCGAAATATTGCCACAACAAAGCTAAGAGAAGCTAAGAAGAGAAGCTTGCAAGAATGCTTTATATTAAACAAGAGAATGCTTTATACAAGTGTTGGATTGCTTGAATGTTTCTTGGATGCAAATGCCAAATGCCTCTAGCCTATTTATAGTTGCTAGAGTCCCAAATCAACGGCTAAGATCTATTCTAATCAATGGCTAAGATCAAAGCTCTAGAGAGTTCTACAATTCTCTACTTAGTAGAATATACAAGAGAAGTCTAGGTGGGTCTAGAATCTTCCATTGGAAGGATCTAGACTTAGCTAGAGAAATGCTGCCATACGTGCGCCAAATCGTTGCCTGCATGTCGCCCAGTCATCGTCCGCATGGCATAACCTCTTAGAAAAAGGAGGGGCGTGACAACCTCCCCCACCTATTGCGTCGACGCCCTCGTCGACTCTTCGTGGAAGGCCCGTATCTGATCTTCAAATTGCCAAAGTGCCTCTTTTGGCTCCCAGCTTGCCTCGCTTTCCGGTAGTCCCTTCCATTTGATAAGATATTCATGCAATGGTTCCCTGAACCGTCGCCGAATCACCCGGTCAGCCATGATGCTTTCAATTTCCTTGTCGAATGATGTGGTAATGGCTGGAGGTGCCCGATGTGATTCGTTCCGTGAAGGGTCTTCCATGTCTGCATGGTACGGCTTCAGACAACTCACATGGAAGACCGGATGTAGCTTAAGTTTGGGTGGCAGCTCCACCCGATAAGAAGCCTTGCCCACCTTGGCAAGGACGGGGAGTGGTCCTTCGTAGCGCCGAATTAGTCCCTTATGCAACTTCCGTAGCCTCTTTTGTTGTTCGGCGTTGAGTTTTAGCATGACTAAGTCCCCTGCGTTGAACTCCAAGTGCCTCCTCTTCTTGTCGGCCCATTTCTTCATCTTCTTGGAGGCCTTGTCAAGGTATGCACGAGCTAGGTCCGTTTGCTCATGCCAAGTCTTCGCCGTCTTGAACGCCGCTGGACTCTTCCCCGTATATTTGTTAACAAGTCCATGCGGTGTCAAGGGTTGTTGTCCAGTTGCAAGCTCGAATGGGCTCTTGCCAGTAGTCTCACTCCGTTGCAAATTATAAGAGAATTGGGCAACGTCAAGCAGCTTGGCCCAATCTCGCTGGTTGGCACTTACATAGTGCCTTAAGTATAGCTCCAAGAGTGCATTTGCCCGCTCCGTCTGTCCGTCGGTTTGTGGATGGAAGCTGGTTGAAAAGTGCAAATCAGACCCCATCAACCGGAATAACTCCGTCCAAAACTTGCCCGTGAAGCGGGGGTCTCGATCACTTATGATAACTTGAGGCAAGCCCCAATACTTTACCACGCCTTGGAAAAATAGTTGAGCTGCCTCCTGGGCTGTGCAATCCTTCGTAGCGGCCATGAAGGATGCATACTTCGAGAACCGATCCACCACGACCATGATGCTACCTTTGCCATCGGATGTGGGCAAAGCAGAGATAAAGTCCATGCTGACGCTTTCCCATGGGCGCTGTGGAATGGGTAAAGGCTCCAGAAGTCCTGCGGGTGCCCGTTGCTCCACCTTGTCTTGCTGGCATACAAGACAAGTCTTGACGTATAACTCTATGTCGTCCCGCATGCGAGGCCAATAGTAGTTAGTCTCTATCAAAGCTTGAGTGCGTTTTTGACCTGGATGACCTGCCCAGCGGGTGTCATGGCACTCCTTAATGATGCTTTTGCGCAACCTCTCCCATTTGGGTACATAAATCCGCTGCCCCTTGGTGCGCAATAGGTCGCCTTCTGCCCAGAATTGCTTGGTTTTACCCTCTTTCGCCATCTGCACCAGCTGCTTGGCTAAAGGATCATGCGCCATGCCTTCCTTGATAAGGTCCAAGAGCTCCACCTGGACTCTTGACATTGCCGCCAGTTCTGCTTTTCGGCTAAGCGCATCCGCCACAAAGTTGGCCTTGCCCGGTTTGTGTTCCAACACGTAGTCGAACTCGGCCAAGAAATCTTGCCATCTTGCTTGCTTGGGGCTGAGTTTCTTCTGTGTTTGAAAATAACTTGTCGCCACATTGTCCGTGCGTACCACGAACTTGGCCCCGAGCAAGTAATGTCGCCAAACTCGCAAGCAATGCACCACTGCCGTCATCTCCTTCTCTTGCACTGTATAACGCCTCTCAGTGTCATTAAGCTTGCGACTTTCATACGCAATTGGATGCCCCTCTTGCATAAGCACGCCTCCTATGGCAAAGTCAGAGGCATCAGTATGCACCTCATACGCCTTGGTGCAATCCGGTAGTGCCAACACTGGTTCCCCCGTTACGGCCTTCTTCAGTATGTCGAAAGCATGTTGGCACCTGTCGTCCCACTCCCAAGCCTTCTTCTTCTTGAGTAGGTCAGTGAGTGGTGCCGCCTTGGCTGAATAGCCAGTAATAAAGCGCCGATAGTAATTCACAAGACCAAGGAAAGATCTAAGCTCCGGTACCTTGGTCGGTGGCTCCCATTCCTCGATCGCCCGAATCTTCTTGGTATCTATCATGAGTTTGCCGCCTCTGATCACATGGCCTAGGAAGTGTACCTCTTCCTTGGCAAATGAGCACTTCTCCTTCTTGACATAAAGCTCATTGTCCCGCAAGGTCTTGAGAATGGCCCGTACGTGTTCTACATGCTCCTCCATGGTGTTGCTATATATGACTATGTCGTCCAAGTAGACCACCACGAACCGGTCCAAGTAGGGATGAAGAATTTCATTCATGAGAGTGCAAAATGTGGCTGGCGCATTTGTCAGGCCAAAGGGCATCACCAAGAATTCAAATGCCCCATAACGAGTGACACGGGTTGTCTTGCCCTCGTCCCCTTCGGCTATGCGCACTTGATAGTATCCCGATCTTAGGTCAAGCTTTGTGTAAAACTTGGCCTTCCCCAATTGATCAAAAAGGTCGGCAATGAGAGGAATTGGATACTTGTTTTTGATGGTTACCTTGTTGAGAGCCCGATAGTCTATGCAAAGACGCTGCGATCCGTCCGCCTTGCGTTGGAATAACACCGGTGAACCATATGGTGCCTTGGAAGGTTGGATGAAGCCCTTCTCCAACAATTCCGCCAACTGTCTCCGCAGCTCCTCTAATTCTGGTGGCGCCATCCGGTAGGGTGCTTTGGCTGGTGGCTTTGCCCCTGGCTCCAACTCGATCTTGTGATCCACCCCACGCCTGGGTGGCAGCTTACGGGGCAACTCGGGTGGCATTACGTCTTTGAATTCTTCCAGCACGTTCTGGATGCAAGCGGGGATATCGCCATCAACTCCCCCTTCTTCTTCTTGCTGAAGGACGGCTAACCATGTCTCCTCCCCACGTTTGATTCCCTTGGCCAGTTGCATGGCACTAAGTTGAGGAGATTTGGATGTCTTGGGAGGGGTAACCGCTGGAACCATGCATGGTTTTCCTTCCAAGATCATCAACATGTTGAATCTAGGGAACGGAACCGCATTGTACTGCCGAAGGAATTCCATACCTAGAACAATGGTGAAATCGTCTATTGTTGCCACCGAGAAGTCCACCTTGCCTGACCAGTCGCCAAGCCTCAACTCGGTCCCTGTTGCTACGCCATCCACGGGTTTGGCCTGGGTATTTACGGTCTTGAGCCAACCCTTAGAGTATGTCACCTTGAGACCCAACCGTTCTGCCTCGGTTGGAGTCATGAAATTGTGAGTGGCGCCCGTATCAATCATTATGTGGACGACCTTGTTGTTGATGTGCCCCTGCACGTACATAAGACTCCTATCACCCGCCTGGTGAGGAGTGGGCTTAACGTTTAGTGCGCTAAGCAGCTTCAGACATCCCATGGAAGCTTCGTTGCCATGCTCCTGTTGCTCCAACATGGCGCTCATGGCTTTCCGCTGTGGGCAGTCCCTCGCCCAGTGAGGTCCCTGACATAGGAAGCAACCCTCCCTTGGTTTGGCCTCCTTTTTGTTGTCCCTGACCTGTTTTCCTTTGTCACCATGGGTTGTTGGCTTGTGGGTTCCGTACTTGGCTCCCCCACCTGTAACCGGCCAAGTCCTTTGAGTCTTGGACTTGGATGACTCGCCTTGGTGCTTGACATGCCCTTTGTCAGCGCTAGAGTATTCCTCCAATGTGGCAGCAACCTTGAGTGCCATCGAGATGTCGTCGGCCTTGGACCGTCTCAATTCTTGAACCGCCCATGGTTTAAGCCCGGATAAGAAGTTGAACAAGAGATCCTCGTCGCTCATGTTGTCAATTTGTAGCATCAAGTTGGAGAATGCCTTGACGTACTCCTTGATCGAATGGCCCTGCTTGAGGTCCCTCATTTTCGCCCTTGCTTCGCGGCTTACGTGCACTGGGTAGAACTCCGCCTTGAGTTCTTTCTTTAGGGCATCCCAACTGTCAATGACGACCAGCCCTTTGTCCATGTCGGCTCGTTTTCTTCGCCACCAAAGTGCAGCCATGTCGGTGAAATGTAGAGTGGCAGTATGTACCTGGGCCAACCCTGTTAAGTTGAGCGCCTCGAAGTAGCACTCCATGTGCCAAAGGTAGTTGTCTATGGTTACAGCATCTCGAGCTCCGTTGTATTCCTTTGGCTTTGGCAAGTCCATGGCACGGGCAGTGTCTCGGACTTGCACGGTTGATGTTGAGGCAGCTTCTTTCGCCATGAAAGCACTCCTGCACATTGCCCAGTCGGCCTTGGTTTCTTCGACGGCAGCCTTGGACGCCTCTAGGCTTGACTTGGCTTCATCAACGTCTTGCCTCAAATCTGACAAGGCTTGATACACCTTGGCTTGAAACACGCTGTTCTCGTTGGCTATTTCTGCCCCTGCAGCATAGATCCTCTCTTGGAAAGCGTCCAACGAGGTATCGACCTTCTCGACGTACTCTTCTACTGTTTGCTCCGTGCGATCCAACCTTTCTTTTGTATCCGCCATAGCTATCTCAAGTTTAGCTAACCGAGCTTCAAAACTAGCAAGATAGTCACGAGATTTACCTCCCTTATGTGGTGGTGGTACGGCGCGCTCCTCCTCACGACCCTTGCGAACTTGCTCCTCACCGCCGCTAGCCATGTCGTGAATGTGCCCAGCTAACCCACGAACCCTTTCGTAGCGTTGCTCTGATACCAACTGTCACGGACCGGATAACTCCCTAGCTATCTTCCGTGCGGCCTTAGTCACAATCCGCCCCTGCGATGTGCTAAGTCAGCCTTTTCCCCGAAATATTGCCACAACAAAGCTAAGAGAAGCTAAGAAGAGAAGCTTGCAAGAATGCTTTATATTAAACAAGAGAATGCTTTATACAAGTGTTGGATTGCTTGAATGTTTCTTGGATGCAAATGCCAAATGCCTCTAGCCTATTTATAGTTGCTAGAGTCCCAAATCAACGGCTAAGATCTATTCTAATCAATGGCTAAGATCAAAGCTCTAGAGAGTTCTACAATTCTCTACTTAGTAGAATATACAAGAGAAGTCTAGGTGGGTCTAGAATCTTCCATTGGAAGGATCTAGACTTAGCTAGAGAAATGCTGCCATACGTGCGCCAAATCGTTGCCTGCATGTCGCCCGGTCATCGTCCGCATGGCATAACCTCTTAGAAAATGGAGGGGCGTGACATAAAGCTGTGGATTATACTACTGAGCGCAATTCTCCTGTTTGTAGAGCAAACCTCCGGTGCTGTGACTGAACAGAAGGGATTTTCACTGCTTGTATTCTTGAGGTCAAGTCATTTTCACAGGATCCTTTGTAATCCTTAGCAGCATTTAATACCGTTTGGAAAATTTGCAGAGGGTCACCATGACTGACCACCAACACTGTGCATCTGCAATTGCAGTGTTCCAGACCACAATTGTTACTTATAGCCCATCGGATATCATGAAAATGCAGTTAAAGGCTTATTGTCTCCTCATTAGTGGGAATATATGAAACACTAGGAGAATCTTGAATTTCCTTCATTTGTTAGAAAGAATAAGCAAACCTCATTAGCACTAAAAATTTTCCTACTTTACATGATTAATGTTGGAGTTAAAAGCACAACATTACCCTCGAAATTGTGACTCCATGTTAATCAATGCACTTGTGAGTCTAGACACAACATCTGCAACACTTTCTCCACCTTCAGGCTGCATGAATGGATCCTTCTCATCTAGAGCCCATATATCTGGATACTGATATCAGAAATATTAATCAGTCCAAGAGCCACAACCAAGTGCAAATGCTCAAAAATGTTGAGGATCCACTTGATTTTGAAATGCAGAGAACAAATAACAACTCACTTTATCATGAGACTTAAGTACATTGAAGGACCAAAGAAGCGCTCCCGAAGATCTTCTAGAACCTGTTATAACAAAGTTGTCTGAACTCAGAGCTTATCAGCAGAATCTGCTCGTCTTAAAGCCAAAATCATAACATGCCAATCAATCAATTGTTTTAGCTTAGAAACATCTCATCGTGATAGGAAAGGCAGGGGTACCTTATATAACACTAAAAGAGCTTTTTAGGTATTGTTAATTGGTTCGAGTGCATCAGGCAAAAATGACATTAAAAAATGGAAAGTTATGCAGCTAAATCAAATTCATTGCCAGAAGGAAAAGTACATAGCAGTTCAGTTTACGCATATAAATCTAGAAATGTGCCAAAAGGAAGATATGATACCAGGTGGAATAAAGATATAGCCCAAACAGTTCATCTTTGCTATGTACATGAGCATTTCTCAACTGAATGGCTTATATCAATAGGACAAAATGAGATTTCAGCCTAAGAAATGACAATCCCTTTTGACTTTATTGCTAAAGGTCCTTGCTACTTTTACTCTCTATTCATGATAACAATTGGACACAATTTTTTTTTTGATTTACTAATTTATTAACAAGCCAACAATTACTTAAATACAACCTTGCAACAAAATAAGCAAATAAATAAAATATACAAAAGAGGTTACAAGAGGGCCAATATGTCCCTGTGACGGATAGATAAGACTTACCATACACTGCGGTCCTTCAAAAGAAATATCTAGAACTGATGCAACCACTTGTGTCGTATGAGTGGTCCTTGAGAAGGGAGAGTAGCAGATTCGAACATTTTCAAGTGGTACTTTATCTTCTTTGAGTACCTGTTATCAGAAAACAGATTGCCTGTAAACACCATTAAGAACTAAGCTTATAGAGAAGAGGTAGACCCTTTTTAGCTCAAAAAGAGTAATTACTATGCAATTACTCAGAATCAGGAACACTATGACAGTCTCTCTTTGCCTATCTTCAACTGAAAGGCAGCAAACAGAAATACATATATCAAGGTGCTAATCATCGGGAGACTCTGTTAGTAGCCATAAAGTATGGAGATAAACTGGCTGTTTCAACTCTAGGTCTCCAGGGAAACATGATTTCACACAACTGGAGAAAGCATTGAGTTTGACAAAAGGTGAGCCTCCACATGATATTGTTTAAGGGGATAGAAGCCTATACATGTTCTTTCAGTAAACACTTCTCTCTTCCTCCTCTGCTGCTAAGACGCTTTTGGTTAGAGATTTTTTTTTCTTTTTTTGCTTATGTGAACCACGTTATTGCTGAAGATAGAATTCATTCATTTACCTGTAATGAACACTCGCTTGGTAATACCAGTTCACTTTTCTCTGTGATTCTTAGATTTTTCTTTCAATCACTACATTCACTTCAACTTGATCCAAGATTTGACACTGCAAAAGAAACAGATTGTTCACATGTGACCTGAGTTTCCAGTTGTTTAACAAGTCCATCTCCTTACACTCATTATACTATCTATCTTGGATGAGGAAGTGTTGCTAACTTCAAAACTATGACATCACAATGATTGTTCTCATAAAAGAAAAATGGACATGGATATAAATTCCAAACCTTTTAGTACAGAGGCATTGTAAAATCCCAAGGGATTTCACTGGAATATAATAAGTTTCGGAGCATAAAAATGAGATAGGGGATAGGTTCCCAGGACATATATAATCAAATGTTTAAAAATAACCAGGCAAGCAATGACAGACAACAATTATGGTTCACGTACTCCATATCTAGATAGGTGGAACATCTGAATCATGAAATGTCTGCCGAGGACTACTTTGGGAAACCAAAAATTGAGAAATCAATAGGAATACCAACCTTTAGGAATGACTCTCCAGACAATTCTGCCTGTTTGATTCCTTCAGGAGCCAACTTATATTGTTCAAATTTTCCATTTTCCTGTAAAGATAATGGCTCTTTTCAGTAATTTAGATTGCCAAGAAAAATATAGTAACAAGGGGAAAAAACCATTTCAGCCAACTCTCGAACAGTCGAATGTTGTATTGTTCCAACTTTTAAAGGTCCCTGCATTTCCGCTGCTAGGTAAACCATCTATCCCAATTAACATTAGTTGATTGAACTGTGGTACAAATAGAAAAAAGGCCGGTCAGTCTTATTATTTGGAACTAAGTGATTAATTGAATCACGCTGTAGAATGCATCAATTACTTAGAGCAATTATTCCAATCTAAGTAGAGTGCCGTGAGGAAGGCAGAGGAAGATCATTGCGTTTACGGGTTAGTGGAACTGAGCAAGAGAGGAGGTTGCCTTTCTTTAATAATGTATTCAAAAGCTGCAAACTTTACCAGTTGTGAGGGCAAACCATGGACTACCAAATGAATGTCAAATGTGCAAGAGCATTTAGTCAAAGTTGGTCACTTTATAAGAAAAATTCACAAAAGACAAGCAGAAAGTCAGCTCAGTCCTTTAGAACACTAGCTAAAATGTACTGTTAACTGTAAAAAAACCTTATTAAAGAAGATACTCCAGTAAAGAGAATTAACCCAAACTAAAATTTTCATTTTGGAGCCGATTAACCGACAGATAAACATTACAGAATAGTATCAGGATCGAAATAACACAGGAAGTGGAAAGTTGTTTTAGCATATAATGAAGAAGGGAAAATGATGATCCGACAGAGTGAGAGAGCAGCAGAAAAAGGAATGGACGGACCATGGAGGAAACAATGAGGCCCATTTCGTTGGGAATGCTTTTCCCATGCCTCAGCACCCAATATCTGTTCCCCACAAACCTAACGCCACCTTCTCCTGCCATCCTTTAACTCTCCACTCTTCTGTGCTGTTCCTTTATTCGCTACGCATGTCGGCCAATCCGGGGCGCTAGTTATAGGCTGCTCCACGACGTCTTTTCCCTTTTTCTTTTTACCAATTATTTAATTTTTGACTGTAAGTGACCGAAGAATAAAGGTACAATATATTAGGCACAATGAACAATCAGTCGCCTTTGTTCATTAAGCAGGTATGCGGATCCGGGTCAGTCCATTTTTTGCGGTTGTAGTGACCCGAAAAGATTAAGCACAGAGAGGACAGCTAGTTAGGCGCAAGGAACAAGCTACGAGATCTCATCTATCGCTACAAACCCCAAAACACCATCGTCCTCGTCCCCATAGTCTTCCTCTTTGTCGGAGAACTGATATTGTTTGAAGCTTGACAAATTATGGCGCTAAATCTTCGTCAAAAGCAAACTGGTAACTGGATTTTGTCTCTCTGTTATATAGATTTATTTCTGCTCTCTCCACACTTGTTTTTTATGAATCTAATCATTTGGAGTTCGATACACTTTTGTGGAATTGCAGAGTGCATTACGCGGATGTTAAATCTGAACCAACCCGTGAATGCGGGTGGCACAGCGAATGAGGAGGTATATAAGATCCTGATTTATGATCGCTTTTGCCAAGACATTTTATCCCCTTTGATTCACGTCAAGGACCTCCGCAAACACGGCGTCACCCTCTACTTCCTCATTGACAAGGATCGCCAACCGGTCCACGATGTTCCAGCTGTCTATTTCGTCCAACCCTCCCATCCTAATGTACAGCGTATCGTTGCCGATGCCTCCAAGTCTCTTTACGATTCTTTCCATCTGAACTTCTCCTCTTCTATTCCCAGGCCCTTGCTCGAAGATCTCGCTTCAGGTACACCCTACGCCTTCTTCTTTCATCATTATTAATTTCTTTTCTTTTTGTTGAATTTTATGCTTGAAATGCTAGCTAGTATTGGAATGAATACTGTTCTATTCACCCCCAGCTCGTCCAATTTTTCCATCTAGTGGACAAGGAATTAAAAGATCTACTTTAATTTGCGTTTCGAAGATAGATAATTTTGCATTCAACTGTATAAAGGGGCACGGATCTACGGAGAGAAGGGGCAAAAGCTTGGTTGATTTAAACTCGGAACACTTAATAGTTAATACACTTTCTGGGTGGTGCTGGGAAAATTGAAATATTAACTCTTACGACTTGTTTTTGTCCAGGCACGATTAATTCTGAATCGATTGAAAGGATCTCGAAAGTGCATGATCAGTATTTGGAGTTTGTCACGCTTGAAGATAATTTGTTCTCACTTGCCTACAAGAACTGTTATCTTCAGCTGAATGATCCCTCTGCTGGGGATAAAGAAATCGAAGAGATCACTGAAAAGATTGTCAGTGGCTTATTTTGTGTGTTGGCTACTCTTTCTGTTGTCCCTATCATTAGGTGTCCCCGTGGCGGCCCTGCTGAGATGGTGGCATCCCTGTTGGATCAGCGATTGCGAGACCATCTGTTGGCTAAAAACAATTTATTTTCTGAGGGTGGGAATTTCACTAGCTCATTTCAGAGGCCAATTTTGTGTTTATTCGATAGAAACTTTGAGTTGTCGGTAGCGATACAGCATGATTTTAGGTATAGACCACTTGTTCATGATGTGCTTGGTTTGAGATTGAACAGGTTGAGTGTGCAGGGAGAGAAAGATGGGATGAAATCATATGAGTTGGACAGATCTGATCCATTCTGGACGGCAAATTGGTCATTGGAGTTCCCAGAGGTTGCCGTGGAGATAGAGTCTCAGTTGAACAAGTACAAGAAGGATGTTGAGGAGGTAAATAAAAGAACTGGTGGGAACGCAGGGGCTGAGTTTGATGGGACAGACTTGATTGGAAATACTAAGCATTTGATGAATGCTGTAAATTCCCTGCCCGAGTTGACAGAGAGAAAGCAAGTCATTGATAAGCACACAAATATTGCTACTGTATTGTTAGGCGAGATCAAGGAGAGGTCCCTTGATTCATATGCCAAAAACGAGAGTGATATGATGCTAAGAGGTGCCATTGATCGCAATGAGCTCACTGGAGCTCTCAGGGGAAAAGGGACTAAGGTGGATAAGCTGCGGTTTGCTATCATGTATCTTATCTCGACTGAAACCTTACCTCAATCAGAAGTTGAAATGATTGAAACAGCACTTAGGGACTCTGAGGTCGATACCACTGCATTTCAGTATGTAAAGAAGATAAAATCATTGAATGTCTCTTTAGCATCAGCAAATTCTGCAAGTAGGAGCAACATCGTCGATTGGGCTGAAAAACTATATGGGCAGTCAATCAGTGCTGTAACTGCAGGTGTGAAAAACCTATTATCCAGTGATCATCAGTTGGCTTTGTCAAGAACAGTAGAAGCACTAATGGAGGGGAAACCCAACCCCGAGATTGATTCTTATCTTGTTTTTGATCCTCGTGCACCTAAATCAAGCTCTGGGATGAGTAGCAGTCATCTGAAAGGACCATTTAAAGAAGCTATTGTCTTCATGATAGGTGGTGGTAACTATGTGGAGTATGGAAGCTTACAAGAGCTTGCCAGTCGTCAGCAGCCAGTTAAGCATGTCATATATGGGACGACAGAAATTCTTTCAGGAGGTGAGTTCATTGAGCAGCTTGCACTGCTGGGGAAGAAGATGGGATTGGGAACTAGTGGTGCAGCACCTGCCCATTAATGCAGATTCGTTTTATGTACAATCCCCAAAAGAAACCTTTTGTTGTTCAATATCGACTGTTTGCGCTTTATCAGGGTTTTGTTGAGTAATTGGAGAAGGATTTACTGACCATATTCTTCATAGTGCTCCTAGATAGTGATATTTGAAGATGACGCATAGTAATTTTTGAAGTATGAGGAATTCATATATTTTGTTTATAACAGCTGTTGTGCAGTTGATATACTTGGAACTGTTTGCGTACCATCGCACAGTCAACTCTCAAAGTTGGTTTCTGTGGATTCTTATATTCTTTATTTCCTGTAGTCTGTGGTAGTTTAAGTTGCTTTTCTTGGTCCAATTATTGTTTATTTTCTTGCAATAAAAATTTGTTTTTTCCCTCTCTGTAAAGCTCGATGCTTTGCATGGCTTGACTTGAATACTTAAATATGCATGCATTTGCTGGCATTTCAAGATCAGCATTCTGGGAAGAGCCTCGTACAATGAAGAACAGCTTAAATGCAGTCATTCCGCCACAATATCATTAAGCTGGAAGCCCCATTAAGAGAATAGATTCCAGCTTTCTATTTGGCTGTTTACTATTCTCAATTTTTTTAGGTGAATAAGAACGCAGTTCTTTTTGACCGGCTTCTTTTCTTATGCAAAGAGCAGGAGAATTTTATTTTGTGTCTAGTTTTGTGGATCCAGAATTCTGTAGTTTCAGAAATGTAAGATTGAGATTCACAATTTTATGAGATAAAAAAGAGTCTCATACAATTAGTGTCAGTAATTGTATGAAACACAAAATAAAACTTCTCGTACAAAGCATATCTAATTGCTTTATTAGCATGACCACATTACTTTCTTTAGTCTGGGAAGGCGTTTGAGGACATCAATCAAGAGTTAAGTGTCTGACTAGCGGTGACAAGATGGATAAAAGAAAATAGTTATCTACTCATAGTTATTCATTAAGTTGGATAATGAGTTTTTCTAAAAAATATTAAATATGAATAAGAATCATATTATCTATTATATTGTATTATATCATATTATATTATATTAACTATATTAAAAGTATGAAGCCCCTTAGTGAAATATTCTTTGCCTATTTTATCCTTTAAAAATAAATTTTATACTGGACAAAATAGTAATTTAAGTATTTTCCTAATATTCGGAGTTAAAGATCGACGAAAATTGTAGTTAGTAAACATTTCCTTAATTGAATCATGTAAAATGTCCAATATTTAGAACTTTTAAAATTTACGATAATTATACTACTTTGACTGTGTTCATCTCTATTTACAGAAATAAAAAAAGTATCCCAATAATTAGGACTAAAAGTTAGGGATTTGTATTCAACTATAATTCCAATAAAATTGTTTAAGAACAAAAATATATAGATTTTTGTAGTGATAATTTCTTTTCCGAACACATATCTATCTATATCGATATCTATATCTATACATACTATATTAAAACCACGAAAGTCCTTAACAAAATATTGTTCACTTTTTTCACCCTTTAAAAGTAGTTTTTTATGGGATAAAATTATAATTTAAGTTTCTTTCCTAATATTTAGGCCTTTAAATTCAAAATATTGTTCACTTTTTTCACCCTTTAAAAGTAGTCCTTTTGTGGGATAAAATTATAATTTAAGTTTCTTTCTAATATTTAGGCCTTTAAATTCAATTAAATTTTAGTTATTAACTATTTTCCTTATTGAACTACGTAAAAAAATCCTAATATTTAGGAACACATCATAAATACACATTAAGATATAATTGTTTTTACTCTAAAACACATGAAATACTGGTACATTCTAGAAGTACAATTATATAACAACATGGAACACATCCGAACTCGTGATTTAAATGATTCCAAGCAATTGGTATTAGCTTATCTGTTAAGCCGAGTAAGTATGGGAAAGTTAAAGTCACAAATTCTCAATTTACTTCAAAATTCTAAATAGTAGTTCATATATAATTTTAAAAAGGAACTTAATCATATTAACATTTTATTCTATACAAAGGAAAAAAATATTATTCATCTATATTATATAATTTATATATTTGATCTATTATACAAGTAATTAAATATAATTTTTAATGCTTTTATTTATCTGAAGTTAATTATTTTCTTATAGTGCGATATTGTTTTATGTTATACATTATTAATTGGCATCACATGTGCTAAGATGATTGAATTTGCGCACATTAAGTTTGTACGAGAATAATTATTTTCTGATCATTAGTTTTTGTGCTAAAATTATAATTATAATTAAATAGTGAAAGTTTCTTTTTTGGTAATTAAAATTTCATTTCTCAAACAAATTTTGCTCCACATTTCTTTCATCAACTACAATACAAGAACATATTAATTTAACTACTACATATAGAATGAACTTCACAAACCAAGATAGTAATTAAGTTCCTGCAATCTTCTTTGTATCCTGTGTTTGCTTTGTCCTCTCCCATGCACATCCTGTGTAATTACTCTCCATATGCTAGCTTTTGATCTTTGAAGTCTGTTGAAAATCCTACCATTCTTTTTTTGTCAATGTAGTATAGTGCTTCTGTCAGCACGAGTTTGTATAGCTCAGCCTTTGTACTCCTCCCTTTGTAGTACTTCCCTGTCCATTCAAGTTCGACTGCCCATATCATTGGTTGCTTATAAATCCCTTGCCATTGTAGCATTGCTGTCCATATTTTCGATGCAAAAATACATTTGAAAAATAAGTGATCCACTCTCCTCCTCACTATTACATAAAGAGCATATTACATCCTCCACATATCCCATACCCCTCAGTCTTTTTTTTGTTATTAATCTCCTATGTGCAGCTAGATAAGCTATGAAATTCTATTTTAGAACTCCAATACTATTGTGCACCAGTTTCCTCCATGACACTCTATCAAATTCCCCCCCTCAGTTTCCCATATATTTTTGATAGAAATTTTGTTTATCTCCTCTACATCCTTCTCTTGATAGCCAGCTTCTTCAAAATATTGCTTAGCTTTCAGTATCTTCTGCACTATTCAGGATGCTTATTTTGGTGCAATCCATATTGTATTCTACTTCTTGTAATAAACATATATCTACTGTACCAATAAAATGTCCCTTCTACTTACACAGGTTCCAAAGAAGTTTATATATGGCTGCCTTAATCCATTTCTCTGTATCTAGCAAATTAAGACCATCAGCTGCTTTAGGTTTACACAAGTAGTCCCATGATAGTAAAGCTTTCCTTGATACTTCTACTCCCCCAGTCCAAAGAAAAGTTATGCATACTCTTTCAATCTCCTGAATGATTTTCTTTAGTAATACAAACACCTGAGACCAGTATATTTGAATAGAGAAAAGTACATTCTTGGTTAGTTGTATTCTCCCTGCATAAGACAGGAACTTTGTTGTCCAAGATTGGATTCTCCCTAGCATCTTCTCAAGTAGTGGCTGGCACTGTATCAATGATAACCTCTCAGAGCTTAGTGATATCCCCTAGTACCTGACTGGTAGAGTTTCCTTGACAAATCCCAAATCTTGTAAGATCCTTTGTTGCAGCTCAGTATGTGCTCCCCCAAAGAATATGAAACTTTTATCAGTATTTGCCTCTAGCCCTGATGCCATTGAGGATTGTTGAAAGCACTGAAACAGTAGCTAAACAGACATGACATCTCCTCTACAGAATAGTAGTAGATCATCTGTAAAGCTCAAATGTACTATGTTTAGTTTGCCACATTTAGGGTGATAGTTGAAGTTAGGTTCCTTTTTAAGAGTCATCAGTAACACAGCTCATAATCCATTTCACAATTCTTCCTGGCAGCTGCAGATGTGCCAACACTTGCTCTAGATAACCCCACTCCACTGAATTATATGCCTTCTTCATATCTATCTTCAGCATGCATCTGGGAGGAATATTTTTCCTACCATAGCCTTTTACTAGCTCATGACTGAGTATGTTATCACTTATCAGTCTACTTGGAACAAATGCGGACGGACTCTTGTCCACCATTTCATCCATCACTCCTTGAAGTCTGTTAGTTAGGATCTTTGATATATCTTGTAAAGAATCGTGCAGCATGATATTGGCCTGTACTCAGTGATATAAATAGTGAAAGTTAAAATCACAAATTCTCAATTTACTTCAAAATTCTAAATAGTAGGTCCTATATAATATTAAAAAGTAACTTTATCATATTAACATTTATTCTATACAAAGAAAAAAAATTATTAGTCATCTATACTATATCAATAATATATTTGATCTATTATACAAGTAACTAAACTTAATTTTAATGCTTTTATTTATCTGAAGTTAATTATTTTCTTATAGTGCGATTTTGTTTTATGTTGTACATTATTAATGGGCAGCACATATGCTAAGATGATTGAATTCTGAGCCCACATTAAGTTTGTACGAGAATAATTATTTTCTGTTCAGTAGTTTTTGTGCGAAAATTATAATTACAATTAAATAGTTAAACTTGAGATGGACTAGCATTAAGAATTCAATTTAACCAAGAAAAATAATTCTTTAATATTGAGAACAAATTAAGTATAAGAATTAAGTAATTAGCAAAAAATCAGTTCAGTTATTTTCAAAGTTCATTTTATAAGTAAAAACATTTTTAAAATACACTCTTAGGATAAATAAATTGTTTCTAAAAGAATAGCATTGCGATAAAAGAAATCATAATATGATATTAAGATCCAAATTAAAAATGCAAAACTCTAGGGAAAATATAAATGGAATACACGCACAAAGCGCTTGCCTTAAAGCTAGCCTTAGTGAAATATCGTTCTGTCATTTTTACTCTTTAAAAATAGATTCCATACTAAACAAAATGCTCAATTGCTTATTTTTCTAATATTTAGCACTTCAAAATCAACTAATATTCTTCTTATTAAATCTTTCCTTATTTATTGAATCATGTAAAAATTTCTAATATTTAAGACTTTAAATTTAATATAAAAAAATATTTTATATAAAGAATTTTCTTGTGTGACCAACTTTTATATCCTTATGCATGGACTTGTTCTTTTTGGAGTTTAATACGTGGTACTTAAATTTTTCATGTTCTTAGATTCTTTCCCCAAATATTACTGATAATGGAATACCTAAAAAACATTGAAAATCAGCAATGCATGTTCTTTTTCATTTTGACTTTTTAAGAGTTAATTTTAGTTCCAAGTATAAATTTTTAGAAGTTTAAACTAACATGGTAATATTAATTTATCGAGCTACAGCCATACTATGTAAAATTATAACTACAATTATTATATTTGGAACTTTAAAATAACTACAAAGTTTTTATTTTTTCGCAAGAAGAGATCCACTTAACTTGCATATAATTTTAATGAACTTTGAATGAAACAAAAAACTAAAAAAACTATGTTATTAGGTTACAAAGAACAAATTCCATCACCATGCTTAAAAAGACATATAAATATCAAAGAAAAAGGTTTTACTATTAGACTCAAACCCGAGAAAAGAAAAAAGAAACAACAAAAATTAATTCAGAGCACATTTTTAAGCTTTTAGTCTGTTTAGTTATAAAAGTAGATTAACATTATTTTTTTAACATATAATATTTATTTTAAAATCTTGATGAATTAAAATTAGATTTTATTATTTTATTTTTTAGAAAAATAAAAAAAAACTGATTGATCGTGTAATAATTCCCATAAAACTTTTATACTCCATTTTATCAACTGAGAGAGTGTGCACTCTCTTTTATTTAATAAAGTTCTATTTTGTTGGTAGAATAATATTATGAGTATAGAGTTTTTAAAGAAACGTTAGGTGAGATGCAATGCATTAATATATTAGTTTATATAATAAGATATCTATTAACCACATAGAAGATATTATATTTATAATTATTGTGTCAATTTAATAATTCTTATTTTTATGATTAAAATTAATATTTGGTTTATCAATTGTTATTTCAACAATTTCTTCTTCTTGTATACGTTTACAATGACTGACGTGATGCACATGTGCAAAGCACGTACACTAAAACTCTCACGATCTGGAGTTTCCATTCTCGGGTAAGGGTGTATTCTCGATCGGGCCCGGGCTTTGGGCGGTCCCGGTCTTCACGGTCCCAATGAGTGGAACCGGTCCATCATGGGCCTAAGCCCACATGGTACCGGGCCCACGGGCCTAACAAGCTTTTTTCGTTTCGGGCTATTTGTTTTAAAAAATTTCAAAGGCAATTTCTTGTAAAGTATATATGTATATATTAATATAAATTGCTTATATATAGCTATATATAGTATGTATATGTATATATAAGGTGAGGGTGTATTGTGCATACATATAATTATATATTGCATTATATATAATATATAGAATTATATATAAATATATATATATATATATATATATAATAAATTGCAAAAAAATATTCAAGGGAATGTCTTATAATTTTTATTATTACGACATTAACAAAGAATGGCAATGTATTTCTTAATCTTCCTCCCCCCAATGGAATGAGCACAACAAGGTACTAATACCACCATTAAAAGAAAAAAAAACCAAGGAAAATGTGTCAAAATACAAGTTACATATTAGTCTATGTATTATCTCTAATAAATCTCATAAATCCTTCAAGGATCGGAGGAATTTCCGTTGGTGGTGGTGGAAAAGAGGCTTGTTCAACACCGCTTCCGGGCGAAGCAACATCCTGCGCAAGTTCCGCTAGCATTTCTTCATAAGCTTTGTCTATCTCCGGTTGTGATTATGCAAGTCCAAAATTCTTCTTTCCGAACGGATCCAATCTCTAAATAGTACCGATTTTTCCAAGCTCTTGCTGATAGACGCTTTATGATCACCAATTTGAAGTCTCTCTTGACTGAAAGCGCTCTCTGATGATACTGTTGAAGCTTGAACACTTAAAGTATCTCGAGCCATCCATAAAAGAACCGGATAGTATTTTTGTTTGTCCTTCCACCATTCCAAAAGATCAAAGGTGTTGTCTGGATTCTCCTTTTCAAGGCCCTGCGACAAATAAACTTGAAGCTCATTTAGTTGTGAACTATTACCAAAATTATCACCTTGAGAACCCCTGAACTCCATCCAAGAATTAAGGGCTTTTAGATGATTGCGAACTAGACGAAGTAGGAGTTGGAACATTTAGTCTAGCATGATCTACAACAAGTTGATAAGCATTATAAATTGTTTGAGAATTTGTTTTAATTAAGGTTTTTGCATCTCCAAGTATAGCAAAATCCTCATCTGAAAGTGGTAAAGCGTTATAAATTTTTGAATACAAAAAATGAGGACCTCCTAATTTCATTGTAGGATTTAACACTGCACCGACCCAAAAAATATGGGAGATAGGGAAAAAATATTTTTTCAAACTTAGCTTTCATAGAATTAATAGCTTCTTGATAAATTACTCCACCCTCTGAAAATATTGTAAATAAATCTACAAGTGCTGCAATATAAACTTAATCCGGGGTTACTACAGGAGGGTCAGGCGGCGCATCGGTTGCGTTATTAACAGGACTAGTAGGCGTATCATCTAAATCCGGTTGTGTTTCATCTAAATCATCTTTTTTCTCATCATTTTCAAAGATAGTTTCATTAGGACAACGAGCATTCATCACTTCTTCATTTAATTATTGACCCGGTGCAACATCATGACAAAATTAACTATCGGAAAATTAAAAACAAGGGTTATCACTATCAAGAATAACAAATGGAGGAGGACAGGTAACAGGTTTAGGTTGGGGATGTAACGACAATACTGTCACACCTCCTTTTTTTTGCTTACACGTGGTTACCCCGAAAGATGACACGTGTATAGGAGTTTTTTCAATTAAAGTGACATTATTCGATATGGGATTAATTATTTATTTCAAGAGTCGCTACTTGGGATAGGTTTGGCTTTAGGTGTCCCAAGTCAATCCCAAATCGAGGAAATTTCGACTACCCAATTGAAGTATGCGAACCAGAAATTTCAGAGTAAGGAATTCTGTTGACCCGAGGGAAGGTGTTAGGCACCTTCGTATCCCGTGGTTCTAGCATGGTCGCTTAAACTCATTATAAGTGGCTAAAATATGATTTGCTATTACCTGTTTAAACCTATGATGTAATTTTACATTATTAACCACTTTTAACATCTTTTAGGAAGTTTGCAATGTTATTAAAATACGTCGCAATTCACGTCACATAAATGCTCAACCAAATTTAGGAAGGTATTTTTATTAACAACTTCGCGCCTATAGCAACTACATCTTCAAAATTCATAGAAGGCCGTGAAATTCGCTAAACTGTATTTCCTATTTTCTAAGTATTTTACTGAATTAAGGAGCTATTGCAGGGTATTGGATTAGATCAACGCGGCTCACCTTATTTTAAAGACGTTCTAACACATACTAAATTCTCTACTATCGCTGGTGTTTAAATGCTCTAATTATTTATATTTAAGTAGTGTATTCTGGGCAATTGGTACTTGTACTTCAGCCTCATTCATGGCTACTCACACATGCCGGGTCTCAAATTTTGGCCAGCCCAGAAATATTCATCATATCTGGCCATCACTGGGCCCTTCAACTAGGCCCATAATTAATTTGAACGGAAAAACAAATCCCAATGAAGTTATATACAAAATTAACTATCAAATATATTTATGATGTTCACATGAAAGTTACCAGTGATTATTCTATATCAGCTTTCACTTTTAAAACCGACCTAAATGATTCATATACTCTTAAGTCGGAGCATACGAATTCAGTTTCCAACATCCGATTGTGATTCTGATTACACAATGTTAAACAAATATGAATCATATTAATGTACTGAAACTTAAATGAATTAAAATGTTACACAATATTCTAATCTTCGAATGATTATCACTAGCTAATCATACTCATAATCATACATATCTATAATAGCAGTTCGAATATCCAGATATTACAAAGTAAAATCAGTCCCAATGTCCAGTTATTACAAAAATGAATCAGTCCATCGTTTAATTACAACATGATGGTTATCTTATCATTACATCTATATTCAAAACTAGATAAAGGGAAATGGGGAAATGATTCAAAAATAAAGACAACAGATGTAGATCTTCACACTTAGGAATGCATTATACTTGAACTTCATATATCAATGAGCATCGAAATGTACTGGAATTTTAGCAAGGAAAGAGAAGCCTATGAGTAATGAGGTTAATCAACAAGCAAAATAGCAGCCAATCGAACAATGTACCCAGGTTTTCAGCAGAGTTTTGAGAAAATTAAAATCCCAAAAAGAATAAGAACAACGCTGGTAGTTTCTCACAGATATAGGAAGAGCTAATATGTATTGTTATCTCTAGAATTCAAAGGAAAGGTTCCGGATCCCCTAGAAAATGCTCAAGTGTTTTCTTTTATAGTGGAGCCTTAGGGCATCAGTTTTCCTTTTTTTTTCTTTTAGTCCCTGAGTTAGTTTTCAGCTTTTCTTAAATATCCCTCATTCCTGACTTGTGCCTCAAGTTTGAGGCAGAAATTGTGTTTTAATCCCTCACTAGAATGTTCTAGGGGATTACTATCAGATTTTTAAAGTTCAAATCCCCTTTATACCCCTATTTCTTTTCCTAAATAACCAACCTGAGGTTTTAACCTCAGTTATTACTTGACCCTGGTCGATTGTATTTGGGTTATGGGCCAAGGTTTGGTCTTGGATTAACAGATCCATTGGATCCACACAACTAAGTGTCCTAATATGGATTGACTTATCAGTTATTATAGCTTAGGATCCTAAACATTCATGTATTTTTATATTAGAACCAATGGATCACTATCAACCAGAAAACCAATCAACTAATACTATTATAAGAAAATCCTAATTAAATCACTCAGTAAAAACTTGACACAAGGATTGAAATGAGTAACAGGGATTGCACATTCAGTTCATGAATAAAATTAGGAAGAAATTAAAGGTTCAACCAAAAAAAATCAGCCTAAGCTATGCTAGTACTAAAGATAAAAAATTACTATGAAGATCAAAACACTGAATAGCTTAAACGCCTAACCAAACTAATCAGAATATGAGATGAAGTCCAACAAAACATAGGAATCACACTACTGAAGATTCCACACACTAGGATTCAAGAATCGAGGAGCTAATATTAACAGGATATCAAGTAATTCAAGAGACGAAGGGATTTCAAACTAATAACAACCAAAGATATATAACTACTAAACCTATTTCATATGAGATTGTAGAAAAACAAACAAGAAATCAAAGCATCTAATGATAAACAAAGATGAATCAAATATATACAAGCAAGGACAAAGTACTTAGCTTTTTTATTACATATGCACATCCACTTGAGCCGATTTTGTTGGTTCCTGACCCCTTATGTAGAGGTTCTTTAACCTTATAGGGCAACTGGCATGGTGGATGACAGGTTCGGGAGTTCAGGAAGGGCGTCTATTATTTTGAGACCCCAGTGAGGTCTCAGATCTGAATTTCTTCAGTGATTGGTGGGAGTCATGGGTGGCATGGTCAGGGAAGGGAAAGTCCAAGGGTTTCCTGGGAGGAGTTTGACCAAGTTCCGGCGGGGTTTGAGTGTTAGGGTTACACTTTAGATTGATATTCGAAGCGTTCTTAATGGAAGTCGAAGGGTGTAACGAATATAGTTGGAAAAAGGGTGTTGAGTTGTTTTATGGGTGTAAGTTTGGAGGGGTTTGGAGTTGAGTCGTTGGAGATGGGGGTTCCGACGACTTTTCTGTGAATATTTGAGACGGCGGGAGGTCGCTTGAAAGGAATGGATTGCAGGATGGTGAAGGGGAGGTTCTAATGGTCCTATGGTGCAAAGCTAGGGAAGTTTGGAACAAGGTTGCCGAATAAGGTGGTTCTGACGACCTTATTTTGAATATTTGAGACGGAGGAAACCTATTTGACGAAAACTAATTACAGGACGGGAAAGAAGAGGTGGTGATGGTTTGATGGTGTAAATCTGGGGAGGTTTGACGATCGGCCGCCGCCGTGAGGCGATTTACGGTGGCGGCATTAGGGTGGTAGGAGGGTGGTCAAGGGGTGGTCAAGGTTGGTGTTACGTCGGTGGTAGATGGTACGAGGAAGAAGATGGGTCTGTCTTTAAATGTATAGAGGTGTTTGGACATATGTATATTAATTTTGTGGTGTTTCATGACTGTTGGATGATCAAATGATCAACGACTGTGATGAGCCTTCTTGAAACGGTGTCGTTTGAGTTAGTCTTGTGTGGACCGAACCAGGGTTGGTTGTGTTGGGCTGGGGCTGTGTGTTTTAAAGGGAAAAAGGTTTGGGCCACTCAGGTCTGGCCCAATTGTGGCCAGCCTGAGTGGCTGTGCATATATATATATATATATATATATATATATATATATATATATATATATATATATATATATATATATATATTGTCTTTTCTTTTATTCTTTTTTTATTTTATTTTAATTAACTCCTAATTTTATTTAAGAACCAAAAATCCCTAATTAACACAAATAAAATGCAACAAGTTGAAATTAAACCAAAAATAATTAAAAATGCCGGAAATATATATTTTGTATTTCAATTTTTAAAATAAACTTATTTAAAAATTAAATCCTAAACAATTTAAACATGCATTAATGAACACGCCCTGGCACACGATTGAATTCTAAAAAAAAAATCCTTCAAAATAAATATTTAAAGAAAATCCTAAATTTTGCACAAAAACTGGTCGTTTTGCATTTTAGAACCCCGTTCCCTTAAATAAAACTTTCCGTGCTTGTTTTAGGTAATTTATAACTAGAGAGGGCGGTTGGTTCGGAAGTTGAATGAGTTTTGAGTAAGAATATGTCCATTTGCTTCTTTAAGATTCCTTAAAATGCCAAGTTTGGCTTTGGTCAATTTTTTGGGAAAACAGACTCGGATTTGTGATTTGACAGCTTTGGAGGGTCTGTGAAAATATATGGGACCTGGGCGTATGCCCAAAATCGAATTCCGAGGTCCCTAGCCCGAGTAATGATTTTTATGTGAAATTGCTAAAATGAAGTTTTATAGAATTTACAGAAACTAAGTATTCATTGATTTCCTAGGTATCAGGCTCAGATTTTGATTCCGAAACTTGGTACAGGTCCGAAATATCAGTTAAGACTTACCCGTAAAATTTGGTGTCAATCCGAGTAGTTTAGGGGCATTTTGACCCGTTAGAAGAGAATTAAGAACTTGAAGTTCAATAGTTTGATTCATTTGGTTTTGGGAGGTGATTCCTGGGTTTAGCGTTGTTCTGAGTGTTCCGAGGGTTCGAGTAGGTCCGCCTTGTGATTTCGGACTTGTCGGTATATTGGGGCGGAGCTTGGGATCCCCGAGCGTCAAACGGTCAAGGCTCGAGTGAAGTTAGAATTTTAAGAAAGGGCTGAGTTGCTACTTCTATCATAACCGCAACTGTGGTTTTAGGACCGCAGATGCGGGATCGCAGGTGCGGTCAGGATCTTGCATATGCGGCCAGTGCCCAGTCTAGGGGAAACTACAGAAGTGGTTGAAACCGCAGAAGCGGTTGAAACCGCAGAAGCGGTTGAAACCGCAGTAGCGGTTGAAACCGCAGTAGCGGTTGAAACCGCAGAAGCGGTTTGAAACCGTAGAATCGGTCCCCAGACCGCTGAAGCGGTCCAGTCACTTTAAGCCTAGAGGATCGCAGGTGCGGTCAGGATCTTGCATATGCGGCCAGTGCCCAGTCTAGGGGAAACTACAGAAGCGGTTGAAACCGCAGAAGCGGTTGAAACCGCAGAAGCGGTTGAAACCGCAGTAGCGGTTGAAACCGCAGAAGCGGTTTGAAACCGTAGAATCGGTCCCCAGACCGCTGAAGCGGTCCAGTCACTTTAAGCCTAGAGCCGCCGATGCGGCATCTTTTCCAAAGGTGTGGGACCGTAGATGCGGTCCTCAGACTATAGAAGCAGAAATCGCCGGGCAGTGGGTTCATTTAATTCGAGCTGAAGACCATTATTTCATTCACAACTCCACACTTGGGCGATTTGGGTGCTTCTAAAGAGAGGGTTGTAACATAGCATTGGAAGGTAAGTAATCTCCATCCATCCTTAGTTTAATTACATGAACACTAGGTAGATTAAACACAAAAAACTAAGTAAAAATCAAGGGTTAGAGCTAGACCTAGGATTTTAAGAAAACTAAGATTTAATCATGTAATTTCCTTTGTAATGAACTAAAAATGATATATTATTGATCCGTAGGTTGTAGAGAACAATTTCCTTCGAAAAATCTTGGAATCCGGGCACGTGGGCCCGGGGTCAAAATTTAGGAAACTTGTGAAAAAGGTTGGGAAATTTCTTAAATAGTTAGAATTCAACCTTATAAGCCTTTATTGACTATTTCTTACTTTATTTAACTAGTTTGTGATCGTTCGGCTCCCAAATTGAGGGCTTCGTCTTGTTCTTGATATTGGAAGTGCGCTTTGGAGCGAGGTGAGTCTCCAAGGGAATTGTCCCCATATGATTAATAATTGGATAATTGTTGCTAAATGCGGAGGATACACGCGCGCTAGGAGACGAGAGTCCGCGCGTGGCTACTACTATGTTAATTATTCGGGTAGCTTAGGACCCACACCATGCTTATTTTATATAATCTCTATGTTATCTTGTTAATACGAGTACCTAGGATATGCTAGACTTAAAAGGAGAATAAGAACAAACTTGTATAATTGTTGAAGTCTTGCTTGGCATTAATGACTATTGATGTGCCTTGTCTGTATACTTGATATTTCTTATTATTTATGGATCGGGCCGATTGCCTCGGTATGGATAAATGCATCTATAGGCACGCCGTCGACCCTCAGCAAGTACACAGTTTATTTATGTTGGATCGGGCTGTCGCCTTGGCATATTTGCTCATGCTATTGTTGCTTGCCTGAGAGTTTTTAAATATTGATATCGACTTTTTATGAACCTACATAAATTGATAAATATAAAAAAATTAAATGGTTAGCTGGAGATATAGTGGAGAGTAGGACTTTTAAGTCTTGTTAAAAACTGTTGCTTCTTGTGATTCTTCATGGTTGTATAATTACCTAGTTATATTATTCGATCCTAGTGAGTATCAAGTCGACCTCTCATCTCTACTTCTTCAAGATTAGACGGGATACTCACTGGGTACATATTGTTTATTGTACTCATACTACACGTCTGTACTTAAAATGTATAAGATCTGAGGCAGGTGGATCTGGTTATCATTCTGGTACGCATCTGTGAGCGGACTTGTTACTTCTACTGTGAGATGCTTTTCCTCTATGCCGACCCGCAACCGAAGAAGTCTTTTCTTGTACTTTTATTTTCTATCTATCCTGATTCATACAGTAGGATAGTATGATAATCTTTTGTGTATATTCTACTAACTGCCCATAGCTTATGACACCAGGTCTTGGCACACACTTTGATAGACTAGTTTGTTTTTGGGGTTGTATTATTATGTCGTTTAATTCATCTATTGTTTCGGATCCAAATTTGGGTAATTATTCCTCTTAAATTCTGTAAAACTTAACACAAGAAGTTGGGAATGCTCCGCATTGGCTTGCATGTCAACGGTGTCAAGCGTCATCATGACCTATTTTTGAAATGGGTTGTGACAACATGGTATCAAAGCACTAGGTTCAAGTAGGCCTCACGAGTTATGGGCAAACCTGATAGAGTCTTGTTGAGCGGTACAAATACGTCTGTATTTATATTCGAGAGGCTATAGCGTATTAGGAAAGGTTACTCTTTATTCATTTCCTATCGTGCAGTGCTTAGAGTACTAATTTTTCCTCTTTTATTCTCTCATAGATGGTGAGGAGTCGCACCGCGGACATTCCGGACCCAGGAGAAGCTGATCCTCCTGTTGCTCGAGGCCGAGGTAGAGGTCGGCGGAGGGTACCGGCCCATGGTAGGGGGCGAGGGAATCCCGGAGCCGTTCTAGTTAGACCACAAACAAATCTTGGGGAGGATCCTATTATTGGGGAGTATGGCGAGTGCCCACAACTGAGCCTACCCCGACGGTTTCATGATAACACCGGGATTTTAGGAGGTCATGGGCCGCATGCTATAGTTCATGGACACTATGACTCAGGCTGGTTTATTTCCAGCAGACCCAACTGCTTCACAAGCAGGAGGGGGAGCCCAGACCCCTACTGCTCAGGCCCCAGGTCATGCAGCTGCAGTATATCAGACTCCGGGTGCACTACCCACAGATGGGGCTAAGCAGTTGCTGCATTGGCACCCCAGCCCAGGCCACTTGTGGACGACGATCCGTAGAAGTTATTGGACCGATGGACTAGGCTTCACCCTCCAGCCATCAGAGGAGAGACCATTAGCCTTGGACATTCAGTCCTTGGCTAACAAACTTGTGAGATTGGACATTTTATAGCCCAACCGACTTCTAGCGTGTGTGGTCACTCAATCTTCATCATTCGGGCAGATCAAGGCCCGAGAGTTCGATGATCCACATTTGGTGGTTCTCAAAGAGATGGTATTTCAAGGAGGTGCCAAGGAGGTTTCTATTAGCGAGGATGGTGTGTTGCGACATTAGGGCCGTCTATGTGTTCCTAATGCTGATGGACTTAGGGAGAGGATTCTAGAAGAGGCCGACAGTTTGAGGTAATCCATTCATCCTGGTTGCACGAAGATGTATCGTGACTTGAGGCAGCATTGCTGGTGGCGGAGGATGAAGAAGGATTTCGTGAAGTATGTAGCTAGATGTTTGAATTTCTAGTAGGTCAAGTATGAGCATCAAAGGCCAGGAGGCCTACTTTTGTAGATGCCCATTACGGAGTGGAAGTGGGAGCGCATCACCATGGATTTTGTAGTGGGGTTGCCACATACTTTGCAGAAGGTTGATTTAGTGTGGGTCATTGTGGACAGGTTGACCAAGTCGGCTCACTTCATTCCAGTGGCGACTACTTATACCGCGGGGAGATATGCTCAGATTTATATTCGGGAGATAGTTAGGTTGCAGGGTGTGCCGGTTTCCATCATATCAGATAGAGGCCCTCAATTTACCTCTTATTTCTGGAGAGCCATTCAGAGTGAGTTGGGGACACGTGTAGATCTTAGTACAACATTCCATCCTCAAACTGATGGGCAGTCGGAGCGGATAGTTCAGATTTTAGAGGATATGCTTAGAGCAGTGTGATTGACTTTGGAGAGAAGTGGGATCAGTGCTTGCCTTTAGCTGAGTTTTCTTACAATAACAACTATCAGTCTAACATAGAGATGGCCCTGTATGAGGCTTTATATGGTCAACGTTGTCATTCTCGTATCGGGTGGTTTGAACATGGTGAGGCTAAGTTACTTGGTAGAGATTTGGTACGGGATTCCTTGGATAAGGTAAAGTTGATTCAAGAGAGACTCCGCACAGCTCAGTCCAGACTGAAGAGTTACGCAGATGAGAAGGCACGCGATGTATCATTCATCATCAACGAGAAGGTTCTCTTGAAAGTCTCGCCAATGAAAGTCATTATGAGGTTCGGAAAGAAGGGCAAGCTAAGCCCAAGGTTTATTGGTCCTTTTGAGGTGTTGAGGTGAGTTGTGGAGGTTGCCTATGAACTTGCTTTACCTCCTAGTTTATCGGGAGTTCCTCCAGTTTTCCATGTATCGATGCTTCGGAAGTATCATGCCGACCTATCACATGTGTTGGACTTCAGTACCATTCAGTTAGATGAGATTTTGGGCTATGCGGAGGAGCCAGTTACTATTATTGAGAGATAGGATCGCCAGTTGAGGTCCAAGAGGATTTCTGCGGTAAGGGTCCAGTGGAGGGGCCAACCGGTCGAGGAGGCGACCTTGGAGTCCGATTAGGACATGCGGAGCAAATATCCCGACTTATTCAGCAGTCTAGGTACTTTTCTATGTCCGTTCGAGGATGAACCTTTGTTTAAGAGGTAGGAGACGAGAGTCCGTGCATGGATACTACTATGTTAATTTTTCGGGTAGGTTAGTACCCACACCATGCTTATTTATATAAATCACTATGTTATCTTGTTAATACAAGCACCTAGGATATGCTAGAGACTTAAAAAAGGAATAAAAACAAACTTGTATAATTGTTGAAGTCTTGCTTGGCATTAATGACTATTGATGTGCATTGTATGTATACTTGATATTTCTTATGGATCGGGCCGATTGCCTCGGTATGAATGGATGCATCTATAGGCACGCTGTCGGCCCTTAGCAAGTGCACAGTTCATTTATGTTGGATCGGGCTGTCGCCATGGCATATTTGCACATGCTATTGTTGCTTGCCTGAGAGTTTTTAAATATTGATATCACCTTTTTATGACCCGACATAAATTGATAAATATAAAAAAGTAAATGGTTAGTTGGAGATATATCGGAGAGTAGGACTTTTAAGTCTTGTTATAAACTGTTGCTTCTTGTGATTCTTCATGGTTGTATAATTACTTCGTTATATTATTCGATCCAAGTGAGTATCAAGTCGATCTCTCATCTCTACTTCTTCGAGATTAGACGGGATACTCACTGGGTACATATTGTTTATGTAATCATACTACACATATGTACTTAAATGTACAGGATATGAGGTAGGTGGATCTGGTTATAATTCTGGTACGCATCCGTGAGCGGACTTGGTACTTCTACGGTGAGCTGCTTTTCCTCTATGCCGACCCGCATCCGAAGAAGTCTTTCCTTGTACTTTTATTGTCTGTCTATCCTGATTCAGATAGTAGGATAGTGTGATATTCTTTTGTGTATATTCTACTAACTGCCCATAGCTTATGACACCAGGTCTTGGCACACACTTTGGTAAACTAGTTTGTTTTTGGGGTTGTATTATTATGTCATTTAATTCATCTATGGTTTCAGATCCAAATTTGGGTCATTATTCCACTTAAATTCTGCAAAAATTAACACAAGAAGTTGGGAATGCTCCGCATTGGCTCGCCTGGCAATGGTGTCGGGCGCCATCATGACCTATTTTTGAAATGGGTCGTGACAACATGGTATCAAAGCACTAGGTTCAAGTAGGTCTCACGAGTTATGGGCAAACCTGATAGAGTCTTGTTGATTGGTACAGAAACGTCTGTATTTATCTTCGAGAGGCTACAGCGTATTAGGAAAGGCTACTCTTTATTCATTTCCTGTCTTGCAGTGCTTAGTGTACTAAATTTTCCTCTTTTATTCTCTCACATATGGTGAGGACTCACACCGCGGACATTCCGGACCCGGAAGGAGCTGCTCCCCCATTGCGAGACCGAGGTAGAGGTCGGCGGAGGGTACCGGCCCATGGTAGGGGCGAGGGCATCCCGGAGCCGTTCTAGTTGCACCACCAGCAAATCCTGTGGAGGATCCTAATATTGGGGAGCAGGGCGAGTGCCCACAGCTGAGCCTACCCTGATGGATTTCATGATAACACCGGGATTTAGGAGGTCATGGGCCGCATGCTATCCCCGGGATTCGTGATAGTGCATACTCGTAGAAGCTAGGCAAACCACGCTCATAAAATTCTAACACTTTTATTTTAAAATCATTTTAACATTAATAACAAGACAATCGAATAATTTGATAACAACAGAAACATGAACATAATCCAGAAGGCTTAAATTAAATAAACTGAACACTAATGCAGAACTTGTCATATATCTCTACCCAAGAATTGGTGTCACGTTACCCACAAACTACTAAGAGTACTAAATACAATCGTTTGAAAGAAATATAACATTGTTTGTCTCGGAATACATGAGATAACAAAATGAAAAGCAAGATAGAGGAGACTCCGGGCCTGCGGACGTCTGCAAGGCTACCTCGGTGTCCCAATGGACTGAAGGTTGGCTCCTGACCTAGTACTGCTTCTCACACGCTGCTCCGGTATCTGCACATAAGTGCAGAGTGTAGCATCAACACAACCGACCCTATGTGGTGGTAAGTGTCTGGCCTAACCCGGTCGAGGTAGTGACGAGGCTAAGACCAGACTCCACATAAACCTGCGCATTTATATAATATATGGAAAAAGAAACAACAGGAAATAAAAAGGTACATACTTTGGGTGTAGCAAATAAACAGAATCCTCGAGAAATAATAATGAAATCTATTATTAAGATACTAACACGGATAAGAGTAAATAGAAATAACTTTCACTTTCAATGCTCATCTTGTTGCAGGCGTGCAACCCGATTCCATTTCTCAATATCTCGTGGTAGGCCTACCACCTGCTCCCATTTCATCATAACTCGTGGTAGGCGTACCATCTGCTCCCATTTCAATATCTTTTGGCAGGCTTACCACCCGCTCCCATATCAATTATTTGTGGTAGGCGTAACACCCGCTCCCATTTCAATATCTTATGGTAGGCGTACCACCCCCTCTCATTTCAATATCTCGTTGCAGGCGTGCAACCCGATCCCATCCTCAATATCTCGTGGTAGGTGTACCACCCACTCCCATTGCATCATAACTCGTGGTAGGCGTACCACCTGCTCCCATTTCAATATCTTATGGTAGGAGTATCACTCGACCCCATCTCATGTTATCACATAATCACAAAAACTTCCGGCAAAGGAACAAAGTAACATAATAACTTTCCGGCAAGGGAACAAAAATATAAAAACAATCATGCCCGTAAGGGAGAATCAGCTATAACCAACCTTAACTCAGTTTGATTAATGAAGATGCTCATTCATAAATAGGATCTACAAGGATAAACAAATCTTTGCCCGATATAGTAGATCATTAGTTAAGGCATAAAATGATGTCATATTAAGAATACAACAACTTCCAACTTAGGACTCACGGTCATGCTTGGCACCAATGTATAGATACTGACCACCATGCCTATACGTCGTACTCAATAAAGAGCAATTAGACATAAGACTCAATCCCTAATCCCTCAAGCTAAAGTTAGACCGAACACTTACCTCAATGCATTGAATTTAACTCAAGCCTCAACTAAAGATTTACCCCTCAGTTCCACCACCAATCCGCTCGAATCTAGTCATAAGTTACTCAATCACATTAATAAATGCTAAATGACTCAACCCAAATGCATGAAAATAGGTTTTACAAAATTTTACCCTAAAAGGTCAAAAATAACCCCGGGACCACGTGGTTGAAACTCGAGGTTCGGACCAAAACCCGGTTACTCACTCCCCCATAAATCCAAATATATGACTTATTTTAAAATCGGACCTCAAATTGAGGTCCAATTCCCCATTTTTTAGAAAATCTAGGTTCTACCCAAAACTTCCAATTTTCCTATAAAAATATTTGATTTGAAGTTGAAATCATGTTAAAAGATGTTAAGGAATAAACAAAATGAGTTAGAAATCAGTTACCAATTATTTTGGAGAAGAATAGTTGTTTGGTAACTCGCCTCTTATGTTTTGGAGTTTTGAAAAGTGTAAAATAACTGAAATTCACGTGTATTTACACCTCTATGAATTTCCCGTGTAGACAGCAAAAAAAGGATGACGGCCGCACAGGTTTTCTGAAGACCTGTGGGTTATTGCCCATTGCGGACCGTACGAAGCTTACCGCGACCGCACAACACCCACCGCGGATCGCGCAAAGGCGACCGCGGCCGCGTTAGCCCCTCTGTGGCCGCATGCGATTTCTCGCGGCCGTGCAAGAGTGTTCAAAGACTTGTCAAATTCTTGAACCTACAACATCTGAAACTTTTTAAGACTAAGGCATCTCGAAACCTACTCGAAGCTCACCTGAGCCTTCAAAACTCTCAACCAAGTATACACACAATCTCAAAAATATCTCACGAGCTTATTCGTGTAATCAAATTACCAAAAGAACATCATGAACATCTTATTGAACCTCAAGATCAAATGAAATTTCTCAAAACTCCTTTTAAGCAAAAAGTTTCCAATTAGTGTCTGGATCTCGTCAAATGACGTCCGTCTTTAACCAAACTTTACAGGAGTTGCGCCGGAACTAAAATACGGGCCTGATACCATTATTTTCAAATTAGATTTCACATCAATTATCTTTAAACATTTTTAGAAAATACTTTCACATAAAAATTCATATCTCAAACTTGGGACCTCGAAATTTGATTCCGGGCATTTCCCTAAGTCCCATATTTTCCTACAGACCCTTTGGGACCTTCAAATCATGGATCCAAGTTCGTTTACTTAAAATATTGACTGAAGTCAAATTTATTCATTTTAATACCAAAACTTAGCATTTTTGTGATATTTCACTTTTATTCTTTTCAGCTACGCGTCCGGACTGCGCACCCAAATCGAGAAATCCCTAAATGAGGTTTTCAAGGTCTCGAAGACACATATTCCAATTAGAAACAGGTGATGAATCCTTTGGATCGTCACAAAAACTATTCCATTAAAAAAATGGATAACTAATGGATAACTACTTGTGTTATTTTTACATTTGTAAAGCCTCAAATTGGGAGTTTTTCAAATTTGGGAGACTAGGAAATCTCCCTAAAGTGATCTTTCAATAAGCGATGGATTATATTGATATTCATATTATCCGCCAGTTAATCCATTCTTTATTCATATGAAGTATGATCCGGGTCGGTTACTTTATCCTCATTATTCGTTTCGACTCTATGTGCATATATGACCTACCCTTGCCCGTTTGCCACCCTTATGTGTGAGCGTTCAAATTTCTCTCCACACTCATAGTTTCACTTAATTACATTGCGTTTTTAGTTAAAAACTGAGGTGAATGGGAAATGGAGAAAAAAATTTGAAACTTCCTCCTTTATAAAGGAACATTGTCCCATATTGGTGGAGAAAAACTCGAGTATATATATATAGTTTCACTTCTTCAACCTTTCACGAGTTGAGAAGAAGTCAAGTCTCGTCCATCATCGTCGCTCTCTCGCCTTCGGTGATATGATCTTAATGATTAATTAACTTCTTGGACCAAATTTATTTGTTAAATAATAAAATTAAATTAATAATATTTAATTCGAATAATCTGTTTCTGTAACATTAATTTAATTTTCCTCCGTTTTAATTTCCCGTTTTATTTTGCTATAAGTACCATGTCATTCCCTCAAATTTTCCTTAAATTTTTGAAATCTTTTCTTCCTTTTGCAACAATAAAGTGTGCTGCACTACTGCTAATTGTGTTCGCTGTACACTGGTATCTGAAGTACCACTACACCAGTGTGATTATTCATTTTATCCTGAGTGAAAATAGTCTTAAATCTCAAGTATTAGGAGGAGATTAAATTCCTTAAGAAAATATCGTGGATTCAGTGGAGTCGGATATAGTTCTGTTTCTAATACATTTCATCTTTTTTGTTGTTTCTGTTTTCATAATTTATTTTAAGAATACAGTTTAATAACAAATTAGACATTAAAAGAGTTCCTGGTTCTCATCACAAATGATAAAAATCAGGAGACGCCATGCTTTGGCACTGTGTAGAGTTATTTATCTAAGCGTTTAAAAGCTCATTAGTTCTCCGTTCATGGTAGGAGTAAGGCTGCGTTGTATCTCACTCTTCCCAACTCCATTTGTGATACATTGGGCTAGCCGTATAATTTTCCCTTAATGCTCTCATGATCTCAACTATGGTAATAAATTGGAGGCATAATTAAACTGTTCTCTCATTTTTATCGGAACAAGCACAGTAAAATAGCAAAATATAAGATAAAATAGTAGTTCTTTTCTCTTCCATTTTCTGGCATAATAACTTATATGTAGTATGAAATAGATTGATTTTCTCAAAAAGTATAAAAGAATTGTGAACTTTAATATTTTAGGGCTACGTATATAAATTTTATTTCAGAAAATTCAAGATAAATTGTTGTTAGATGCTTTTGCTATCCTATTCGAACCCCATCATTTTCCAGGACAAGGCGAATAGTTCCAATTAGCACCAGATTCACGCCTTGTTAAGACGTAAATGTAATATGTATGTGGCAAAGCTGACAATAGGGTAGCGTGGTTTACTTTCTTGCTTAGGGTTTAACAAAAAAAAAGTGAAATTTCGATCAAAGCTTTATTTTAAAAGAATTTGGGTTACTAATAATCAAAAAATGAATAATGAAAATTGATTTTGCTAATAATAAGATGAACAGAAAAAAGCAAAGTAAATCAATATATTTTAATAGTGTTTTGTGTCCTTACAAATGATCAGTCTTCTTATTGTTATAGCTATTTCTAGGAGACACATTTTTCCTTTGTCATAATAAGATTATTACAGATAATTAAAGACATTTAATGCTACGTTATAAATGGTAATCATTGTAATTCAATACAGATTCTCTAACATTTTTGGTATTTAATTCCTATTAAATATTGTATCTGTTCCCTCTTTTGTTATCAGGTGCATTCCCTTATCTTGATTCTTGACCATAAAGAGGTACGAGCATTGAGTCTGCAAAGAGGTGCGAGCGTTGAGTTTTTTGAATCTTTGCTCGTGTCTGTTGTAATTCGTGCCTCTTAATTCCTTGTTGGTCTTCGTTCTTTGACCAATCTACGTGTCATGACACGTCACCTTAAAAATTAAATCCAATATAATTGAACTTAATTTTTCCCAATACAGATAGTCCCCCCCCACATACCATTTATTAATCAATAGAATATTTGGAAAGTGAGTTTTATTAAAGTAATAATATTTTCCGCCATTATTTCCCCTTGACGCTTCATTTGTCACTTCCATTTAATGCTTATTGCACATGACATCTTCTGAACGATTCTGCAATTTCTCAGCGCCTTTTAAGGCTTTTTACGGCTTCACCAATTACGAGACAACAATTCTTATTATGACGTTTCCACCATTATACCTTTTCCTTTGACGGTTGCTTCTAAGTATAAATATAGCTTTCGTCTTTGTCTTACTCATATAAAATTCAAAGTTTTCAGAATATTCAATTCTTGTTCCCATCTTCCTCGTACTATCATGTCTTCATCAAACCCTAACTCTAGGAGAGTCCCCATAGTTGGCAACTTTCCTCTTGCTCCTAGTAGGAGCAGAAGAGGAGGTAGACTACGTAACTTAGGCTCTTCATCCATACGTGGTTCTTCTCTTCCTTCATCTAGTTCCAGCCCCTCTTCTAGAACTAGAGGTTCTCTTTCTCAAAGGTCTGCTTCTAGAGGTAACTAGGTAAGTAACCCTCTGAACCTCTTCGTGAACCTTTAGTGGAGGAAATAGTTCCTGCGGAACTATCTTTCTACAATGATAGAAAATCCTTTAGAAACTAAGTGACCTCTTTAGATCATGCTAATATCTACCAAACTCAGATTACTGAAGGTCTAATTTCTTTAATTCGTAAAGACTTCCATTGAAGTCATGACTTCCTTATTATAATTCCCAATGCGAACTAGAGAATCACCTCCTATTTAATTGGGTTTTCTTTCGTTTATACATATCCATTCACATTAGGTTTCTAACCTGCTGTTGACCCTGTTATCCTCGAGTTTTATCGTTTTTTGATGTCTGCTTAGGTCAAATTAGCCCTATAGTATGGAGGGTTGTTGCCTGTTTAAGGCATTTGACCAACATGGCTGGCGTGCCTTTTACTTTTTCTCATTTAATTCACCTTTACTCCCCCAGACTCTTTTGCCAAGGTATTTTTACTTTAGTTGCAAGGAACAAAAAAGTTCTGGTCAGTCTAGAGGATGACAGAGACCGTGGCTGGTACGCCATATTTGTTGCTGCCCCTACTGTTGGTTTAGTGGGTGATGAAAATGTTCCTTTCCCCGAAAAGTGAAATTTTGCCTATGAGTTTTCTTTAATAACTTTCTCGTACCTTTTTTTTTTCCAATTTTGATGATCATTGTTTTAATTTTCCTTTTCTTTTCCAGCAACCATAAGAGTTGTTGATCAAATTCTCAATTTCCGAGGTTGGGTAGGAAAATTGTTAAACACAGCCCCAATGAAGGGCATATTTTGGAAAACTCTCTTCCAACGATTTGGCTGGAAAGTGAAAACTCATTGAAGGAATTTTTGTATAACTCCTTTTTTTATATTGACTTTTCCAGAACTTATTTTAATCCTTCTTTTTATTAGGATTTCCGTTCGAGGTATTAGTGCTGAGGTAGTCGTAGCTTCTCGAATTTCTTTGGATTGGGCCCAAGAGATAATTTTTGGCTCTTCATCGAAAAAAAAACTACTGTTGACCAAGACTACGAAGAAGATAAAGCACCCCTTGCTTCTTTTTCTACCCCCGTTCCCGTGATACCTCTTTTGTCGATCGTGGCTGTTGCCATTCCTCCCTAGACTATTTTGACTGCTTCTACCATTCCTCTCTCGACTACTCCTCCTTCATCTGTTCCTTACACTGAAGTTGGTTCCTCAAGTAGAGGTGAAGCTATGAGGAAAGTTATCATTGAAGTTCCTGCTGAGGGTAACCTTTTGAGGAAATCAGGTCAAGCCGACTCGTGGTTAAAGTCTTTAATTGGTCCAGTTGAGATAGCTAAGCTTGATAGCCACATTTTTTTGACTTTAATAAATGATACAGTGCATGCTTCTTTAAAGGTATCCCTTTTTCAAACTTTACTTTATCCTTAACGGTGAGCCTTGGTTCCATGACATCAAAGAATATATCAGGAGGGGTATCCACCAGTGTAAGGTGCACAGAGACGTAATTCATTCTCCGTTATCCAAATTGCATACGACGTCGACGCCATGGCCTTTCGTTTCTTGGGGCATGGATGTCATTAGGGCCATTGAGCCAACAGCTTCTAACGGACATAAATTTATCCTGGTTGTTATTGACTATTTCACCAAATGGGTTGAAGCCAAAACCTTCAAGGCAATGATCAAGAAGGCCGTGGTCGACTTTGGGCACACAAACATCATTTGTCGATTCGGGATCCCCAAGGCGCTCATCACGGACAATAGGGCAAACCTCAACAGTTACTTAATGAGGGAAGTATGTCAGCAATTTAAGATCACACATCAAATTCTACTCCATACCGCCCCAAAGGAAATGGAGCGGTTGAGGCGGCCAATAAGAACATAAAGAAGATACTTCGTAAAATGGTGGAAGGGTCCAGGAAGTGGCATGAGAGGTTACCCTTTGCATTTTTAGGTTATCGCACTACCGTTTGCACTTCGGTAGGGGTGACCCCATACTTGTTGGTGTATGGCACAAAAGCAGTAATCCCGGCCGAAATCGAAATCCACTCCCTTCAGGTCGTGGCTGAAGCAGGAATCGACGACGAAGAATGGGTCAAAGCTCGGTTGGAGCAATTAAGTTTGATTGATGAGAAAAGGTTGGCAGTGGTATGTCACGGCCAATTGTATCAACAGAGGATGGCCAGAGCATATAACAAGAAAGTGCGTTCAAGAAAGTTCGAAGTATGTCAATCGGTATTAAAACGCATCTACCCTCACCAAGCCGAGGCAAAGGCCAAGTTCGCTCCAAACTGGCAATGATCGTTTGCCGTGTCAAGAGTGTTGTCAGATGGGGCATTGTATTTAACGAATGTGGAAGGAAAATGTCTAGAAATGTCTACCAATTCAGATGCAGTCAAAAGATATTATGTATGACTTTCTATAGTTGGCACTTGTTTGTACTTGGAATATTTTGAAAAGTTGGAATGATGAAGGCATTCTGTTCGACTATCTAAGCACTTTAGCCTTTGCTAACCCTTTTTAGCTTTAATTTTTTCTTTCACACCCCTCTTTTGGAATAAGTAACAAAAGTCAGATACGCAAGTATGAGACGGCAGTAAAAGGAAAGAAAAGGAAAGAATGAAAATAATGGAAAAAGCGGGATGAATAAAAAAAAAGAAAAAAAAGAAAAACAAGTAAAGAAAAGAGAAAAGAAAAAGAAGGAAAAAAAACAAAAAAAAAACAAAGAAAAAAGAGAAAGAAATAAAAACAGAAAGAAAAAGGAAGAAGAAAAACAACAACAAAATAAGGAATCGGTATGAACTACGTTTGACTTGATTCCTTTTAAAAGGATACGTAGGCAGCCTCACGGTTCGCTCTCATCAAAATAAAAATCCAAAAGCCCCCAAGCAAGAAGCTGAGGCAGAAGTTGTGGTTGTTGTAAGAATTTGATTCCGAAAGTTGTAATTCTGAACCCATTTAAATTGTTTTGAGCCTTTGATACCCTTTCCCTCTAACCTTATCCAAAAGCCTACATTACGGTCCAAAGAAAGACCTTCTGATCAGTCTTTAAAATATGCCAAGTTGAGCAAGTAGAGGTGATTCACGTTAGCGGCGACACTGCAGGCAGAACAGGAGAGATAATAAAATGAGAGAGTCGTATTGGTGAAAACCCTCACGGGCACCATATGGCGACGAGAGTTTGAGAGAAATAAAATGAGAGAGTCTTATCGGTGAAAACCTTCACAGGCACCGTGAGGCAAAGGTAAGGCAAAAAGCAAAACTTAGAAAGGGGCTATTGGTGGATAAACACTACAGGGCAAGCCAAGTTAGGGTGTGGTTGAAAGAATTGGGTTTGAAGGGTCACAACAACAAAAGCACGGCAACGGAAGGTCGGTCATCGAAACAGACTGGGTCGACTAGGCCAAAACGCATGTCATGATCGCGAAAACTAGTGGTCCCTCTTCAGATAAGTCTTCTTTCTTGTCTTTTCAACAATCAGCGAGTCTAGAATTCTTTACCCTAAATACCGTTCGGAGTATTTGCATTTCATCTTTCTTTCGAGTCTATAAAGTTTTCGTTTAAGCAAACGAGAGGAATTTCAAAGCCGATTATCAATTCCCAAAGAGACAAAGCGCATGATGCCCAAAGGCGTAACAAAGATAAGTGTGGAACAACAAATGAAAGGATTCATAAAACTGCAATTGAGGGAAGAGACAACAGTCGGAAAAGTGAAGGAATACCACACAGAAGGGGGATGCAAAGTAAAACCACAAAGTTTCCAAGGTCAGCCAAGCAGCATACACCGGTCGGGCTACCTCAAAAGGACACAATGTTGGCACAACACGAAGATAGGGAAGGTCGCAAAGTCGCAAGGTTTGATCAAGCATAACACACCAGTCGTCGGGGAAAGACATAAAAAATTCCGGCGAAGGGTCAAGAGTGCAACACAATGTGGGGAACGAAGTGAGGGTAATCTCAGGGAAGGGGGTAAGGATTTTGGCGAAGGCTCAGAAATGTAACACCAAGTTGAGAAACAAAACAATGCCACAAGGGTCAGAGAATTAGCCAAGCATCACACCCTAACTCAGCAATCGTCAGAAAATTGTATAAGGCCCCTGGCAAAAGAGGCAAAAGCACAACACAAAGGCGGAAATGGCCATGCGAGTTGATCCATCGTGATATATCAACTCGTAAATCGTCGGGAAGAGGCAAAAGAGAATTTAGTAAAGGTCGGAAGTGCAAGGCAAAGTAGAAAGCAACATAAAGGCACAAAAGGCAAAGGCCAGCTAAACACCAAAGACAGGTTAGGTGATTTCAAGAAAGAGGGTGCAAGGATTTTGGCAAAGGAGCGGAAAGGTAACACAAAGATGAAGAAAAAACTGAACCCGCAAGGTTCAAAGGGTTGACCAAAGCATGATACATAAACTAATCAATCATCGGGGAAGGACACAAAGATTTTCGGCAAAGGGTTAGTAACGTATCACATTGATGGGGGGTAAAATAAAACCTAGAGGTCTCGAGGGGCCAGCCGAGTAGTTCGAGCGACTCATCTCCAATATGGGCAATGGAACACAAAGGAACACGATAACGGGAGGCCGTTTTCAACAAGAATTCCACAAGCCAATCATCAATTTACAAACTGACAAGTTTTCTTTGAGTGACATAGGGGTAGGAAATTCCGGAAGAGCCTAAGGGAGGCCATCCACAAAAGAAGGAAAGCACACGGCAGGTACGATCAAAATCTCAGGGCCCACCTAGAAGTGGGGCTAAATTAAATCTCAAAAGGGACATAGTCCATCTAAAATAATCCTCCCCAGCAAAAAGCAGTGGGACAAACTTTAAGTAGCAAACCCCAATAGAAACAACTGAAGGTTAAAAGGGGCATGGAAGTTGAGATGGAACGCAAGTCAAAACTCAAACAGGTGCGGGTAGCATGAGCAAGCACCAACACCTTCCCCAGTAAGAGTCACAGAAACCCTCCTAGACAATAATCACTAGCAGAAACAACCAGAAGATAGAATATTTAAAGTGGAACCCTCAGGACCCTCTTGGAAAATGGGACTCATTTTAAGGTTAGGGGTAATCGTGGATAAAAAATGGCATTAACTGAATTGAATGTTAAAGTAGGATTCAGTCAAAGTCATCAGGATCTTCGTTAAAATGGGACTTGTCTTAGAACACCAACAGTCCGATGACATGGTCAAACTTAAGTATTTCCCCAACAAGAGGCAACAAGATTCATCAGGACCCTCCTGAAAAATGGGACTTAGATTAGATACTTCCCCAGCAAGAGTCAACAAGAGTTGTCAGGATCCCCCTGGATAATGGGACGTAGCCCTAGATACTAACCCCCAACAGTCGCATCTTGTCATTTAATTAAGAGTTGTCAGAACCCGCCTGGATAATGGGAAGCAGTTTTAATCACCGGTCACCAACAGACCCCCCATCAGATATAACTCATAACAAGACATAGTGGAAAATAATAACTTTTGCGAAATATAACATAGTCTTAAAGTTGTCATCAGTTAAGAATTGTCAGGACCCTCCTGGATAATGGGACTTAGCTTAGATTTAGAGATATTTGGTAAAGGGATTTGATTAACATTCACGGATCCGCCCAGTACCAAACTGGGGCAGGAAGAATTTTTTGTGTTTTGTTTGTTTTGTTGTGATCAGGTACACATGCAGTAGTCTCAGGAAATATTTTTCAAAATTCAAGTTTTAACAATCAGGCACCCACCTGGAGAACAAGGCAATATTTCTCAAATTTCAAGTTTTTGATAATCAGACTCCCACCTGTAGAACAAGGGAATATTTTCCAAATTTCAATTTTTTGACAATCCAGCACCCACCTGTAAAATAAGGGAATGTTTTTTAAAATTTCAAGTTTTGATAATTAGGCGCCCACCTGTAAATCAAGGGAATATTTTTCAAAATTTCAAGTTTTGGTAATCAGGCGCCCACCTGTAGAATTAGGGAAAATTTTTCAAAATTTCAAAGTTTTGGTAATCAGGCGCCCACCTATAGAACAAGGGAATATTTATCAAAATTTCAAGTTTTGGCAATCAGGCGCCCACCTGTGGAACAAGGGAATATTTTTAGAATTTTCAAGTTTTGGAAATCAGGCGCCCACCTGTAGAACAAGGGAATATTTTTCAAATTTCATGTTTTTGACAATAAAATGCCCACCTGTAGAACAAAGGAATGTTTTTTAAAATTTCAAGTTTTGATAATCAAGCGCCCACCTATAAAACAAGGGAATTTTTTTCAAAATTTCAGGTTTTGGTAATCAGGCGCCCACTTGTAGAACAAGGGAATATTTTTTAAAATTCCAAAGCTTTGGTAATCAGGTGCCCACCAGTAGAATAAGGGATTTTTCAAAATTTCAAGTTTTGGGAATCAGGCGCCCACCTGTAGAACAAGGGAATATTGAAATTTTGACAATCGGGCGCCCACCTGTAGAATAAGAGAACATTTTTCAAAATTCAAGTTTTGGAATCAGGCCTATAGAATAAGGGAATATTATTCAAAAATTCAAGTCTTGGTAATCAGGCATCCACCTTGACAACAAGGACATATTTTTTCAGAAGTCAAGTCTTGGCGATCAGGCGCCCACCTGTAGAACGAGGGAATAACTTTCAAATTTCAGCGTTTCGGCAATTAGGCACCCACATGGAGAACAAAGGAATACTTTTCAAAATTCAAATTTTGGCAATCTGGCGCCCACCTGTAGAACAAGGGAATATTTATCAAGATTCAAGTTTTTGTAACTAGGCACCCATATGCAGAACGAGGGAATGTTTTTCAAGGGAACACATGTCAAGTACAACAATTTGGCAACAAAGACAGAAGAAGAGGGAAACAAGAAGTCAACAAGGCGACAATGAGTTTACAGGAAGGAATGCCAGCCAACAAGTCAACAAAGTGTTCGCAGGGAGAAATACAAGGCAAAAAAGCGACAAGGATCAAGAGCGAGATAGAAGACGTAGCTAAAAAAGAGGTGTGACAACTATTATGGTTTGTGGTAAAGAAGCTTCGATTTTATTTTACGCCATATTTGGTCATGCCTAGTTATTCTTTGAGTGCCCCTATTTATGTGTCTACACTGGTGGGTGATTATATTGTGGTGGATCACGTCCATTGTCTATGTATATTGGTTATTGGAGGTCTTGAGACTCGTGTAGATTTGCTTCTTCTGGACATGGATGATTTTAGTGTTATATTGGGGATGGACTGGTTATCACCTTACCACACTATCTTGGACTGTTATGTCAAGACTGTGACCTTAGATTTACCGGGTTTTCCTTGTTTAGAGAGTATAGAGACTCCTGGTCATTCTACCTATAGTGTTATCTCTTATGTGAAGGCTCGACGTATGGTCGAGAAGGGGTGTTTTGCCTATTTTTCATATGTTTGTGATTCTAGTGCTGAGGTTCCTTCCATTGATTCTGTGCCCATTGTTCACGAGTTTCCTAAGGTATTCCCTTCAAACCTGCCGGTTATGCCACTCGACAGGGATATTGATTTTTGCATTGATCTGCCATGTCATATGGCTCCACTTGAGTTAAAAGAGTTGAAGGAGCAGTTGCAATATTTGCTTGAGAAGGGTTTCATTGGCCTTAGTGTTTTGCCTTGGAGTGCGCCGGTGTTGTTTGTCAAGAAGAAGGACGGAGCGATGAGAATGTGTATTGATTACCGGTAGTTGAACAAGGTTACAATCAAGAATAAGTATCCATTCCCGAGGATTGATGATTTGTTTGATCAGCTTCAGGGTGCCAAGGTATTTTTGAAGAGTGACTTGAGATCTGGCTACCATCAGTTGAGGATTAGGGCATCCAATGTCCCTAAGACAGCTTTCCGCACTAGGTACTGGCATTATGAGTTCTTGATTATGTCCTTCGGGGTGACAAATGCTCCCACAAAGTTAATGAATTTGATGAACCAAGTGTTCAGGCCTTATTTGGATTCGTTCGTGATAGTCTTCGGTGATGATATTTTGATATATTCCCTCAGCCGAGAAGAGCACGAGAAGCATCTTAGAGTGGTTCTTCAAACTTTGAGGGACAGTCAGTTGTATGCTAAACTTTCGAAATGTGAATTCCGGTTAAGTTCAGTTGCATTTCTGGGTCATAATGTATCAACAAAGGGTATCCATGTTGATCCAAAGAAGATTGAGGCCGTCAAGAACTGTCCTAGACCAGCATCAGCTATAGAGATTTGGAGTTTCTTAGGTTGGCAGGCTACTATCGTCGGTTCGTGGAAGAGTTTTCATCTATTGCAGTTCTGGTGACCAGGTTGACCCAAGGGTGCCCAGTTTAGATGGTCAGATGAGTGTGAAGCGAGCTTCCAGAAGCTCAAGAAAGCTCTGACTACGACACCGGTGTTGGTTTTTTCCCACATGTTCAGGGCCTTATACCCTTTATTGTGATGCTTCCCATATTAGACTGGGTGCAGTGTTGATGCAGGATAGCAAGGTCATTGACTATGATTCACGGCAGTAAAAGATTCATGAGAAGAACTATCCGATCCATGATTTGGAGTTAGCAACCATTATTTATGCGTTGAAGATCTGGAGGCATTATCTGTATGACATGGAATGTGAGGTGTTCATGGTTCACAAAAGTCTTCAGTATTTGTTCCAGAAAAAGGAGTTGAATTTAAGGCAAAGGAGGTGGTTGGAATTCTTGAAAGATTATGCTATCACTATCTTATATCATCTGGTAAAATCCAATTTGGTGGTCGATGCTTTGAGTAGGAAGTCAGCCAGTATAGGTTCTCTAGCTTATATTCCAGTCAGTGAGAGACTGTTTGCTTTGGATGTTCAGGTTTTAGCCATTCAGTTCGTGAGGTTTGATGTTTCTGAGCGCAGCCGTGTGTTAGCCTGCACAGTAGTTCGTTCTTCATTATTAGAGAATTTTCGAGATTGGCAATGATGATCCCCATTTGTGTGTCCTTAGAGACAAGATGCAGCGCGGAGGTGCCAAACAAGTTACCTTAGATGATGATGGAGTTTTGAGATTGCAGGGTCGAGTTTGTGTGCCTAATGTGGATGGGCTCTAAGAGTTGATTTTAGAGGAGGCCCATATCTCCCGGTACTCTATTCATCCAGGCACCGCAAAGATGTATCAGGATTTGTGGCAACATTATTTGTGGCAGAGAATAAAGAAAGATATTGTTGCATATATAGCTCGGTGTTTGAATTGTCAGCAGGTTAAGTACGAGCATTAGAGGCTTTGTGGTTTATTTCAGAGTATTGAGCTTCTCGAGTGGAAGTGGGAGCAGGTCACTATGGATTTCGTTGCTAGACTCCCGCAGACTCGGAAGAAGTTCGACAGAGTAGGGGTCATTATTGATAGGCTGACCAAGTCAGCACATTTCGTTCCTGTGGCAGTCTTCTGTTCTTCTGAGAGTTTAGCTAAGATCTATATTCGAGAGATTGTTCGCTTTCATGGTGTGCCAATGTCTTTATTTCGGACCGAGGTACGCAATTTACCTTGTATTTCTAGAGAGCAGTTCAGCGAGAGTTGGGCACGCGGGTTGAGTTGAGCACATCATTTAATCTAACAGACAGTCTGAGCAGACTATTCAGATATTTGAAGATATGCTCTGAGCTTGTGTCACTGACTTTGGAGGCTCGTGGGATACGTTTTTGCCTTTAGCATAGTTTTCCTACAATAACATCTACCAGTCAAGTATCAAGATGGCTCCTTATGAGACTTTATATGGTCGGTGTTGGTCTCCGGTTAGATGGTTTGAGCCGGGAGAGGCTCGGTTGTTGGGTACGGATTTGGTTCTGGAAGCCTTGCACAAGGCCAGGATCATTCAGGATAGGCTTCGTACATCTCGGTCCAGGCAAAAGAGTTATGCTCACCACGAGGTTCTAGATTTTGCTTTCATGGTCGGTGAGCAGGTATTGCGTCGAGTGTCGCCTATGAAGGGCGTGATGAGATTCGGGAAGAAGGGCAAGATTAGCCCTAGGTTTATTGGTCCATTCAAGATTCTTGATCGTGTGGGAAAGGTGGCTTCTAGACTTGCGTTGCCGCCGAGCTTATCAGCCATGCATCCAGTGTTTCATGTGTTCATGCTTCAGAGGTATCACGGCGATCCATCCCACGTGTTAGATTTCAGCATTGTCCTGTTGGGCAAGGACTTGTCTCATGAGGAGGAGCCGACGGCTATTCTAGACGGACAGGTTTGTCAGCTGAGGTCGAAAAGTTTTCCTTCTTTCGTATTCAGTGTAGAGGTCAGCCTCCTGAGGCATAGACCTGGGAGTTCAAGTCCGATATGCGGATCTGTTATCCCCGTCTTTTTCCTGACTCAGGTACTTCCTTCTTATGTCTGTTCGAGGACGAACGGTTGTTTTAGAGGTAGAGGATGTGGCCTTGTTTTTAAATTAAATTTTGTGTTTTTGAGGCCTTGAAAACCTCTTCTAGTCTTGCCTCGATTTGCGTGCGCAATCTGGGAGCATATCTGGTAAGCTTATGTGTGAATATTTGTGATAAATGATCAAATTTGGTTAATAAATGAATTAATTTGATTTCGGTCAGCGTTTTGGGTAAACAGAATTGGACCCGTGATTTAACGGACTCGGAGGGTCCGTAAAAAAATATGGGACTTGGGCGTATGCCCAGAATCGAATTCCGAGGTCACAAGACCGAGCATTGAATTTTTAAAGAAATTGTTTTCCAAAATTATTTATGGTATTTTGAAATGAAATTTGATTTGAACGTGTTAGTATCGGGCCCGTATTTTGGATTCAATTCCCAGTACATGTCTTATATGTGATTTAAAATGTTTCTGTGAAATTTGGTGAAAAACGGATATAATTTGACGTGATTCAGACCTAAACTGCTAAATTTGATACTTGATGAGGCTTGAGAAAAATGCTTTAATCTTGAGGTTTAATTTGTTGATAATGATGTTATTTTGGCTATTTAATCACATGGATAAGTTTGTATGATGTTATTGAGTTAGTTCTTATGCTTTGTTAGGAGCCCGAGGGTTCGGGTGAGTTTTGGATAGATGTCGGAGTGTTTTGAACTTAGAAAAAAATCTGGTTTTTCTACAGCTTTTGGTGTCCAGTGATTTGTACTATGCAATCACATAAGTAGGTTCACGATCACATAGAGTAATTTTTAGAGGTTCAGTTTTATTCTATGCGATCGCATAGTGTTAAGTATGAGAGGTCCTATTATTTCCTGTATGCGGTCGCATCGTGTTATTTGTGATCACAATGCCCATCCTAATTCTTCTATGCGATTGCAATGCTCTGTTCGCGAACGCATTGACCATTTTCCCCTTACTCTATGTGATCGCACTACATTCTTCGCGATCGCATAGACCATTTTTTCCCAGTTATTTTTAAAGACGCAAAACAGTAGCCTTATGAGATTTCATAAAATTTTAATAAACCCTTCTTCTCCAAAGCTCTTAGGGGATTTTTGAAGCTCTTCTTTACCGTAAACTCTTAGGTAAGTAATATTTAACTTATTTTCTTCCATTTTCATCAATAGTTATTAGATTTCTAGGCTTAAATCATAGAATTAAAGGAAGAAAATTAGGAATTTGGGTAGAGTTCTGGCTTTTTGATTCATCGTGATTTAAATTTAGTTTTGCGGTCTAATTCTAAAAATGATTATATAATTGGGCTCGTGGGTGACTGGGGGATTTGATTTTGGTTTGAACCTTGTGTTTTGACCAAGGGGGCCGGGGGTCGATTTTTATATTTTTGGGAAGAATGATTAGAAATCTATAATTAAGCATTGGAATTGGATTGTTTTGGATTTATTGATGTTATTAAATCGGTTATGCATAGATACAATTGAGTTAGAGCTAAATTCAGAAGGGAAAGCGGTGTTCGAGGCTTGAGTTGGCTGTGGAAGTTTGAGGTAAGTATTCAGTCTAACCTTAGCTTGAGGGATTAGGCGTTGTGTTCTATTTGCTACTTGTTTCTTGTTGAGTACGACGTATAGGCATGGTGAAGAGCATCTATATGTTGGTGTCAAGCATGACCGTGAGTCTTATATTATGATTTTCATAATTTCGTTGTATTATTCATGCCTTGGTGAAGATTTCCATTTGTAGTGTAAAGTTGTGGAAGGAATTGTGACCTATAAACATTTTAGAGCATAGGCTCCAGTTGTATAACAAAATGTGGAAGTATAAGTGATAGATGAAACTTTAGAGCATTGGCTCGAGTCACGAAGTGAATAGTGAAGTACAAGTGAGAAAGAGAAGAGATTATTATGTTTCCCCTTTCCCGGGATAGTATTGCGTTGTGCTTCCCTTGCATTGTGTCATTAATTGAATTACGGATGCTTAGGTTGACGATTCTTTGTGTTGGGCAGGGATTATGGTTATAGTTGAGGTAGTTAGGTGTCAGAACGAGTTTGGTTATGGCAAAGGTAGTTAAGTGTTGTAACAAGATGAGTTATAGCTGAGGTAGTTAGATGTTGTAACAAGTTGAGTCATAGTTGAGGTAATTAGATGTTGGATTTAGATTTGGTTATAGCTGTTTCTCCCTTGCCGGGACTTACTTATTTATGCTGTCAATTCCTTTGCCGAGATAGTGTGGTTTTTTAGTGATCCCTTGCCGGGACTGTTGTTATGATTATTGTTGACTGTATATTTTGAACGGGTTGCGCGCCACAACAATTTTATTATATATATGGATCAGGTTGCGCTCCGTAACAATATTATATATGGATCGGGTTGCACGCCGCAATGAATATTATATCGGATCGGGTTACACATTGCAACAGATATTATCTATGGATCGGGTTGCACACCGCAACAGATATTATATTGGATCGTGTTGCACGCCAATATAGATATTATATTGGATCGGGTTGCGCGCCGCATCAATATTATATATGGATCGGGTTGCATGCCGCAACAGATATTATATTGGATTAGGTTACACGCCGCAACAGTTATTTTATTGGTTCGGGTTGCACGCCGCAACATATATTATAATGGATCAGGTTGCACTCCGCAACAATTGTTTTATTGGATCGGGTTGAACACCGTAACAGATATTTATTGGATCGGGTTGCACGCCGCAACAGATATTACATTGGATCGAGTTGCACGCCGCAACAGATATTATACTGGATCGGGTTGCATGCTGCAACAGTTATATTTGTGAATCGGGTTGCACGCCACAACAATGTCAAATAATAAGAGATCGGTTTGCCGCCGCAAGAGTATTGTTATTATATTTTTATATATATTGAATTGTCCTTTCATGTTTTATAATGTTTCTATTAGATTTGGTTTGTTCCCCGAAGCATGTACCCCCTCCCATTTAAACTGCTTATTCCTGTTTATTTTTCGCCATATATTATTTAAGTGCAGGGTTTATTTGGATTCCGGTCCTAGCCTCGTCACTACCTCGCCGGGATTAGGCCAGAAACTTACCAGTACATGGAGTCGGTTGTGCTGATGCTATACTCTGCACTCTGTGCAGATACCGGAGCAACATTTGGGCAGTAGAACTTAGAGGAACAAGTCTTCAGTCCACAGAGATCCTGAGGTAGTCCTGCAGGCGTCCGCATACCCGGTATTCTCTTCTATCTAATATTATGTTCTGTTATCACTTGCATCCGAGGCAAACTGTATCCCGTTTTCAGACCTTTGTATGTAGTATTCATAAATAGTCCGTGAATATTGTGACACCGTTTTTTGGGTAGAGATATATGTTGGCGTTTTCATACTATTTTGGCATTATATTAATCTAAGTCTTCCGCTTAATTTCACCTTTCGCTATTATTTACCAGTTGATTATTTGTTAATTTAATTAGTTAAAAAAGAATAAAAATGAATGTGATTAAATATTCTGTATTTCGTGGCTTGCCTAACTTCTACGAATTGGCACCATCACAATTTTCGAGGATAAAAAATCCGGATCCTTGTTCACCGCACAAGTACTTACAATTCACATTTTTAACTCCGTCTGAATAGTCATGTCAAGTAAACCTAGAGCAGTTGATATGGAATGAAAGAAATGTAATTATCAAAGCATGCACATGTGGCCATGCTGTTGGTTAATCCTTCTACCAAGTTTGTTCGAACAACATTTTGTTATGAATACACTGAATTGGGATGTCCATTTAGTACTCCTTGAAGAAGCTTGCATTCCAAGGAGTAGCTCAAGCAACTTATGAACCTTTGTTGCTATTGTGCTAGATCACTCCCTTATTCCAAGGAAATTCATAACTTAACTAACGAGATCTATGGATATCATTCCAGTTTAATTCGTAAACCCGTGCGTTGTCCAGTTTGTAGTTGAAACTCACAATCGTTTTTTCTTATTTGCTCATTATTTTTTTTTTGATAAAAAGGATTCAACCTTGCTTAAATCGAGCTTCTAAGATGTCTCAAGTAATATCTATTTTAGTGGATGTAATAACAAAATCAATACGGTTCTTCTTTTATTTAAAGTATATTGATTTTTCGGAAAAAGGATTATTCTTATTGGTAATTTTTTAGCCTTATATTAGATTTGGTAAAGATAGTCCCAAAAAATTAGTATTATATAGCCAAAATTTATTGAAATCTTTATCTCATATTAGTTAACACCTTATTTATTTTAAATAAGTACCATTTAAAAAAATTATATTCTATAGATACCTTTTAATGTTTATAGCAAAATATCTAATTTTAGTTACCTCATATCCCAAACGCACTAAATACACTATTCATCTACACTATTTTCTTTCTCTCTCTACTTTGATAAATGTCATTCTCTTCCTCCATTCCCTGAAAACACCGAAAACACGATGCTCATTCTCAAAATTATTCTTATCCACATCACCTACCATTAGTCAAAAACTCCACGCTCTCTCCTCTTTCCTCTCTCTGTAAGGTGAATAGGCTGCCGTGGATGCGCAGCCCTCTCCCCAACTTAAAGATTTGGGAGAGACGAACAAATACACTACTCCTAACACAATATATAATCTACCACCTATGTTGTTCGTGAAGAAATCAATGATGTCTATCACATCAGCAACAGGTAAGCCTATTGCTAATGATAAGGCCATGCAAGAAAGATCTAGACCTAGCACAGCAACGGTTAAGGTTGAACTTGATCTTCAAGGAAAGCTGCCGCAATATATAAGGATTCAGTTTGTTGATGATAAAACTAGGAAGGTTATCGAGTATGTCTAGAAATTGATTTTGGAGCTGAGCAACTGTATTTTCTGTTAATATATTTCAATGTATCACGCAGTATTTTCATGTATTTCATTGTATTCATTGTTTTTTTCATTGTAGTTCAGTATATCTCGCTGTATTTCATTGTATTTACTATCTTTTTTTTTATTGTATTTTAATGTATTCTACTATATTCTATGTATTTCATTGTATTCACTGTCTCGCTATATGCCATGAATGTATTCATATATATTTTTTTAATTAATATAATTTATATATTCAAATGTATTATATAATTTCTCTGAAGATTGCTATATTTTTTAGGTATTTTTTAGTTGGAAATTTTTTATATAATTGAAAATATAGAATTTATATGTTTTAATTGAGTTTGTTGAGTTATATTAGGAGTCGATTATGTTAATCGATTCACTTTTCCTTTAAAAACAGTATAATCCCCTATTTCACGTCGTGAATACTGTCGAATACAATAATCTGTCCAGCTGTAATCCGATGTTCACGCAATGAATACAATCGAATACAAAAATATATCTACCTGTAATCCCTTGTTTCACGCCTAAAAATTCTACTATATTCAAGAATACCGTAGTTTAAATACACTTAATATATTATAAAAAATCGAATAATATAACTATAAGAAGTAATATAGCAAATAATAGCTATAACTAACTAATAACTAGTAACACATAATATTTTATGAAAGTTTCTCAATTTTATAGGTTAAAGGACGATGCATTTGGAAGCTCAATTACGGGGCCCAGTGTAGATAGGTATTAAGACCTGCATATTATTGGACAATTAATGTTATTCAATTGAATGGCCCATGTCTCTCTTAGGACATATCATTGTCAAGACAAATGTAGCTATAGTACTATATAAGTAACCGTTTTACAAACGTTTCTAACTTTGATGCCACTATAAGTAATGACACTGATACTTTCAACAAAAAAACAATGGTTAAGGGTCAGATTTGCCCTTGTACTATTCAAAATAAGCTACATTTACCCTCCGTCTGCATTCTTTAACAAATATACCCCCACCGTTACACTTTTGGGCCACATTTACCCTTCCACCGTTAAAATTTATTTCCTCAATTTTTTTAAACACGTGGCATTCTCTCATTGGTTCATATTAACCCACCCATTGAAGTCTTGCCACCCGACCGATCCGAAGCCAGATAACCTGCCCCGACCCCCTTGTATGAAATAGAGATGCTCCCATCCTACATTTCTGTATCGTCTCATTGAAGTAGGAAGATATCTTTATTGACTTCTAAATGATGCAGACTACACACAACCAATCCTTCAATTCTTAACTACTTTTACACACATGAACCAGCAAACTCATTTTTTTCATTCACCCAACTCTATAAATAAACCCTACCAATAGTGCGGCCGACTTCAGGCAACTGTTTGGGCCCAAAAACAAGGGCAACAGCACCAGCAATCACTACCAACTCAGGCACTCCGAGCCCAAATAGGCAATTGCAAGAAAGACCCTTTTTGCCACTGCTCCTTACTTTTCTAGCTGGACCCACAAATAGTGACCTATTGCTGTTGAAGAAGAGTGAGCTAGAGGAACATAAAGTTGGAATCTTGCCTGTTGAAACACAAAAAGAAGAAGAAGACGAAATGGGTTTTGCTGTAAGGGTTAGAGAAAGAGTTGTAGCAGCAGCAGAAGCTGAAATGATTGCCATTTTCTGAATCTTGAAAGATTATGCTTTTTGGATTCTTGATGCTAAAACTGCAGTTTTTGTTCAAGAAATGTGATGGATTGTTGCAGCAAGCTGGGGAGATAATTTTGGGAATTTTGTATGTGGAGAAGGGTCTGGAAAGTGATTGAGTAAATAAATACCTGGGGGTCGGGGCAATTTATTTGGCTTCGGATCGGTCGGGTGGCAAGACTTCAATGGGTGGGTTAATATGAACCAATGAGAGAATGCCACGTGTTTAAAAAAATTGAGGAAACAAATTTTAACGGTGGAAGGGTAAATGTGGCCCGAAAGTGTAACGGTTGGGGTATATTTGTTAAAGAATACAAACGAAGGGTAAATGTAGCTTATTTTGAATACTACAAGGGCAAATCTGACCCTTAACCGAAAAAACAATCACGTGGAGACGCAGAAAAGAATCAGGGAGGGACTTGGGAAAAGCCACTGATAGAGGATTGCGTGTTCTGATTAAGTAATGCAATCTGTTTAAGTACCTAATCCTGATTAGCATCGAAATCTGGTAATACTGGGACCTTGGAAAGCCACATTACCATGCTAAGCGCCAGCCATTTCTTATTCCCACATGTTCGCAATAAACGATTAGTTTACTTATTTATTTAGTTCAAAATAAATATCAGAGTTATGTAATTAAGAAAATTTTAATTTATTTTTACTCTTTTATTTTTATAGGGATATTTTTAAAAGATTTTTACTCCTCACTATAATTATGTGGCCGATATTTAATAAGGAATATTTTTATATAAAATTTAATATTTTTTTTATGAACGTGCTAAAAGGAAGCTGGTCATTTATTGTGAACGGAAAAAAAATATATTGCATATGCTCACTAGGAATATAATACTTGTTGTCGTGCTGTCTATCGCGTAACTCAGATATTTTTGTGGTTTAGATACAATTATATGCTATATATAGTGGTAGGGTAATTAAGATTATCATACAAGATGAAAGGTAGATCAACTACCAATAAATTACTACTTATAGGACTATCAAAGTTTCTGTGGATTTGCTGAAGTACAGAAATCAAGTTATTCATCCTATCGCAATAACAATGGCAACTAATCAAAGAGAGTGCAGAAAGAAGCAGGTGATATCAATAATCGGAGCTGGAATAAGCGGTCTCTTGGCCTGCAAATACAGCCTTTCAAAAGGTTTCGATCCCATAGTGTTTGAGTCTGAGGGTAGCATCGGAGGTGTGTGGACTAAGACAATTGGGAGTACCAAGCTGCAGACACCAAGACCTGTTTACCAGTTCTCTGATTTTCCATGGCCTGATTCTGTAACCGACATGTTTCCTGACCAACAAACTGTGCTGGAGTACATTGAATCGTACGCTCGTCACTTTGATTTGCTACGTCACATTCAGTTCAATAGCAAAGTCTTGAGCCTCAGCTATGAATCTAGTGACGACTCCGACGGAGAATGGAATTTGTGGGGCGGCGCCGACAAGCCTCTTAGCACTAAAGGGAAGTGGAATGTCACTGTACACGACAGTCGAACCCTCTCCGTACAGGTAATTAATTAACCACCCGCAAATCCATTACTATGCCACTTTCTTTATCTCCTATTTTAAATGTTCTCAGACATTCGAGATTCATGTCGGTGTCAACGTCCGGTCTGATGATGACATTTGAGTTGTATCCTCTAAGATTCTGAAATATACTTCTGTTTAGCTTGTTTGGCATCATATTTTTTGGGTCAATTAGTAGTATTATTTACATAACAACAACTAGAGCAACGTAACTTGGCATTCTCTAGCATATACTAGCTAGTACAACAACAACAAGACCCCAGTATAATCCCATTTAGTGGGGTATGGGGAGGGTAGTGTGTACGCAAACCTTACCCCTACCCTGGGGTAGAAAGGCTGTTTCCAAATAGACCCCCGTCATCCTTCCCTCCAAGAACTTCCCACCTTGCTCTTGGGGAGACTCGAACTCACAACCTCTCGGTTGGAAGTGGTGGTTGCTTACCATCAGAGCTAGCTAGTACTGGAATACATTAACGCATTGTATCTAACCGAGCTTGTCCTATATATTGATCACCACGCCAATACTTAATTAATAAGCGTAGTGGAGCTGACAAGCTAGTGTTACATTACTAACACTGTTTTAATATAATTCCCCAATAATTACTAGAATAGCTAATCTAATGCAGTGTGTATAATGATTGTTTGTAACCCAAGGAGAGCTGCATAAACGGTAGAGTGCCATTTCAAAAACTTCTACGAATTATTTTTACAAGTTCAATTAATCAGTATTTATTGTCGAGTTAATATCTGAGTCGACTCCTGCTTTATATGTATCTCCATAAAGTTGATTTTTACAATCAAATGGAGGATAAGCTTGCATATCTCTCATGGCTGAAGGTATACCAAGTGGATTTTGTAGTAGTTTGCGTGGGAAGATTCAGCCAATTTCCAAATATCCCTCAATTCCCTCCAAACAAAGGTCCCGAAGTGTTTGAGGGTAAAGTTATCCATTCAATGGATTATTCCAAAATGGACTCCATAACTGCAACCAACTTCGTCAAAGGAAAACATGTAGCCGTCATTGGGTCCCAGAAATCAGGAATGGACATTGCCATGGAGTGCTCCACAGTTAATGGTAACTACTGCTACTACTGATCTTCCATATACCTAATGAATTATTGTTTGTTTATAAATATCAGCTTGATTCTGTTTGCACCAATTTTGCAGGGATTGAACTTCCTTGCACAGTAATAACCAGGACACCGCATTGGAACATTCCCGATTATTTTCCATGGGGATTCCCTTTAGCATATCTCTACCTAAGTCGATTCTCCGAACTTATGGTGCATAAACCAGGCGAAGGCCTTCTTCTAAGTCTCCTCGCCACAACTCTTTCACCTTTGGTAATTGTTTTCTTCCTGACTAATTAAACTTACAAAAAGATTCAACTATGTGCACCAACAATTAGTCATACTTTCTCAGTGAAACTAACAAATGCATCTGCAAACAAAGCCAAATACTTATGAGTTTGACTAATGTTCATTTCTGGCCGTGGACTGTACATCTCGCTCAAAACTTAACCATTGTAGAGAAACTAAGCTATATATAAGTTATATACCTGTATTTCAATAACCAAAGACTGAGAATCTGAGTAGTTTTGTAAATTGGAAAGATCTTCAATTTGGAAATGAAAAGTTATTCCACCAACTGTTATAAAAAAAAAGCAAAAAAGCAAAGAGAAAAACTCTTTAAAGAAACAAGAAAAACAAATATTATTGCTGCTGAAGCAACAAGGGAGCAGCGTCGGTCGACAAGGTTAACTACTATTCCTTCTCAAAATAACAGAATCCATCCCAAAGTTACTAGAAGTCATCTTAAAGTTACTACTCATATGCTTGAAGTTACAAGAATGTGATTTCTATTCTTCCTCTCATAAAACTAACATGCAGTCGTACTAATCAAAATCACTCATATTTTTACAGAGATGGGCCTTCTCAAAATTTGTAGAAAGTCATGTACAACACAAACTCGGGCTTGCAAAACATGGAATAGTGCCCGAGCATAGTTTCTTAAACGAATTGAGTTCATGTTTAATTTCTATGGTGCCTGAGGGCTTCTATGATAGAGTTGGGGAAGGAAGTATTAAGCTGAAGAAAGCAAAGAACTTTGGATTCTTGAAAGAAGGTATCATTCTCGAGGGTCAGGCTGAACCAATAAAATCCGACTTAGTCATACTCGCTACTGGCTTCAAGGGAATTGATAAGCTCAAACACATTTTTGAATCACCAAGATTTCAGGACTTCATTGCAGGCACAGGTGATTCTGCAGTTCCTCTCTATAGGTGAGTATTAAAAGCCTTGTGCAATGGTGAGGATTCTTTTGCATTCATTCATTAGATTCTTCCAAATGTATATAACCTCATCTATGTGAAAGCAATGTCATTCCGGATGATTTTCAGGGAATGCATTCATCCCCGAATTCCACAACTAGCAATAATTGGATTCTCAGAAAGCATAGCAAATCTATACACCTCGGAAATACGATGCCGATGGCTGGCAGAACTGCTGGATGGAACATTTAAGCTACCTAGCATCAAGGTCATGGAAGACGACATAGCCGAATGGGATACATACAAGAAGAGATATTCATATTTGAAGAACTACAGGAGATCATGCATCGGTGCATTGCATATTTGGTACAATGACCAACTGTGCAAGGACATGGGATGGAATCCTAAAAGAAAAAAGGGTCTTCTGGCTGAGTGGTTCGATCCTTATGGACCAATGGATTACACCGGCTAACCAGTATAAGAGTATCATCAGGTCCTCTTCTGCCAGCTTCAGAGAGGTCTCCTTTCCTCTGTTCTCGCTTGTACTCAAAATTCAATTGTATTTTTCTTATTTTCCTTCGTGTTGATGGTCGGGTGCATTAGCTTGTCACTCTTTTATCATAGCACAATAAGCTTGTGATCCACCTTTGGAAGCCCTGATTTATACTAGCTTGATGCTCATGCTGGCTCAGCTTTATGAATCTCTAGTGAATGACAAACAGTTTGTGTAGACTCAATGGCCCAAGAATATCAGAGGGATGTTCAAACCAGAGTGTTATATTCTTGTTCATTAACCTTGAACAATAAGGCTAGCATTTTAAATTTGCTATATTGTATTCCTTCCATTTCTGATCAATCTAAACAGTGTTCATTTTGTTGAAAAAGGGAAGTGTTCATTTTTTCTTGAGATATCCAATACAATGAACCAAGGGAAAAAGGTATGCGAGATCCTCTTTCTCAGTATATCGTTTCCAAACAAATGCTCCCAGCACAATTACTACTGGCAATTTACATTTCTAACTTGTCTAAGAGCCCGTTTGGCCAAACTGCCAAATATTGATTCTTTTGCATTTCACTTTTACCAAAATGGATTTTCAGAATAGTACTTTAGAGCGTAATAATTTGTGTTTTGCCAATCCATTTGATAATAGCTTTTTATATTAATTGAGAAACAAAACCAATCTTTGTAAATAGTGCTTTTGAGTATCAAATTACTATCAATGTTCAGTTTACTATTAGTATATTTAAGAGAGAAATAAAAAAGAATTTAAATACGTTTCGATTTCGGTTTAATTAAATTATAAAATATAAATTGATAATAAAATTAAATATTTTAATCAATATAAAATGTGAATATACCAAATTAATAATATTTCATATCTGGTATATTACAACAGAAACAAAAAGAATCATACCTTATGAAAAAAGTAGTTAAACGTAGTGATTAGTTTAATTATTTCAAAAAAGGAATGTGAGTTACAATGCGAGAGGATGAAAAGGAAAAAGACAGGAAAAATAGTCTATTTTGTTATAAATAGAACTCTATTTAAGGTGAATGTCTATATTTAGAGAGATTCTAGGGTTTACTACTTGGTGGCTAAGTCACCACCTCCCTATAAATATAGGGGTTCTATACCATTGTAAACCATCTCAAAGTATCAATAAGAATACTCCTCTCTCTACTTTTCTCTCTATTGTTATTGTTCTTGTATTATTGTTCTTGTTCTTATATTATTTCATAACACGTTATCAGCACGAGTCTCTAACCAATCGAATTACTGAGAAGTTCCAGTTCTCCGGTTGCCGCCTCTCCGACATCCACCGCCGGCGGCAAGTTTTCCGGTTCGCCACCTTCGTCATCACCTAGAATTTCTATACGGAAAAATAGAAGAGATGGTATCATCATAAAGTAATGCAACGGGATGGAAACTCAAGAGGTACATTTGATATCACAACATTTTTTGGTATACCTTAAAGGTAAGTAATTTACTTTTCCCTTTCAAATTCTTGAAATTCTACGATTTGATTTCATTTACAAACATGGACAACAAAGTTTGATTATAACTCTAATGGAGTTCGTAAGAAATTACACTCACATGAAGTGGTAAAATTTCTATGCCTTGCCATGATCAAATTCATGTATGATTGTGGGCAAAGAATTGAAAACCCGTCCCATTGAATTTGCTCCATTCCCTTTAGAGAATGTGGTAGCAGTATGTGGTAAGTCTGAAAAAAGACAAAATTATTACCATGAAGGTATCAATGAATGTGGACGTGGCAAAGAATTAAATTTACGTCCAATTGAATTTGCTCCATTCCCTTTAGAGAATGTGATAGCAGTATGTGATAAGTCTGAAAGAAGACAAAATTATTACCGTGAAGGTATCAATGGATGTGGACGTGGCAATAGACGAAATTATAATCGTCATTATTGTGGTAATGAGAACAATAAGGATTCTCAAAATAATCTTTCACTTTATGAAAGTAATATTTGACATGGGATTGTGTATAGCACATACAGATGATTATGATCCATTCCCTGAAGTGAATGTGATAATTGTAATAGAGCCCGTAAGTATGAACACACTCTTGACGTAATTTTGTTTCATGTCTGACATTATAAAAGGAAAGTTCGTTGCCCTTGAAATTTCGGGCAAGAACTATATGACATGGGTGTTGGATGCTGAAATCCACTTAGATGCTATGGGTCTTGGAGACGCCATTAAAGACAGAAATAATGCATCCACCCAAGACTATGCTAAGGCCTTGATTTACTTGCGCCATCGCCTTGATGAAGGTTTGAAACTGTGCTAAGGCCTTGATTTTCTTGCGCCATCACCTTGATGAAGGTTTGAAAATTGAATATATCAAAGTTAAAGATCCACCTATCTTGTGGAAAGGCTTAAAGGAGAGATATGACAACCTGAAGTTGATCACTCTGCCACAAGCACGATACGATGAGAATCCAAAAGCAAATAGTTCATAACTATATATTATCGTTGCGGTGGAAAAGGGCACTGGTCAAAATCTTGCCGTATACCAAGACATTTGGTTGACCTTTATCAAGCATCTCGAAAGAGTAAAGGCCCTGAAACAAATTTTGTCTCTGACGACAATTTTGACATCACTCACTTGGATGTGGCAGACTTCTTTGAGCACCATGAGGGGAAAATAGACCACCTAATCGGTGATGGATCTGTGATGAAAGAAGATGGAATTGTTTGATTTTATTTGTATTAGTTAGTGAATAAACTAATAGTCATTAGTATCAGCTCGTATTAGTTAGTTTATGATATAATGTTAGTATTAGTTCTTTAGAATGTTTCAATATGCTCAGATTTCAATAATATTTTTATTTTCCAGTAGAGGTAATCGACTAACCTAACAGTTAGTCGATTATCTAATATTTCGCATTAAAACTGCAAAACAATCGATTGTGTATGTTTAACAATCGATTGTGAATGTTCAACAATCGATTGTGTATGTTTAACAATCGATTGTCTTAAGACAGTGTGATCTGAAGTTTTTCAAAATAGCAAATAATCGATTGTGTATGTTTAACAATCGATTGTCTTAAGACAGTGTGATCTGAAATTTTTCAAAATAGCAAATAATCGATTGTGTATGTTTAACAATCGATTGTCTTAAGACAGTGTGATCTGAAATTTTTCAAAATAGCAAATAATCGATTGTGTATATTTAACAATCGATTGTGAAGGTTCAACAATCGATTGTGTATGTTTAACAATCGATTGTCTTAAGACAGTGTGATCTGAAGTTTTTCAAAATAGCAAATAATCGATTATGTATGTTTAACAATCAATTATATTAAGACACAATCGATTGTGTATGTTTAACAATCGATTGTTTTAAGAAAATGCTTAAACTGAAATTTTTAAAATGCAAAGTGATCGATTATGGAAAACATATAATCGACTATCTGATTTAGTTAGTCAACTGACCTCAGCAGATTTTGAAAATATTGTTTAAATGTGAAACAAACGAATTGAATTTGTTTATTCTTATGTTCGTGTATTTCTTTTGTATGTCAAACTATGGGAAAGCAAATATGGATATCTCACAAAGCAAGCTTGGATCAACGTCCAGCTGTAAAAATATTTGTTTAGTTGATTCATGTACTACACATACGATACTCAAAGAAAAGGAATATTTCTCTCAACTAAATATGTGTAAGGCAAATGTTACTACAATCTCTGGTAGTAGTAAATTGATTGAAGACTCCGGAAGAGCAACTGTAACTCTGCCCAAAGGCACGATGTTTATCATAGAGAATGCAATGTTCTCCTCCAAGTCTAAGAGGAACTTGTTGAGTTTTAGATATATCATTCAAAATGGATATCAGATTGAGATAATACATGAGTATAATCTTGAATACCTCATTTAATCATAAAAACGAGGCTGCCCACTTCGGTTTGGGGTCACGCCATTTTGCATGCAGCAATGCTAGTTCGTCGGCTGCCCACTTCGGGTTGGAGTCACGCCATTTTGCATGCAGCAATGCTAGTTCGTCTCTGACCGACGAATTATCACAAATATTCCCCGTTGCAATTGGTTTTGGGTCATGAACCTAATATCCCATTTAAGAATCTTTGGATGCGAAGTATATGTGCCTATAGCACCGCCATCCCGCACCAAAATGGGTCCGCAAAGAAGGTTAGGAATATATGTTGGGTTTGAATCGCCCTCCATCATTCGCTACCTCGAAACATTGACAGGGGACTTGTTTACTGCACGATTTGCAGACTGTCAATTTGATGAGACACTTTTCCCAAAATTAGGGGGAGAAGTTGGTGAAACCAAACGGGAAATTTTGTGGAAAAATGCATCATTATCTCATCTTGATCCACATACCTCTATTTGTGAAAATGAGGTGCAAAAGATTATCCATTTGCAAAGAATAGCAAATCAAATGCCTGACGCATTTACGGACTTGATGTCCCTGTTGGACAATCATCTAGTGTCATATCCAATGGGTCGAATGCACGCCTGAAGCGTGGCAGGCCATTAGGATCCAATGATTACTATGTTGGAGAAACACAATTGATTACCAATAAGGTATTGTGCTGTAGTAAGTCTCAAAGAAACTTATTCAGTTTCCAAAGTACACGCGAAAGCGCTGATTATATTGAGACTATAAATAAAGGAAAGATTTGATATCTTCTATTACTACAACTTGTAGCGGGATTTGTATATGAAAAGCTACCCGCTTTATTCTCCAGTTTGTACTACACAAACAAAAGAATGCCACAATAAAGTGGATATCTATTGGTATAAAAACCCATGTCATAATAAACCTGAAGTTTATTGATAAGTGCACATGTCATGGTGTAAATTTGAAGTTTACCAATATTGATAATTTATTCAGTTGGCATTCGGGTTAGCCATCTCATTTTAAGTATGATGTGCAATAATAGAGAATTCACATGGGTGAATATTAAAGAACTAGAAAGTTCTTTACGAATTCTCTTGTATCACTTGTTCTCATTAATGAATTGACCAACTAAAGAGTTCGGGTTGAAGCCCATAAATTCTGGAAATATCAAAGGTGAATATGGGCCCATTCACCTGCCATGTATACCACATATGATGCATCTATGATATGGTTACATGTGCGATTGTTATTGACCCGCAGCCTGGCCGGTGCTTGCGAGGTAAATTGTTCAGTAATCTAACTTCGAGCATAATTTCCAGATTTTCTACTCAAGATAGTTCATCTTGATAAGTTGGTTTATATCATAGTTGGTTTAGCAAGATAATTATTGAGTGCATCCACTTAATAGCTAAACTGTTTCTTATGAGAACAAAGTTATATATATCAGTTTGATATACGTTGTATACGAGAGTATATTCTCCCCTCACAAGTGGTTCAGGGTCAGGAACCAAATAATTTCATCTTATTATTAATGTGCTGTGCATATTGACATGATAATGCACAAAGATGATTTCCCAAAGTTGAGGAAACAAGTTAGCTTTTCTAACATGAGGGGGAGACATGATAAACACTTGAGAAAAGGTTACATGGGATGAATTATCATTTGTATATATAAATCCCCGAATATCATAATATGAACCTGAAGTTCATAAAAGGATAATTCAATTGCAACATATTGCAAAGCATGCTATACGCATTTGCTGACTCAAAAAGAGTAAATAGTTATTCTCACTACAAATGCTCATATTAAGTCCCAGAAGGACAAAGTCTTTGATACGCTTAAAGCGTATAGACAAATACTTGATTCCATATGAAAGACATGTAGATTTGGACATATAGTTCAAATACTTGAAAGTACAAAGTCAAAGCATGATGGCATTGAGAATACATCTATGGAGATATTGAAGAGTTATTCCACGACATTATATGAAAATGTTCATATCTATCAAGAATGATGATTTTAAGGTGCGGAATATTTATTCAAATCAATATGGCTGATTTATTTATCAAATCTCTACAAAAGATCGTTTTGAAGATAGTGCACAGGATTGGAATGCAAATGCTCAAGGATGTGAATTGATGCTCTTTTCAGGGGGAGTTAATGCGCGTTGCACTCTTTTTCCCTTACAAGGTTTTGTCCCACTGGGTTTTCCTTGCAAGGTTTTTAACGAGGCAACCAATAGGCGCATATTCAAACATGTGTACTCTTTTTCCTTTTCTTGAATTTTTTTCCCATTGGGTTTTGTTTTAGTTAAGGTTTTAACGAGGCACATTATTGAATAGACATTCAAGGGGGAGTGTTATAAATAGAACTCTATTTAAGGTGAATGTCTATATATAGAGAGATTCTAGGGTTTACTACTTGGTGGCTAAGTCACCACCTCCCTATAAATATAGGGGTTCTATACCATTGTAAACCATCTCAAAGTATCAATAAGAATACTCCTCGTTCTACTTTTCTCTCTATTGTTATTGTTATTGTTCTTGTATTATTGTTCTTGTTCTTATATTATTTCATAACATATTTATATTTGAAGAGTATTACAAAGAAGAGCGGAAGAAAGATAATAATACGGTGAAAACAAAAAAGAGAAGAAAAGAGGATGGCATAAATAAAAAAAGGAAAATAAAAGAGTTAAATTAATGAATGATAATTTTGAAAATAGAGATTTATGATAAGTATATTTTTGTCTTTAAAAATTACGTAGTTTTTTACATTTGCTTATTTTGTTTTTCTTGAAAAAAGAAACTAGAATACTACTATACATCTTATGAAATTTGATATGCAAGCACCCATTAACCAAAATGTCTTATTGGTGCTTTGGTTTGGAGGCTGAAGTTCGAGCGCCTGGTTACTTGACATCGCGAGATTGGGTCCTACTTGCAACATTATTCTCTGCCCCCCTCCCCCTCCAAAAAAGTTACACTTTTCCTTATTTCAATAACTTCCTTGTTTTCTAAACCTTTTCAATGCTGATTTTTTTTGGCACCTCCAGGCAAGGGCCTAGGGTTAGGATTTTATTAATAGCAAATAAGAAAATACAACAGATTAGAAAGTACAAATAAGGGGGCATTAGCACCGGTATTGTTGCCCATATAACACATACCAGGCTAAACTTACCATACTAAATCCTATTGAGGTTTGAAAACCTCTCTTATTAACAAGAATGCAACACTATGAACTTGACAGGACCAGATTTTTTTTATGATCATCACAGAGTTTGTAACATACTCTCTGATGAGATTACAAATAAGTATCAATTTCTTCAATATGTAATTCTTTATCAATATCGTGCCATTCTTCATGAAATATTCAAATATCATGATTTCTTTTTTCATTGATTGGGTTTTGTTGAAGTAGTTGGGGCGGCCTGCTTAAGCTTGGCATTTCTCATCGGAGGTCGTCTAACATTGTCATTCCTGCTCTTTTCCTTTGTTTGAGACTTTAGTTCCTTTGAAGCGTTAATTTGGATTGTTTCGATGAATTGTGGCAGCACTTCAATTACGTCATCTTCTTCTACTGCCCGATGATTTGGCATGTGTATAACACCATGAGCATCCAATCTTAGTACATCTTGAGATTTAATATCACTTTGCTTGACTTGTTGTTGTACCTCATTCTTGCTCCTATTTGCACGTTTAGCGCTATAAGGATCACGACACAAAATTTCAAAGGGATGGGCATTTAGCATTGCATCCAACAGTTGTTTATCATGGGATAAAACATCTGTTGTACTGGTCATCCTTATTGGTTTCTTCCCAGAATTGACAAGAAGCTGTGAATTACTACATGATCCTATTTCCTCCGGTGTGCTCAATTCTTCAGTACTTTCATATCCTTGTTCGTCACTGGCTCGAGACTCCACATTGTCCATAGAATCCAATAGTCTTCTTTCCTCTGCTGAAATGATTGCACTTCTTTCCTTGACCATTTGCATTTTGTCTTCAGTGAAGATTCCCTCGTCAATATTGAAGTTTGAAAGTGCAGCAAAAGAGTTTGAGTTTGTATGAATAACTGGATTCTTGTCAGCGATATGCATTTCGTTTTTGGATTTTGGAGATGCTTTTCTGTTGGACATCGATAAGGAGTTGTTTGCATCAGCTTCAGTAGCATCCGTAGGCTGTAAATTCAAACCTCTTTGAAATAAGGCTTTATGATAAACTGCAGCTGTTGCATCTGTCGAAGAGATCTCGCTGCCTTGTTGAACCATATCCGCCTGATGAGATATATCTTGACAATATGTGGTCCCCCCTCGTTCAACTGGGGTTACAGTAGGAATTGTAACTTTTTTGGCACGATCCAGAGACTCAAAAATTGTATTCTTTTCTTGGCAAAACAGTGTAGGTTGCTTATTGACATTATTGTGTATGAAATATTGTTGGTAACTCAACAAGTGTTCATTGTGATGTGCAGCAGCAGCAGATGCAGTAACAAAATTTGGCATTGCCTGTTCACTGGGAACAGTGAGATTTGATATATCAATGCATTTACTCAGCTGTGTTATATCAGCATTTGGTATTGGTTGAGCTTCTGTTGCTGTACCAATTAGATCATCATTAATATCGTGTCCTGGATCAGCAGTCAGTTTAGGAAGAACCCCAGGTAAATTTTCATTGTGATGTGCATCTGCAGCAAATTCAATATCCATATTTGATAGTATCTGTTCATTGAGAACATTCATAATGGATAGAACAGTAGATTGACAGTGCTGTGCTATATCAGCATTCGACACTAGATGATGTTCTGCAGCTGGAAAGATTGGATCAGAAACAATATTTTGCTGTGCATTATCATTCACATTATGAAGATCCTGTTCACTGGGAACATTCAACTTAGATGGAGGTGATTCAGTATTCATATTTGACAGTGCCTGTTTACTGGGGACATTGAAATTGGATGAAACAACAAATTTACTCAACTGTGTTAAGTCAGCATTTTGCATTGAATGAGCTTCTGCAGCTGGACCAATAGCATCAATGTTGTGTTCTGGAACAGAAGTCACTTTAGGAAACCCCAGCCAAGTTTGCTTTGTGATGTGTAGCTGCAACAGAAATAGCCCTATTTGACAGATTGTGTTCACCGGGGACATTCAGAGTGGGTCGAACAGTCGATTTACACTTTTGTGCTATAGCTTCTGCTGCTGGACCAACAACATCAATGTTGTGTCCTGGAACATCATTCACTTTAGGGAGAACCCCGGCCAAGTTTGCTTTGTGATGTGCATCTGCAACAGATTCAATAGACCTATTTGACAGATTGTGTTCACTGGAAACATTCAGAGTGGGTCGAACAGTCGATTACACTGATGTACTATAACAGTAATTGGCAGTGAATAAGCCTGTGCAGCTGGAAGAATTGGAACATAATCAATATTTTGTCCTGCATCAGCCGTGACATTAGGACGAACCCCTTCACTGGTTCGTGCTACAAGATTAACATTTATGAACTCTCTGGCATCACCTTCTAATTTATTCAACCTGCCCCGGCCTTCAGATTGTCGATCATGAAATGCTTGTTCATTCAATTCATCTGAACTCCACCGGCACGATTTTACATCATGACCTTGATGATTACAATACGTGCAGTATTTAGGAAGGTTATCGAAGACGATCCGCTGGTCGTATTCGACTTATTTTCCAGATTTGATATCAACTATCTTGATCTTTATTTTTTTTGGAAGTTTGTCTAGTAAATTAATCAAGACTTTTACTCGTGCCGTACTAGGTCTCGTTCGATCTTTAGTAGCCTTATCAACTGCTAAAGGCTTACCCACTGCAGCAGCGATTGACATTAAGGATTTTTTTTGCGAAGAAATTTGCTGGCAGTTCAGGAAAAGAGATCCAAACGACAGCTTTTGACGTTTCTTCACGAGGATTAAATCCCATTGTCCATGGGAATATCCTAAAGAAGAACTCGTCTTCTTTCGCCTTAATATAACCAGTTGTTCTTGAAACGACATTAGCAAAATCTTTAAATAGATCAAATCCCACCAGAATATGACGATATTCTAACTGTCCTATATTGCAATTACCTTTAACATCAAGTTGCTTCGGTAAAATCTGTCTCAGCTCCTGAAGCTCGGGTTTTCCATACGAGAATTTAATCACAACAGCTTGTTGAAGACCTTCCTCCTTGGTGAATGAATTCACTTCATCTACTGTGAATTCAATAGTAGGTATTCCATGCTCAAACGTAGCAGGACAGAGTTCAAGATTTGAGTTTGTTGCGACAGAAAGTTGTCGAACAAGTTGTGATGCATACGTTTGTTTTGTATTTTGAGCTGTTTTTTTTTCGGTATTGTTTTGATTATCCTCTCCCACAGCACAAGGCTGGGGAGAGGTTGAAGCTTCCATAATTGCGAAGAACGTCAACCATGCTCCATCACAAACACTCTGTCGGAGAGTATAATCACTGTGAATTTCAGAAGTTGAGATTGCTACAGTAACTCGAGAAACAAGATTTAAGATGTAGGGAAATTGACTATAGATTTTATGAAAAAATGCATTGAGGATTGTTCTCAACGAGAAGGGGATGTCTTGACATCAAAATTGTGACAATCCACCGCCGGATTCCGGCGATAAAGCCGATGAATAGTGGCAGCGTACTGTTCAGTGAATAGTAGCGTTTGATTCCGACTAAGACGTTGATGACTTTTTTTTTCTTTCTATTAACCTGTCATGTTTATATGACTTCAAATCCAATGCTGATTTATTACTAACATCTTCATTTACTTTCTTTCTTTTTCCTTTTTTCTATTTATCTTATTTACTAATTAGAAGAGGAAAAAAGAAAAAGAATGCTCCACTATTTAAAACGTTTCTAGAATTTCAAAAGACACCAAACCAAAATACAAAAACATAATCCTTCTCAGCTTCTCCAGTTCTCGTTGTAGGTTTCGCAATCAACACAGTGTATTGCGTGATTAATTGCACGTTAGCTATGTTCTTTCAGATGGTGGCATTGTATTATTTGCTCTCCGTGGTTTTGGTAATTCACTTTGGGGATCTTGATGTTGAATTTCGAATGGGTATGGATTTAGAGCAGTTTAGCTCGAGGTGTATATGCAGACACAACAGTTGGATGGGGTCGCACTTTACTGCAAAATTATTTTGGGATATGATTCTTCGGGTTAGACTCATGTGATCTAGTTCTACGGTGTATTTGTGGTTCTTAGCATCATGTTGAGGTGGTACTGTGAGCTTGCGGTATAGCTCTCTCATTTGAGTCATTTTCCATGATTTGAATATAGTTGGATTGTTGCTTATTGGTGTGCGGATTGCTCGGGTTGTGGCTTTAGATGGTATCAATGTGGCATGTTATTAGGGTAGTCGTGTTTGATGAGATGAGGTAACTGGACCTAGGATGAATACTACCGGATTCGATTTTAGCATGTTAGAAGGATAATATCGAAATTCGGCTTAGAAATTTATTATAGTCCTTGCTAAATGAGAGGAAAATCCATGACCGGTTGATCTGAGGAATGATTATGATTTCTGCGTGTTTCTTTCATCAGTGACAGTATACAGAAGTGTTGGGATGAGGCTTGTTTGATAAGAGATTTATACTAGTATTGGGTTGTTTGAGCAGTTGTTATGATTAGAAGTTATTACTATGAGTGCTTGAGTTGTGTGGTATATTATGTGATTTCATCTTGAGTTGCAATTATGGCTTGATACAACGTATTCAGACTTGTTCAGTGTGTAGATGTGAGATTTTGATCCTATAGATAATTCCGAAAGTGGAAATTTTTTTCTAAGGTTATGGGCTAGGTTGAATAGTGAAATTACAGTCATATTGTGCTATTAGACTTATATGGGATAGGGTGACGTGGGAGAACCCCGGGTATGTGCATGGTAAGGTTATACAACGATTTGATGGTTTCAGAACAACTCTAGGCACGTTCAAGGACCAACATTTGTTTAAGTGAGGGAGGATATAATGATCCAATTAGTCGTTTTGAGCATTTATACTTTGATCGCCAAATCTAGGGCATGAGAGCCCCATGTGATGTATTATGACTTACACAAATCATCGGTTTTGTTTCTTAGGATAATCGGAATAGATCCGGAAGAATGATTCTCAGCTTGAAACTTTAATTTGAAAGGTTTGATCAATTATTGACTTTCAGTATTTGATCTCGGATTTGAATTTTGATGATTCTGTTAGCTTCGTTTGGTGATTTTACACTTGGGATCATGTTTGGAATGTGATTTGGAGGTCCGTGGTAGAATTAGGCTTGCTTTGGCGAAATTAAAAATTTGGCGATTTTTGGTCGGCAATTTTGATATCAGGGTCACAATGGAATCTCGAAAGTTGGAGTAGGTTCATAGTGTCATTTGTGACGTATGTGTAAATAGGTCATTCGAAGGCGATTTAGTAAGTTTTGTGTCATTTAAGAAATTCAAAAGTTTAGAAATTCTTAGGCTTCATTCTGAGTGTAATTTGTTGTTTTGAGTGTTCTGAAGGTTTGACTAAGTTTTTACGTTGTTATGTGACTTGTTGGTATTTTTTTCTTGAGGTTTGGGGGTTTCGAGATGAATTCAGATGGTTAACGGAGGATTTGGAAATGGGATTTTGCAGTTGAAGTTGCTGCTTCTGATGTTTCCGCACCTGCAGAGTGGGGACCGCAGGTGCGATGACTGCAGATGCATGAAGCAATCGCAGATGCAGAGTTTGTCGCATGAGCAGGAGATTGGATCGCACCTACAATCCCTGGGGCGCAGTTCTGAAAGCTTGTGAGTTAAGTGGAAACTATAGATGCGGCATCTTGACCGTAGGTGCAGTCCCGCAGGCGCGAGAAATAGGGCACATGTGTGGAAATTCCCGAGCAGAAGGTATAAATTAAACCCTTCACAAATTTTGTTCATTCATCACCATTTCTATTCGGACTTTAAAGCTTTTGGAGAGTTTTGAAGAAGGAATCAAGGGGGTTTTCATTGAGGTAAGTTACTTGAGCCTAATACTCGCGATTATGGTGATTTTCAGTTATTTAAGCATGTAATTAGTAGGAATGAGGGATGAAAATGAGGGGTTAGGGCTTGGGAAATTGGAGAGTTTGATTGGGGGATTTGAAGGGCCATTTGATGTCAGATTTTGATGAATTTGGTATGGATAGACTTGTGCGTGAAAGGGATTTCTAGCTTTGTGATTTTTGTCGGATTCCGAGATATGGGTCAGGATTGAGAGGATTTTAGGGTTTATGCTTAATTTGATAGTTTTTCTTGTGGAATTCATTCAATTAGCATATATTGATGGTATTATTCTAGTTCTGAATAGATTCGGAACAATTTGAGGCCGAGCCAAGAGGCAAGCGCATCGCAGAGTAGAGATTTGACCAGTTTGAGGTAAGTAATGATTGTAAATCTAGTCCCGAGTGTATGAAACCTTGGATTTCGCATCGTTTTTCTACTTTGAGGTGACGCACATGCTAGGTGACAAGCGCGTGGGGATGTACCGTTGGGGATTTTGATTTAGTCCATCCTGATTGTTACTGATTCATGATTAAGTGAGGGCAAGGGCCTGATTGGTTTATGCCACGAGGTGGCTTGTTATAGAACTTGGTCTGTAGGAGCCCCTCCGGAGTATGCACACCTCGTGAGCGCAGGTACCTTGAATGAGTGATACAAGATATGCCCGATGGGGCTATATACGAGTGATTGTGAGGTTTGCCCAAGGGGCCGATTCTGGGTGATGTTATGCCCGAGTGGGTGTACATGATTTATGTGGCCTGAGGGCATGCTTATGATTTATGTTGCTTGATGGGCTGCATATGAGTGATGTTTGCCCGAGGGAATGTTTATGATTTTCATCACTTTTACTCTTTTTTACATTGAGCTTTTGTTGTAACTATTAAAAATATCTTAAAATGAATTTTACCAAAAACTAGATTTTTAAGCGAGATGATTTAACTCACATATTGATTGAAAGCATGTTGTATTTACTCAGATTTCATGATGGGGACTATATGTATTTTACTGCTCATAACCACTGCTCAATCTTTATTTACCTTTATTAGTTACTGATTTCGTGTACTCACATTACTTCTTGCACCTTGTGTGCAGATCTAGGAGTTTTTGGATGTGCTAGCGAGTGCTAACCTCATCCGTCGTGTATCTATTGGAGTTAGCAAGGTAGCTGCGTGGCGATTGCAGGTGTAACGACTTGACTAGTTATTTTGTTTTGTAGAATCTTGTTCCTCTAAATAAGATCTCCCATACTTGCTTTAACTGGTTTATGACTTGCGAGGGTGGTTGGTCCAGGATTTGGAAGAGTTTGAGTTAAAATTGGAACACTCGGTTCTTTAAGGTTGGCCAAAAAGGCCAAGTTTGACTTTGGTCAATATTTTTAGTGCACGGAACTGGACTCGTGTTTTGATGGTCCCAGAGGGTTCGTAGTGAATTATAGGACTTGGGCGTATGCCCGAAATCAAATTTTGAGGTCTCTAGCACGAGTAATGAATTTTTGATAAAAGTGTTAAATTGAAAATCTAAGGATTTAAAGAAATTGAATAGTGTTTAATCATGCCGGTATCGGGCCCATATGTTAGTTCTGGAGCTTGGTACATGTCCAATATAACATTTAAGTCATGTATGTGAAATTTAGTGAGAAACAAGGATTGATTTGACGTGATTCAGATGTTTAGTCGTAAAAATAGTAATTTCAAATGTTCTTAAGGATCTCATGCATTTTGTTGTTAAATCCGAGATTTTAGATGTTATTTCGGCGATTTGATCGCATGAGCAAGTTTGTATGATGTGGTTAGACTTGCGTGAGTATTCGGAGGGGAGGCCCGAGGGCTCAAGGGAGTTTCAGATGTGGGTTGGGAGTGAAAACCACCCCAGTTTTCTGGAGTTTCTAGGCAAAGTTGCAGGTCTCGCAAATGCAAGGAAATGTTTGCATTTGCAAACCATACATTTACGAGGAAAGCATTGCATTTGCGATGAAGCCTGGCTGGGGCAGTGGTCGCATTTGCGAACCCAGCAGGGTCCGCATTTGCAACCCTTTAGTCGCATTTGCGATCATTGCAGGGGGTGCCTAGGTTCACATTTGTGACCTTTGCATTCGCGAACCTGATGTCGCAAATGCGACTTCAGAGGCCTGGACATAGTTACTAAAAAACATGACTTAGGCCATTTATTTCATTATACTTCTACACTTGGGCGATTTGGGAGCTTCCAAAGAGGGGATTTAAACATAAGATTGTGAGGTATGTTATTTATACTTAATGTGAGTTTAGTACATGGGTTTTGGATAGATTAACATATGAAAACTAGTGAAAATTATGGGATTGGATAAAAACATAGGGTTTTGATGAAAACAAGATTTAACAATGAAATTCGTTTTGGAATGGAGTAAAATCATATATTCTTGATTCTTAGGTTATGGGTAGCAACTTTCTTCAAAAATTTCCGAGATCTGGGCACGTGGGCCCCGTGATGAATTTTAGGAACGTTGCATTTAGGGTTGGAAAATTACTCTAATAGCTTGACTATGAACTCTTGAGCTTGTATTAACTAGTTCTTACTTTCTTTGATTAGTTTTGGATTGTTTGGCTCTGAATTGAGGATTTTGGGCACGTTTTTTGAGTTTGGAATTAATCTTTGGATAAAGGTGAGTCTCCTTTCTAACCTCATAAGAAGGAAATAAATCCCTGGGTGAATTAAACAAATGCATGTGATTGTCTGTGGGGGCTATATAAGTACATGGTTATGAGAGTCCGCGCGGTAGCTACTATCATACTAGCTGTCCGGTTAGTTTAAAACCCGTATCATGCCATATTTGCAAGTGCTTATGTTGTTACTTGCTAATGAGATCACTTGGGACATGCTAGGGATTTATAAACAAGTATAAATGGATGTACACACTTACTTTAGGACTTGTATGATTTTATTTGACTGTAAATGCGCCTTTATGTGACTTCTTGATGATAATTGCTATTTGTGGATCGAGTCGATCGCTTCAGTAGAAATAGATGCATCTATGGTTCGCGCCATTCGACCCTCTGATAGTGCACATTTATATTTATGTTGGACTGGCCGATACTACCTCGGCATAATGTGCACATGATATTTATGTGGAATAAATACATGATTTACTCTATTTAATTGCGTTGAAGTGCAAATTATTATATGGCATGATTGAAATTGATATATCGTTTTCTCCTAAAATTCTGAGATTGTTATTATGTTCATTCTTATCATGCTTAGTGTAAGCCATACATATTATTATTGATATTGACCTTAGTAAGTGTCAAGTCGACCCCTCATCAATACTTATTCGAGGTTAGACTCGATACTTGCTAGGTATATATTGTTTATGTACTCATACTATGCTTCTGTGCTTAACTGTACAGGATCCGAAGTAGGTGCATCTAGTTAACCCTCCAACAAGCGTTCGTGATTCCTAAATGATATCCCACGATGAGCTGCCCCTTCTGAGCCTTTCTGTAGCATACCGAAGCTCTCTTCTTTTGTCGTTGATTATGTACTATCTATTCTATTTCAAGCACTAGGATAGTAGTATTTTGTATATTCTACTAGTTTTTGTAGTACTCGTGATACTAGTTTCGGGCACACATTATAGATTATCATATTTGGGTTGCATTTTCTACTGTTATGAAATTGTTGATTTTCGCTCGGTTAAAATATAATCTAAGTACATGTTGGAATTGTTTTGGTAACATAAATGGAACTCACTAGTTGATTAGGATTAGCTTGCCTGACAATGATGTTGGGGGCCATCACGACCTATCATGGGATTTGGGTCGTGAAAATATGGTATCAGAGCACTAGGTTCACATAGGTCTCACAAGTCATGGGCAAACCTAATAGAGTCTTGCGGATCGGTACGGAAATGTTTGTACTTATCTTCGGGGGCTTTAGGTGTTAGGAAACCACTCTTTATTCATCTTCTATCGTGCAAGTTGACAGTATACTAACTTTCCTTCTTCTATACTCTCACAAATGGTGAGGATGTGCACGATCGACGTTTCAAACCTGGGAGGAGCTACTCCCACCGTTGCTAGAGGCCGAAGCAGAGGTTGGGGGAGGGCACCGGCCCAAGGTAGGAGATGGGGGCATCCCAGAGCTGCCGTAGTTGCACCACCTGCGGATCCTGTGGGGGATCCCATAATTGAGGAGCAGGGTGAGGTGTCCCCAGAAGAGCCTACCCCAGCAGACTTTATGACAGCACCGGGTTTACAAGAGGTTATGGGCCGTATGTTGCGGTTCATGGATGCCAAGACCCAGACTGATTTATTTTCAGTAGATCTAGCTATATCTTAGGAGGGAGGGGGAGCACAGACCCCAATTGCTCAGGCTACTGGTCACGCAGCTGCAGTGTATCAGACTCTAGGTGTACTACCCGTGGATAGGGCCTAGCCAGTTACTGCAGTAGTACCCGAGCCCAGACCAGCTGCAGATGGCGATCCATAAAAGTTATTGGACAGATGGACTAGAATACACCCTCTTATTTTTGGGGGCGAGCACCATGAGGATGTGTGGGATTTCATTGATAGGTGTAGGAACAGACTTCATAACATAAGGATGTTTGAGTCTTATGGGGTTGACTGCACAACTTTCCAGCTAGAGGGCAAGGCCCGTAGATGGTAGAAGTCTTATGTTCTTGGCAAGCCAGAAGGTTCTTCTCCCATCACTTGGGTTTAGTTCACACAGCTATTTCTAGACAGGTATATTCCATCCTCTAAGAGGGAAGAGCTACAGTATAAGTTTGAGCAACTTGAGCAGGGTAGATGTCGGTGACCGAGTATGAGGCGAGGTTTTCTGAGTTATCCTGCTATGTCCTGATGATACTTCCTACTGACATAGAAAGTATGCGGAGGTTTGTTGCAGGGTTGTACTCTGACATTAGGGCTAACATTGCCCGAGAGGTAGAGATGGGGACTCCTTATCAGCTAGTGGTGGAGATTGCTCGGAGGATACCATTTGAGAGCAAAGGAGCAGATGCAACAGGACATGAGGTCTAGGTTCTCTCGAGAGTTCATAGGCTCCCCGGCTTGGGGTAGAGGTCAGTTAGGGAGGGGTCAGCCTAGCACGACCCATATTCAGCACTACAAAGTTAGCATCCCATGATTACAACACTGGTTTCCTAGTCGCCTAGATGTGGAGACTGGTAGGGTCTGTCATAGAGGTGGAGTCCAGGCATCGATAGATCAGCCAGCTACTGCTCAGTCAAGTGGAGGCTAGCCATCCGATCGCTCCAGCCAGATTCTATGCTTTTTCGTCTAGACAGATGCATTGGCCTTAGATGTCGTTATCACATATATTATTTTCGTCTGTGATAGGGAGGCTTCAGTGATATTTTATCCAAGGTCTACCTATTCATATGCGTCATCTCTATTTGCTCATTTCAGGGATATTCCTCGTGTGTCCTTGGGTACTCCCGTTTATGTGCCCACTCTTATGGGCGATTCTGTGGTTATTGATTAGATCTACTAGCTCTATGTGGTCACATTTTGTGGTTTCGAGATAGAGCAGATCTCCTATTGCTTGATATGAAAAACTTTGAGGTCATCCTGGGCATGGATTGGCTATCCTCGTACCCCGCCGTCTTGGATTGCCATGACAAGACTGTCACTTTAGCGACACCAGAGTTGCCAAGTTGGAGTGGAAGGGTTCCTCAATTAGTACATCTATCCGTGTGATCTCTTTTCTGAAGGCTCGACATATGGTCGAAAAGGGTTATTTGGATTATCTGGCCCATGTTCGGACACCACCACGTAGTCTCAGACGATTGATTCAGTTCCAGTAGTACGAGAGTTCCCCTATGTGTTTCCTTCTGACCTTCCTGGCTTACCACCGAATTGTGATATTGATTTCTGCATTGATTTGGCTATAGGTACCCAGCCTATATCTATTCCATCGTACTGTATGGCTCCAAAAACATTGTAGGAGTTAAAGGAGCCTCTTGAGGAGTTGTTAGAAAATGGGTTTGAGCCAAGTGTGTCACCTTGGGGTTCACCAATGTTTTTTGTAAAGAAGAAGGATGAGACCATGCGTATGTGCATTGATAATTGCCAGTTGAACAAGGCTACCATCAAGAAAACTTACCCATTGTCGCACATTAATGATTTCTTTGACCAGTTACAGGGTGCTAAAGTGCTCTCTAAGATCGTCTTGAGATCAGGGTACCATCAGTTGAAGATTCGGGACTTAGATGTTCAAAAGGCTGCTTTCCGTACCATATATGGCTATTATGAGTTTCTAGTGATTTCTTTGGCTTGACTACTTCCCCAACGACATTTATAGACTTGATTAATAGGGGGTTCAGGCCTTTTTATTGATTCCTTTGTTATCATCTTCATTGATGACATCTTAATATACTCACTGATCCTGGGAGAGCACGAGCAACATTTGAGAGTAGTGCTTCAAACTTTGCGAGCGCATAAGCTATATGCTAAGTTTTCCAAGTGTTAGCTTTGGCTAGAGTCAGCGGCATTCTTGGGGAATATTGTGTTATGAGAGGTTATTAAGGTGGATTAAAAGAAGATTGATGTAGCTTAGAGTTGGCCACGTCCTATTTTAGAGACCGAGCTCAGGAGTTTCCTGGGGTTAGCAGGTTATTAACGTCGATTGATGCAGGGGTTTTCATCTATTACATAACCTCTGACTAGATTGACTCAGAAGGGTGCTCCATTCTATTTCTTTGATGATTGTGAGATGATCTTTCAAAAGATCAAGCCAACTTTGACTACGACACCGATTCTTGTATTGCCTTCTGGTTTGAGGATGTATACTGTATATTGCGATGCTTTACGCGTCGGCTTGGGATGTGTATTGATACAAAAGAGATGAGTTATTGAATATGCTTCTCTCTACTTGAAGATTCATGAGAAGAATTTCCCCATTCATGACTTGGAGTTAGCATCAATGGTTTATGATCTTATGATACGAAGGCATTATCTGTATGGGGTGTCATGTGAGGTTTACAGTGATTATCGCAGCTTGCAGCACTTGTTCAAACAGAGGGATCTCAATTTGAGGCAACATAGATGGATGGAGTTACTAAAGGATTATGAAATCACTATTCTTTATCATCCAGGTAGGAAAATGTGGTTGCGTATGCCTTGAGTAGGAAAGTAGAGAGTATGGGTAGCTTGGCATTCCTTTCAGCGGAGGCGAGGCCACTAGCCTTATCATTCAGTCCTCGGTTGACAGACTTGTGAGGTTGGACATTTTAGACCCCACCCGAGTCTTTGCGTGTGTTGTTACTCATTCTTCATTATTGGGGTAAATCAAGGTTCTGTAGTTCGCTGATTTGCATTTGGTAGTTCTCAGAGAGACGGTGCTATAAGGTAGTGCCAAGAAAGTTTCTATTAGCGAGGATGGTCTTCTGCAACTATAGGGTCACTTATGTGTTCCTAATGTCGAATTCTTAAGAGAGAGGATTCTGGAGAAGGCATATAGTTCACGGTATTCTATTTATTCAGGTGATACGAAGATGTATCATGAATTGAGGCAACATTATTGGTGGCGGCAGATGAAGAAAGACATAGTCGAGTATATGGCCAGGTGTTTGAATTGATAGCATGTTAAGTGTGAGCACCAGATGCCATGTGGCCTACTTCAGCAGATGCCCATACCTAAGTGGAAAATGGAAGCACATTGCTATGTACTTCGTAGTTTCATTTTGCGGACATTGAGGAAGTTTGATGCAGTTTAGGTTATTATCGATAGGTTGACCAAGTAGGCACACTTCATTCTAGTAGTGACAACTTATACTTCAAAGAGGTTGGCTCAGATCTACATTCGGGAGATAGTTCGGTTGCACATTGTGTCTGTTTCCATCATATCTGATAAAGGCCCTTAGTTCACTTCCTATTTCTAGAGAGCTGTTTAGAGTGAGTTGGGGTTGGTGTGGAGCTCAGCACAACATTCCACCCTCCTACAAATGGACAGTCAGAGCGTACAATTCAGATTTTGGAGGACACGCTTAGAGCATCTGTGATTGACTTTTGACGATAGTGGGACCAGTACTTACCTTTGGTCGAGTTTGCTTTCAATAATAGTTATCAATCCATAATCGAGATTTTCCCATTTGAGGCTTTATACAGTCGGTGTTGTCGTTCTCCTATCGGGTGGTTAGAGCCTGGAAAGGCTAAGTTGTATGGTACAGATTTTGTGGAAGATGCCTTAGAGAAGATAAACTTGATTCAGGAAAGACATCACACAACACAGTCCAGACAAAAGAGTTACGCGGATCAGAAGGCGAGTGATGTATCATTCATGGTCGGCAAGAAGGTCCTCTTGAATGTTTCACGGATGAAAAGTATTATGAGATTCGGGAAGAAAGGCAAGTTGAGCCCAAGGTAATTGGACCATTTGTGGTGTTGAGGCGAGATGAGGAGGTTGCTTATGATCTTGATTTACCTCCCAGCCTATCAAGAGTTCATACAGTTTTTCACGTATCTATGCTTCAGAAATATCACGCTGACTTGTCCCATATGCAAGACTTCACTACCATCCAGCTAGATTAGAGATTGAGTTATAAGGATGAGCCAGCTACCATTGTTGATAGACAGGATCGCTAGTTGAGATCCAAGAGGATTTCTGCGGTAAAGGTCTAGTTGAGGGGCCAACCAGCGGGGAGGCGACCTGGGAGTCTGAAGAGGACATGCAGAGTAGATACCCCCATCCCTTTCCTAGCTTAGGTACTTTTCTATGTCCGTACGAGGATGAACGTTTTTTAAGAGGTGGAGAATGTAACGACCCGTCTGGTCATTTTGCTCTCTACAATCCCGTTCCTCTAAATAAGACCTCCCACAGTTGGTTTAACTTGTTTATGACTTGCGAGGATGGTTGGTCCAGAATTTAGAAGAGTTTGGATTGAAATCGAAACACTTGTTTCCTTAAGATTGGCCTAAAAGTCCAGAATTGACTTGATTAATAATTTTATTAAACGGACCGAAAATCGTATTTTGTCAGTCCCAGAGGGTCCGTAGTAAATTATGGGACTTGAGCGTATTCCTTGATACGAATTCCGATGTCCCTAGTGTAAACATATAATTTTTTACCCTCCTCAAGATTTTACATATTTTAGCATTTAAATATTTAGTTTAGGCATAATATCGCTATTACAACTAGTTTTGACTCTTTTAGTTTATTTGGTCACAAAAATAAAAATTACAAAAAATATATTTTCTTTTATTTAGTTAATTGATATTTTATCTTATTATTTTTAGTTTATCTACCTTTTATAAAATTCAAAAATACAAAAATAGTTCCACTTTATTTTTAGGATTATTAGTAGTTGGAATATTATTTTAATTTTGCAATGATTTTACTCTAATTCTATTTTATCTTTTAGTATGATATTTGGAAAATACTAAAAATAGGTTTATTTTAACCGTTAGTTTTATTTTAATAGTTATTTTACTTAAGTAGAACTAATTAGTAAATGAGGTAGTATTTTAATCTTATTTAGTGAGAAAAAAATAAATTTTAAGTTTAAACAACTTAGTTTTAGACTTAATTTTCGGACCCTTAGACCACTACCCAAAACCCAATATCCCTTATCTCTAACATATACCCTAGTTCCCTATATATAAAGCTAAGACCTAAAAATTCCTAAGGGATATACATAAAAAAGAACGGCACACCCCACCAGCAAAAAATAAAAAGATCTCCGTGTTCTCTCTGAAGGAACTGTCAACCCCTTAAACACTTTTTCCATAGAATTCTCCTAATTCAATTATATCATCAAGTGGTTTCAATTTGCCAAGGTATCACACGCTGAGCGTCATCATCCGCGAAATACTCCAATAGAAAACCTTCAAAGACATCGCAAGCTTTTCCTTCTTTCTCTAGATGTGCTAAATCATCTTCTACACTTCCTTCTTCCTCACCATCCATCAGCACAAAGCTTAAGTCGCCTTTGAAGAAACTTGGATGTCCTCAGTCCCTTTTGTCTTTGCGCAGTGCAGTAGCAATGGCCAGACCCCTCATTTTCCAAAAGTCAGCCGTCCTATCTGATTTTACGATCTCCCTCACTTGAGCAAAAGACACACGCATACACCACACCAAAAAACGAAGCAGCTGTTGCTCTGCTTTCTTCTTCTCATCACCTTCTCATTTTTTTGAGAGTTTGAGTTAGTGCAGTTGTCCGTTGGGTGTCGTTGATCGTGGCTTCATTTCCGGTTCAAGGTCCCTGTTTGCAGCTTAATTGTTAGGAAGGCGACCTGCAGAGGTTTTTGCAAAAAATCATTTGAGGTCCATTTCATACTCTTCCCTTCTTCAATTATGTGTGTTCTTATAATGATTTGGATGGAATAAAGCGAATTTGTGCGTATTTGCTTGAGATTATTTGTGTATTTGTTTGGATGGTATTCGTATTATATTCATGTTTAGTTCTCGTTAATAAGGACTAAGAATTTTGTGATTGTTGAATCATTTATCTATTAACAAATTTAATTAGGATAAAGAAGAAAATAGTGAAGTTAGGATTTTGGAGTTAATGGGTATGGGATGACTCTTTCCAGTTTTATTCTATGCTAGTCGTTCATAAATAATCGACTTCTTTGTTCTCATATATAGTTATTTGTTTTAGATAATTGTAATTTTATTAATTGTCGAAAAGATCCAGGGATAGATGGGTATAATGCCATGTTCTTTAAACACACTTGGCCTATCATTGGGAAACCGGTACCGCAAGCAGTCAAGAATTTTTTTGAAACCAACAAAATGCATAGATCAATAAACTGTGCCACACTCACTTTAATTTCCAAGGTGTCCAATTCTCAAACAGTCAAAGAGTTCCGACCAATAGCTTGCTGTTCAGTTTTATACAAAATCATTTCCAAGTTGCTGGCCAATAGACTCCAGAAGGTCATGAGCAGTATCATCTGTAATGCACAAGCAGGATTCATCCCAGGAAGGAGAATTGCAGATAATGTCATTCTAGCACATGAATTGATAAAGCATTACTCTAGGTCACATATATCTCCTAGATGTATGATCAAAATTGACCTACAGAAAGCTTATGATTCAGTCGAATGGTGTTATTTGCAGCAGCTTATGGAAGCTCTGGATTTTCCTACAAGATTTACAAGATGGATCATGGAGTGTGTCCAAACTGTCAGCTATACAGTGGTTGTCAATGGAGAAACTACAGAACCTTTCCAAGCAGCCAAAGGTTTGAGACAAGGGGATCCTATATCTCCATTCCTGTTTGCTATTGTGATGGAGTACCTTAGTAGATCTCTGGTAGAGCTGAGGCAAGCTAAAGGCTTCACATTTCATCTTGGCTGTAAAAAACTGGGAGTAACTCACCTAAGCTTTGCTGATGACCTATTGTTGTTTGTCAAAGGAGAACCTCAGTCTGTAAGTGCCATGTTTACATATTTCTCTCATTTCACTGCAGCCTCTGGTATGAAAGCTAACTTGCATAAGAGTGCTGTCTATTTTGGAGGGGTAAAGCCTGGGGATCAACGGCAAATTATTGATCATCTTGGATATGTACGTGGAGAACTTCCCTTTAAATACTTGGGAGTACCTTTGGCTACCAAGAAGCTGACTGTTTTTCAATGGCAACCACTGGTCGACAAGATTACTGCCAGGATTACATCCTGGACTGCTAGGCAACTATCATATGCTGGTAGAATTCAGTTGGTACAATCAGTTATCTTTGGTATTCAAGCTTATTGGGCTCAACTCTTCCTCATACCTTCCAAAGCTATAAAACTGCTTGAAGCAATATGTAGATCCTACATATGGTCTGGCTCAGTTAATGTAACAAGGAAAGCATATTTGGCTTGGGAAAAAATCTGTCTGCCAAAGTCTGCTGGAGGATTGAACTTGACCAATCTCTTATTGTGGAACAAGGCTGTTGTTGCTAAACTCAGTTGGGATCTGGCACACAAGAAGGATGCATTATGGGTGAAATGGATTCACACAGTCTATATCAAACAGAAACAGTTGGAGACCATCACTGTGCCTAAACAGGCCAGTTGGATGGTCCGGCAGATCATTGAAGGCACTGTGCTATTGCACAACACCAACTGTTGCATAAACCTGATTGCACTATAAGAATACTCTATTTACAACAGATTGGAGAGGCACCTAGAGTCCTTTGGAAGAACTTAACAATGCAGAATGCTGCTCGACCTAAAGCAATCTTCAACCTGTGGCTGTTATTACAAGACAGACTACCTACCAAAGATAGGTTGATTAAATGGAGCCTGAATGTGGAAGACACTTGTGTTATGTGTCAACAAACTGTGGAAACCAGAGAACACATGTTCCTGGACTGCACCTTTGCATCCCAGTTGAGATATCATACATTGCAATGGATTGGAGCTAAGCCTACCGAATTTTGAAAAAAAGAGAAAGAAAGTAAGTCAATATTTTCAAAAGTCTTCCTATGTTTCGTCAAAATTGACCAAACTACGTGGGTTTGATTCTCATCGGATGCGAGATACGTAGGCAAACCTTATCGGTTTCGGCCCCAATTTTCAAAAATCTAATATCTTCTTTACTTTGTTTTTAAAAAAAAGTCTTTCGTTGAGACCCCAATATTCAAAAAATTCAAAAATATTTTCTTTGGTAGTCTTTCTTTCACAATGTTAACATAAAGGTCCAAAAATCCAAAGAGTTTTTCTTTAGAAATTCCAAAAAAATAAATTTGAAATAAAAAAATATTTTCTTCTTTATAAGTCGTTCTTCCAAAAATAAAAAAATGACAAAAACAAAAAGAAAAAATCCAAATATTTTTTTTTAGTTTATTTCCTTTATTTCTAATCTTCTCGAACTATGGATGATCTTATTAATGTTCCACATGATACGTAGGCGACTTACATCAGGTTCGATTAAATAATTTTGAAAAGAAAGAAGAAAAGAAGGTTAAAAAAAGAATAGGAAGAATGATAATAACAAGGACTGACTGGGTCTATTCTAACATGTTTTTCTTTTGAACTATAAAGAACGTTCAGGTGGTCGGTTTGTGGTAAGCTAGCAACACAAAATCCAAAGGAGAAAATGACAACTGATATCGAAGTTGTTGCAAGTAGTCATGAGGCTCAGGGTCAGAGGCTTCAACAAATGTCTACCGTGGTTGAGGAAAATATAATACTGAAAGAAAAATGACTGAAATGTGTCAAGCATGGGGCAATGGTCAAGGACCGCCATTTTCTTCTCATGGTTTCCCAGAGTTCACACCCATCTCGACTGGTACCATTCAGGTCTTATGGTCTAATCAATTATATCCACCCAGGTTCAGTCCTTATCCCAACTGCATGACTAGATCTGGAACTTCTGTTGCATGCTCTCAAAGTTTGCCATTGACAACCAATCAGACAACTACCACCATTATGCCTATCTTCACCATCCCACAACCGACAGTGGTGCAGAGGAAAACGAATAAGTTATAATTTTCTACCCAGCAAGAGAAATACCACTCTCCTGAGTACCACTTGTACTTGTTTGATCTTCCTGCAAATATTGGGAAAGCCTGCTCGAAATATCACACTGAAAGAAATGACCCACATAAAGAGTGAAAAGCTTTGAACAATTGTTGAAAAACATGCAAGGGTTGGCAGGTTAGAAGAGTATTGTTTTCAAGGATCTATGTATGTTCCTCGATGTCCACTTGTCTCTTGGTTTCAAGAATACTAAATTTGAAAAGTATGATAGACATGGAGACCCCATAGCCCACCTGAAAATGTATTGCAATCAGTTAAGAGGTATAGGAAGAAGTGAAAAATTGCTAATAGCTTATTTTGGGGAAAGCCTTATGGGAGTAGCCTCCGAATAGTCTATGGATCAAGTGACATCTCGCTGGTATGTCTGGGATGACATGCACATCTATTTGTCATAGTTCCAATACAACATCGACATCGCCTCAGACCACAATTTCCTTTCAAACTGGAAGAAGAAACCAACTGAAAGTTTCAGGGCATATTCTATTAAATGGAGAGAGCAAACAACTAGATTAAGCCACATATGGATGACCACGAGCTAATAACTGTTTTTTTTCAGGCTCAAGAGCCAGATTTTTTTCAAAACATGATGTCCACAGTAGGTAAACCCTTCTTAGAATCAATCAAAATGGGGCAATAGTTGAGAATAGTCCTAAGTGGTTCTCAAAGCTGCAACTCAAGATGCCCAGATTGAATATGATAATTTTACTGACACGAATGAGAAGGACGGAGAAATAATGACGACATCAGGGTCGAGAAGAAGTCCTAGGAGAGTATCTCGAAGGTATGACCAGTCTCGTCTATTTTTCAATGATGCTCTTGAGCACTACTATCCACCTTAGAACTCACAATACTCTGTTGCTCCAGCTCAATATGTTGTCAAGCCACTAAGACACTCCAGAAGGTGAGTACCAGCACCGCAAAACCTCCATAAAATTTTTAAGTTCCTTATAACCCACATCCAACCTGGGGGTGTAGAGGGAACAAAGGTTGAAAGATAATTTTACACCAGTAGGAGAGTCTTATGCAAGATTGTTTGAGAAGTTAAAGCATTATGACATGATTGCACCTATTCCTCTAAATCATGTGGACCCACGTGCAAGAAGCTTTGACCCTTCTAAAAGGTGTGAATACCATTCCAATGCTAAGGGGCACAATGTTGAAAGCTGTCGAGATTTGAAAAGAGAAATAGAAAGGATAGTCTAGAAAAATTGATTGTGATCCAAGATAGTGACACCTAGTACATCACGCAGAATCCTTCACCTGCACATGATGATGCACACTTTGTGGGGCTAATGCATCGTGACATGGAGAATGAAAATCCTCTCAGGAACTTGCCGACTAATATTGGATAAGGCCATGGTGATTCCTATGAGCAAATTTGTTGCTAAATGTCGATCTTAGCAATTGAAAAGTCGTTCCCTCCTCATCAGGAAGGAATCTTGGAAGCTTGTTTTGATGTTTTCTCTATTATGTGAGTAATTTTAGGGTGATGATCTAGATTTTATTTGTTTTATTGAGTCACCTTTTTATCCCTTAATTCTATCTCTGTGAGTCTTATCCGTTTGTTCTGTTGCTATTTCCATTAGTCGGTTTATTTTAGGGTTGTAACTCAAATCTTAGTTTGTTTGTCTTGTTTCAAAACCCCTCCATCCTTACTCAATGAAATACAATTTATCCTTTTTTGTCATTCCATGCTTAGTTCTTTCGCCGCTAGTTTTAGTGATATGATATGCATGCAAATTTTTTGGCTAGATCTTAGAAAATTGGTTTATGCTTAAACTGGATAATTGAAAAAAGAACACTTTTGAGGATGAAAAAGAGTTGAAATACTTTGGAATTAAGGTAGAGTAAAATTCACCTTCAAATCATTGTGAACATCGGGTTTAAGAATGTTTAATCAATTGAAGCTTGGTCTAGAGTTGACATTAGTACTTCGACCATGACACACCAATAAGTGCAATGACCCGGCCGGTCATTTCATGAGTCACCACTTCATTTCCGCAATTTCTGCTTCTTATTATCTTGTTAACTCTATTACATGTTATTGGCTTGATTGGTTAGGTTTCACAGAGGTTTTGGAAAGGAATAAGATACTTCGTCTCTTTTGAGTAAGCTTATGTTGGAAAAGTCAATTGGATGTTGACTTATGTGAAAAAGGGCTCGAATGTGAGTAGATATAAGCTTGAATTGGCGAAACAGGAATTTTGGCCTTTCCAGTTGATGGGTAAGATTTTGATATAGGGGTCATAATGGAATTTCAGAAGTTGTAGTATGTTCGTTGTGTCAAATGCAACGTGTGTGCAAAATTTTAGGTCATTCAGATGAGGTTTGAGAGACGTTTTGATCAAAAGTGGAATTCGAAAGATTTTTGGAACCTTAGGCTTGAATTCGATGATATTTGGTTGATTCGATATTTTTTGAGGTGTTTTGAAGAGTGGTATAAGTTTGGATAGTGGTATATGACTTGTTCGTGCTTTTGCTTGTTGTCCCGGGGGTCTTGGGGTGATTTCGGATGGTTGACGGGAAGTTTGGAGTTGGGAATCTGCAGTAGAAGCTGCTGAGTTTTCTGTCATAGCCACACCTGTGGCTAGGGACCGCAGGTGCAGGACCATAGAAACGGAAGTGAAGTCGCATATACGGCCAAGAGAGGGAAATGCTAGAGATGTAGAAGCAGAACTTTTGGCGCACATGCGATAGTGTAGGTGAGAGAATATGATCGCATGTGTGGTGGTTGGGCAGATAAGTCAAATCTGCATATGCGCATCGGGGACTGTATGTGCGATAACTGGACTTCAGATGCGGTTTTCTAGGTCAGAACATATATATTTCACCCTCTGCAAATTTGAGTTATTTTTCCTAGATTTCCAAATGGGAAGAAGCGTTGGAGAGATGATTGAAGGGAGAATTCAAGAGGGTTTCTTAGAGGTAAGGCCCTTGGTGCCTAAACTCGTTTTATGATGATTTTTAAGGTTGTAAGCTAAAAATTTGTGGGAAAAAAAGGAGCAAATTGGGGGTTAGGGCTCGCTGTCGATGCCCCAGTTTTCTCACGAAATCGGGTTCATAACATTAGGGAGGACAACTCGTTTCCTCTTGGGAATTGGGTTTGCAATTTAGAAGAGTCGCCACCTAATGATTAAGTGTATTATGATACTACGAAGAAATTCAACTTAAAAGAAGAAGAATCATAGAATGGGTAATGGCTTGAAATTATCTCGAGGAGAAGGTGTTAGGCACCCCTCGAGATCCACTAGTATGGTTGCCGACCATGCTACAATTGTGACTTTAAATATAAGCAAATAAGCAAACAAGACAGCTTTCACATAATGATTAAAAGTTAAAGGCATACCAAAATTTTGAAGCAGGCGATCTCATAACTTATTTAAAGAATATATAAGTGCAGGAAGGGGGGGGGGGGTCAAATAATTGGTGCAAAAAATCAGAGAAAGGAGTAAAAGACGAAAGTTTGGAGAAGAAACTATACTGAAAAAGTAAGAAAGAGATTTTAAGTGAGTGAAGCAAAAGAGGATGTTTAAAAAACTGAGAGTCCATAGCTAAAAAAGATTTCTGGAAAAAGAAGTAAACAAATAAGGAGAAAGAGTGTCCTAGGTTTATAAATAACATGGATCACCCCACATAACACCATTTAACCATTTATACACATGGTGTTATCGCGTCGTCATCATATCTATGTACTCCGTTTACCCACCCTGTTAAGGTATTAAATCACGGATTGGCCTCGTTACTTATTGCATGCTATTACCCGCCCCAATCCTATCAGTCCCGGAGGTAGTTTGGACTACTAGTACTAAACAGAAAGGGAGATTGGATTTTCAGAGTTTTAAAAGGACAAAAGTCTAGTGCGAAAAACAAAACAGAAGGGGAAACACATAGTAAATAAAGACTCAGATAGGTCTCCTTATTCAAAGCAGCAAGTTGTTTAACATGCTTTACAGGTATTGATTAGGTCTTTAATTAAATTTAAACGTGAGAGTAGGCTAGTTTATCACATATTTCTCAGATAAGAAGTCTGAATTAGGTCTGCCCCTGGTTGTTATTATCAAAGACTGATGCTATTAATTAATTACCTAATGGTTTGCCTAGATGAGACCCATAGACCTGATATCCAACAATGTGGAAATGTACTGGTTTTTAAAAAGTGTTTACAGATTACAAAACATAAAATTTGCGGATGCAAGATGACATTATTACTGATTTTTAAGATTGATTTAGATTCAGTTGTTTATCTTTATTTCCATACTTTCTAACGTGATTGATTTTGAAAAGTTTATAGAAGTGTGAGAATCCTATAGACATGGTGTCTATAATGCAAATTTCATTTTTTAAACCTAGAAATCGCTTGCCTAATGATGGATGTAAATGCAAAATTGAAAAGGTCCTATAGGCAAGTTATCTATATGATGCAAGGATGCAGAAGCATATAGTCATGATTATATGCAGAAGTAAGACAACTTATAGGCAGAATTTCTAAATGAAAAGCATAACAACTTATAGGCATGGTTTCTAAATGAAAGGCATAACTTATAGGAAAGATTTCTAACGCAGTAATGAAACAACTTATAGGCAGGATTTTTATATGAAATGTGTAACTTATACGCAGAATTTCTAATGCAGTAATGAAATAACTTATAGGCAGGATTTCTACATGAAATGCATAACTTATAGGCAGAATGAGATTTGCAGGAATAAATGCTTAAGATCATGATATCTACCCACATGTATATATGAGTAACCCCTCCCCTTTTCACTATATGCCCCATGAGTTATTACAACTTATTACAGACTAAAGTAAAAAAATTACATTAGAAATCAAACTACAACCAAAGAGCCTAATTTAGACTCAAGGACTGAAATATGAGATCAACCAACTCTGAAGATCATGATTTTCCAAATCCTTTTTCTTATTTAGGGTGTATCAAAGTTCCCAAGAGCCTCAAAGGGGACTTGGGGAAGTGCTTATAACCCAAATATATTGCAGAATTAGATTATAGTGCAGTGTGGAAGTGCCAGCCCTCATATGTCCAAGTTCAGAGGCAATGTCCCAAGGCAAGGCTCATAGGAGGAGGGCAGAACTTAGAGTCTAAGAATAAGTATAAGTGAATAGAGGGAGTTAGGGAAGGCCATGATAGGTTAGTGTTCATGCCCAGCAATTAGGCATGCTGGCACACCCCTGACCAGTCTGTTACCTAACTTTGGGAGGTATGACCATTGAGGGTCAGGTTCAGATCTAAGTAGTAATTTTGATATTGCCAGGCCTTGAACCCTGACTCAAACATATAGAGGGGAATAGGGGTGTAGGAATTCATCATACGAATAGATACAAAGAGAAAAGCATACAGGTTAATCATTGATCATGAATGGTAAAGCAAACAAGATTGCAGAAGTTGTAAATAAATGTATTAGGATGATGGTTGAAACTAAAATAGAACATACCAGTCACAGTAGAAACAAACAAGTAAAGTAGAAGTCTTGTAGACCCAAATTGCAAGCAAGCAGTATAAAAGATCTCAGATGAGAGTAGAGAATTGAAAGAGTATTAGAATGAGAGTGTGTATAAGAATATGTGCATTGAATTGAAGGTTCCAAGTTGTTTTTAACTGCAGAAGGGTCGTGCCCCTTTTATAGTACAAAGGACAAATAAGAAAGCGTAAGAAAATAGTTTGCAACCAATCATAGAAAGTCTCCTTTTAGTTAAGGGATTCTGACTTCAAACGGGTAGAAGACATTTAAGGAAAGAATTTGATTAAAATCTTTTCCAAAGTAATACAAGAAGGGTAAATACATAGGGGTTAATTAAGGCAAAATCCAACGGTACACGGTTGGTAAAAAGTGAAAGGAAAGGCGATCAATCAAATAACTAGTAAAATCAAACTTATAGGCTTAACTCAAATGGACCAAGTCAGGAATAGGTAAAGAGGATTCAATTAGGGAAAATTAGTAACAATCAATCAAACCCCCATTAGAGGATTTCAGAATCAATTAATTAGTTGGTAAAACCTTTTGAAAGAGGAGTTCTCATATTTAAAGCACACAAATATGTGAATCAAGAAGAGACTATCATGCTAATTAGAAAAGACATGCATGAAAAAAAAATTCAGAGTCACAACAAAGAGACTCACAATCAGTTCATAGACTCAGAATGAGTATGAAAGTATAGGATTCCAAAGTAGAACCCATACACGAAATCAAACTTGCCAAAAGGAAACCCCAAATCATAGGGTTTCCACTTTAATTAGATAAAGATGCAAGTAGGCACGCCACTGATAAAAACTCAGAAGTATCTTTCAGAGACTTATGAGAAACAAATAGACATGATAGCAGCTTTCAAACAACATAGTGAAAGAGTCATTTTAAGTGCATAAAGAACAAGTTTAAGAAAAACTCGGGACTTAAACAATATTCATAAAGGAGGAGAGGTACTACAAACTTAAGAAAAATAGATGAAACATTCTTGGCAGGAACTCGAACAAAATCCAGTAATACGAACAAAATTAAAGAACTCAACAGGAGACATAATACTGGAAAGCATAGTGAAGAACATGTAGGAAAAAATAGCAGAGATTAGCATGTGAGCGAAGTCTACATGCACAGTAGAATACCAAGCACATGGGTATCACGTATTGTAGGAAAAGAAGAGCTGAAGAACAACACATGCGTGGTAAAAAGAAAATACACGAGCATAATATAGGCAATCACACATATAGAAAAGAGAAGGACGAATCAAAGTTGTATTGACAACCTTTCAGAAACCCTAATTCGTAGACAAATGATTTTAAAAGGAAAACATTTTGAAAGTTATGCAACGCACAAATACATCACAGATCTAAGAAAAATAAACAGAGAAAAAACCTCGAACAACTTAGTGTTTTGGAGAAACCCTAAAAAATAAGAAAGGCTTGGAAAAGTCAAATCTTGGGGTCAGATGAGTGAGAATCAGGCTTTCGAGGATTGAATATGCCGGAGCAAAGCTGGGGAGGCCATAGAATCATAGACTAAGAAGATCTTAAAGGGAACCATTGAGGTCAGGCCTTCATTCTTCAAATATCAAACACACATGAGTAATACGAGGAGTATAAGGTTATCATGGTCGGAGGAGCCATGATTTCGGGTGAGCTTGAGGTAGGAGACGGTGGGAGAGGCTAGGGTTCGAGAGGGTTTGAGAGAGTTCGGAGAGGATAAGGATTTCATAGGTGGCGAACCAAATGGAAATGAACGGATTAAGGTACGATTGAGAATTAAAAAAGGAAAGGGGTAATCGTAGTCGTTGATCAAAAGGATCAACGACTTGGATTAAAGAAAACCAGGAGGGTTAGATAGATGTGTTAAGGGTTGGGTTAAATTAGGTTTTGGTATCGCCCATTAGAAACTGAAATTGGGTTGATTGGGGGGGGGGGGGGGTTAATTTAGGCTCTAATTGAAACGAAATGGGGGCTAGTATTTAAATAGCCAGTTTTTCCTTCTTATTTTATAAAAATAGTAAAATAATTTTAAAAAAATTAAAAGTATTGAACCAATTAAAAATACATAAATATTAATTAAAAATATTGAAAACAATTTTACAATTATGGAACTGCTATAAATCTTAACATAGGCTAAAATTGTAATTATATGCAATTTAGCTTTAAAAGTGCCAAATAAATTTGTAATAATATGAAAAATCACTTCAACTATATTTTGATGTCTATATAAAAATTAAATAAAGTATTCACCAAAATTGATGATTCTGGGAACAATTATGGATTTTGTATTGTTAAATAGACAATAAATTGATTGTAAAATCTTTTTAAAAAATAAGGAAAAAAATACTAAAATACTTGGGTATGCTCATATACGCATATATATGTTATTTTGAAAGTAGTTTGCATATAAAAATTTTATAGAAAAAAGTTGGGTGTCAACAGCTGCCCTCTTTACCCGAGAATGATGAAAGACACAAATAAAAAAGGCGATATTCCACCGGATGCAGGATGTAAATGAAGTGGCGATATTTCAACCATGCAAGAAATGTAAATAAGATAGCGATCTTTCAGCCGATGCAGGATTTAAATGAAGTGGCGATATTTCAGCCAATGCAGAATGTAAATAGAGTGTCGATCTTTCAACCTCGTGGAATATAAATAAGGTGGCGATCTTTCAGTGATGTAGAATGTAAGTAGAGTGGCGATCTTTTAGCTATGCAGATGTAGATGGAGAAAGTGTTTAGTCTCGTAAGGCATAATGGTAGCCTTATGCAATGCAGTAAATTCATATGGAGGTAGATCTTAACCTAGAAAGGTAGAATAGTAGCCTTATGCAATGCAAAAAAATGCAGATGGAGGTAGAGCTTAACCTCGTAAGGTAGAATAGTAGCCTTACGTAATGCAGAAAAATACAGATGGAGGTAGAACTACGTCGAAAGGAAGAATAGTAGCCTTATGCAATGCAAAAAATGCAAATGGAGGTAGAGCTTAACCTCAAAAGGCAAAATAGTAGCCTTATGAAATGGAAAAAAATTTAGATGGAGGTAAAATTCTTAGTTGGTGGCGTGATAGCTGATAACTGACTGCGATATCGTGGCTGCTAGGGATGTGTGCGGATAATAAATGTGTATAGGTGATAGTTCTGAGGGTCGTATTCCCGAGAAGTAGGAGTGTGTAATTATTCGGTGATTTGCAACTTGGGTGCCTGCATCCAAAGAAAAATCATGAATTTTGTAGAGGGGAAAGACTAGTTCGTATCCTCGTGAACTTTTCCTATCCTGCTTGGCTCCATTTTCAGTGGTGTTGTGTACCATCTGGGTAACATTGCTAAACAAAGCAATTTGATAATAGACCTGCATGATTTAGTAAAAAATGTAATGTTGATATATAATTGAAAAATAGTTTTCTTTAGATGAACCGGCGACTCTGACGCTGTTCGAGACATTGCAACCTCTCTTTCTTTTGAATTTTGAGGGTGCTCCTCAAAATTATGCCACGGTTTCCAATTACGGGAGGGGGGGAGGAGGAATGAAAATTTTATTGAATTGTGACCGAAGCCATAGGGCTGCCTACGTATCCCCTCTTAAACGGGAATCAGATCATACGTAGTTCAAATACATCATGTAGGAAAACATAAAAGTTACACATAGTATCGCTTCACTGCATCTAAATTGATTAGTTTTGGTCAAACTTCTGCGTCTATTTCTGCAAGTATGAGGGCTGCTCCTATAAGAACCCGATGAACCATGTGCGGACCATGCCTGTTGGGAGAGAATTCCCCTTTGGCTTCGTCTTGATGTGGAAAAATCTTCTTTAGCAGCAGCTACCCTAGTGTGAACCGTCTTGGTCTGATTCTCTTGTTGAATGCTCTAGTCATTATGTTCTAATAAAGTTGACCATGGAATACTACAGTCATTCTTCTACCATCTATGACAGCTAGCTACTCGTAGCGACTTTTTACCCATTTTACGTCGTCGGGTTATTCTTTCTATATGATCCTCAAGGAAGGAATTTCTACCTCGGCGGGAATGACTGCTTCTGTACCATAAACCAACATATAGGGAGTTGCACCAGTTGATGCGTGGACTGTGCTTCAGTACCCAAATAAAGCAAATGATAGTTTCTCGTGCCACTGCTTATGCTTCTCTATCATTTTCATGAGTATCTTCTTGATATTCTTATTGTCGGCTTCGACATCTCTGTTCATTTGAGGCCTGTAAGCTATAGAATTCTTGTGTTTGATCTTGAAAGTTTCACAAATGGCCTTTATCAAATTGCTGTTGAGATTGGAACCATTATCAGTGATGATCGATTCTGGAAACCCGAATCGACAAACAATGCAATCGCAGACAAAGTCTACCACGAAATTCTTGGTCACTGCTCTATAAGATGCCGCTTCAACCCATTTGGTGAAATAACCAATTGTCACTAGAATGAACCCGTGCCCGTTTGATGTGGCGGGCTCAATAGGTCCGATAACATCCTTTCCCCAAGCGGCGAACGACCATGGCGAGCTTGTTGCAGTAAGTTTGTTGAAGGTACCTTTATCATGTCTGCATGTATCTAACAGTGATGGCACTTTTAGACATACTTGATGCAGTCCGTTTCCATAGTCATCCAAAAATAACTTGCCTAGAGTATCTTCTTGGCTAAGACAAAACCATTTATATGTGGACCACGGGTCCCAGCATGGATTTCTTCTAACAGTTTTGATGCTTCCTTTGCATTGACACGCCTTAGCAATCCAAAATCACGAGTTCTCTTATACAGGATTCCTCCGCTGTGAAATTGTTAGATAACCTCTAGAATGTGCGCTTCTGAGTAGAATTTGCAAGTTCTAGGTATTCACCCTTTGTCAAATATTCCTTGATATCATGAAACCAAGGTTTTCCATCCTTTTCTTCCTCGACATGAGCACAATTAGCTAGTTGATCGTGAATCTCCACCGGAATAGTGTCTACAAAATTCTTATCTTGATGCTGAATCATAGATGATATGGTTACCAATGCATCAGCAAACTCATTATGGGCTCTAGGAATATGCTAGAATTCTGCCTTTATGAATCTCTTCCTCAACTCTTGTACACGATGCAAATACGGGAATATCTTTGAATTCTTAGTTTCCCATTCTTCTCGGACCCGATGTATAAGTAAGTCCGAATCTCCAATCACTAGCAACTGTTGGACGTTCATGTCAATGGCCATCTTGAGCCTTAAGATGCAAGCTTCGTATTCAGCCATATTGTTGGTGCATGGGAACCAAAGCTTGGCGAATATCGGATAATATTGGCCAGTTTCTGATACCAGGGTAGCTAGCTCCTTTGAGATTTGCTGCTCCGTCAAATAACATCCTCCAACCATCATAGGACTCTGCAATGTCTTTTCCTATGAAGGATACCTCTTTATCCAAAAAATACGTCTTTAGGGGCTCGTATTCTCCATAACAGGGTCTTCAGCAAGGTGATCTGCCACATGGCTAGCTTGCCGGTGGGCATGGGCTTCTAGAAGATGTACTTCAATGGGTCCATTCTTGATATGAGATACGTGGTGTAAGCAAATAAGTAGTGACTCAATTTCTGGGTTACCCTAGTCAGAGCACAACAGGTGCATTCTAATAAAGAATATTGTGCCTTGTACGGGGTGAATTTCTTGCTGAGATAATAGATGGCCTGCTCCTTATCCCCGTTTCATCATGCTACCCCAGAACACAACCAAACGCTTCATCCAATACTGCAAGGTATAGTCATATGGGTCTACCTGGTTTGAGCGAAACCAAAACTGGCGGTGTTGACATGGACTCCTTGATGTTGTCGAAGGACCTTTGGCAGTCATCAGTCCACCTGGTAGCAACATTCTTTTTTAGCATCTTGAAGATTGGCTCACAGATGACAGTAGATTGTGCTTTGAACCGAGTGATGTAGTTAAGTCTCCCTAAGAAACTCATTACTTCTTTCTTGTTCTTTGGCGGTGGAAATTCTTGAGTAGCTTTGACCTTTGATGGATCCAATAGTATCCCTCGGTGACTTACAATGAACCCAAGCAATTTCCCAGCTGGAACCTTGAATGCACATTTTTCGAGATTCAATTTCAGGTTGTATATTCTTAGTCTATTGAAGAATTTCCTTAAATCATCTATTTGATCAACAACTTTCTTGGACTTAATGATGATGTCATCTACGTACACCTCGATCTCCTTGTGTGTCATGTCATGAAAAATAGTAGTCATGGCCCTGATGTAGGTGGCCCCTGCATTCTTTAACCCGAATGGCATCATCTTGTAGCAGTACATCTCTCATGGTGCAATGAAGGTTGTTTTCTCAACATCTTCATCATCCATCCATATCTAGTGGTATCCCGCAAATCAATCAACGAATGACTGTAGATTATTCTTGGTGCAATTATCAATCGAGATGTGCATGTTTGGTAAGGGGAAGTCATCTTTTGGACTGGCCCGGTTGAGGTCCTGGTAGTCGACACAAACTCTAACTTTCCCGTCATTCTTTGGTGCTACCACAATATCAGCATCAACCTTTCGTAGTATTATGGGTCTTAAGCCCGGACGAAAAACCTGTTCCTTTGTTCTTCCTCTAAAGCCGGCTTGACCTTAGCAACTTCTGATCTCCAACGAGCAGCATACTCGCAGAATGTCTCCATAGGTTTTTTCTTTAAGTTCTGGATGTAGAATACATCTAGTGCATTCTCTGTATTGAATCTGAATGTGTCCATGAAATCGGATGCCATACTTACCCAATTTTACCACTTCTTTGGGTCCTGGCTAATGTACCAAGATAGAGCATCTCCTTGGAGGCTCCTCATGAAAAGCTTCATGCGGATCTTCTCATCCTTCCCTACTCCGACCAACTTATCGCAGTATGTTCTCAAGTGAACCATGTGATCTCCTATACAATCAAACATTTTGAACTTTGGAGGTTTGTACCCCTCGGGCAGTTTGACACCGGGCTGTATGCATATATCGTCATAGTTTAGTCCCTCAATTCCTTTATTGCTTCAACACCTTGGATATTGGTGGTCAGCTTCTTAAGCTTTTCAGCCAAATTCCTGATGAGCGAGTCTTTGTCGTCGGACGCAGGTATGCTTAAGATAGGCACAGTTTCCACATAGATGGGGGTGTTATTGTGGCAATGGTAATTTGTGGGGTTCAATGGTTTCGGGATGAGCAACGCGGTGCTGTTGGGGCTCTGGAAAGTATTGCAGTGGTGGTGAGAAGTGGGATGGTTTGGGACATTTTGTGGAGGTGTGGGATTCCGAGTGACTTTTGGAGCAGTAAGGGAAAATGACAGACTTGCCAATTTCAGGACTTGTTTAAGTTCTTCTTTGAACTTTAGTAACTTTTGTTCTATCTGAGAAGCATTCTCCTTGGAAACCTGAATACCTTGAGTAACCTCTTCTCGTTCAACTGGGTTTTCCTTTTTGATGTTGCTCAAATTTCCATTTTCCCCTTGTTCCAGTTTCAAATAGGACTAGGAGGAGGAGTAGGTGGAGGGACCATGGATCTTGTGGAATACGATGATGATGCCATAGTTCTCGTACCAATCTTTGGGGAGAGTAATAAAACAAAAGTAAAACAAAAGTAAAACAAAAGGCAGCAAGTTGGTTCGGATTATAAGGAAAGATGTTGCTATATTTAAACATGTAGTGTAGGGAATATAAAACGTGTCCTAATCTTCGGGGACCTCGTTGTGCCCAAGGTAGGCCTAGCGACAAATAAATTTAGTGAACTTAGAATGCTAAATGCCTCATTTTATTGATAAGAGAATAAGATGAATCCCAAAATGACACTGAATAACATGAAATAAAACGTCACTAATGGCTGTAGGACTTATTTCATTTTCAAAGAAAAAGAAGACTCCTATCTATTTGGTCGCAGAAAGACCTTCCCCAGATTCAGCAGTGTTCGCTCCTTCGAATAGCTCTCCTAGCTCGCGCAATCCCAACAACAAGTAGGCCCAGGCCAGATGTCCGCCTTCATTTCCTTCAGCAACTCGGCAATCTTCGACCCTCTTCAAAAACTTCTTTTCTAGCTCCACTGTGCCACGCTCAAAACATATCAGTTATTTGTTAGCGCTGACAACCATATGCTTCCATTCTCCAATTAGCTTTTGATCTGCTTCTTGTATTTCATGGTGCTCATTTTTGCATTCCTGCATCCTCTTGCATAGTTGGTTGTATTTTACCTGCGCTTCACCCTTTTCGGCAATGATCTGGTGATCTCGAACGAACCCCTATTTTCCTGACCAGTTATGATCGTCTTCCAACCAGCTTGGATAGTATGGAGTATAACCAGCAATGTACCAGTTCGGTTCCATAGGATCTCTTCCCATGATAATTTTGTAGTGCCACATGTCTTGGGCTTGGCACTTGTAAGGGCTATCGTCATCCTTAAAGTTGACCCTAAAATGACTCATTTTGTCAACCCTTAGTATAACCTACTTTCTTCTGGCCAGCCTCATGACTCGGAGAGGGACATAAGGATAAGTTCCTCTCATATCAATGAGTATAAGAAACGGTGCATCCCGAGATTGGACAATGAACTATTCAGTAGGGAACCATTCGAACATCCATTGCACTTGGTCCTCTTTTAGATTTTCGAAAAACTCTACCCACCCTTTAGCATCTTCCGGTAGAGCAAACATGTTAGTCATATAGTTCATTCTCCTTGGCTGATGGAAGGCAATATGATCATCCTAGTCCTTGCACAGGATATCTTGTTGATATTCACCATTTTGGACATGCTCCATGAGCTAGAGTTGGAGTAGTAAGTTACAACACTCAAACTGTTTGGCCCCTCGTTGACAGTTCTCCAGGGCTCGCTATATCTCCACAATAATCATGGGTACTATACTAAATGGTTGCCCACCAATTCCTTCCATTAAGGTTTTTGTGACCATGGCTAGTCTGGTGTGGATCCTAGCTTTTTTCATAGGAAATACTATCATCCCCAAAAAGCAGAACTTAAAGACGAAGATTCTTCTGTGGATATGCCCTAATGATGTGAGGGCAAATCCATCAGGGTAAGTGCGGTAGGACTTGCTATGGTCGTACCTCTCGTACATATAGTCGAAAGGAATGTAGGAATCCTTCAAGCATGTCAAATATATGTTCTTCTTTAATCCCATCATTTTGAGAAAACCCCTACCCTTGTGGATTTTCGGCATAAGCAAACTCGGAGTCTCCCATGGGATACCAGCTAGCTCTCCTATTTCCTCTAGCAAAGGTGTCATTTCAAGGTCCCTGCAGCGGAACACAGATATATTGCCATCCCATAACAGGGTTCCAGCCTCTACGATTTTGTTGTTGGGTTGGATTTCCAGAAGAGAAGGAAAAATTTCCCAAATATCTGCGGACGAGAGTCTAATCACTAGAGTGAAGGTCCTCCTACCAGCTTAGCAACTTTGGGTGGATGTTGGTTACCATGCCGAATCTAGGGACTTTGTGCCTCATTTTCTGCAAAACAAAGTGTTAGGCCCTTACCCCCACTAGACTCCACTATTTGACTATCAATAATTGGTATAAGCAATATTTAGTTCTCCAGATAAATGCACAGATGTGGTAGTATCTGTTTGGGTTCCAGGGAAACCCAGTAGACTTTGGACGAAGCTATCTTAAAGAGTCATTATGCGAACACATAATTGACTCGGCTAGGTTTGACCATGACGCATGCACTATTGAATGGGGTAAGGTTTCTATGGGGTGCTAGACTAGTACCCTTGAGCAGACAACTCAAGAGAGAAAAGCACGGAACCATCGACTACACCATTGATCGATTGGTTTTACCACAAATACGCCTTTGCCAAATTTAGGGAGGTGATAATATTGTAAGGGCGTAACCACTCATTGTAAGCATTGCTATGGTAATTTGTTTTGCACGAGTGGGATATGATGCTAAATATGCAATTACAGGAATGAAACACGTTGTCATGTTCATAACGTAATGATTACAATAATTACAACAGTATTGAAGGAAAGTGGTAAAAGAAGGCATTAAAGAAAAGAAACAAAGAGCCAAGTCAGTTTTGCAGTGGAAGATAGATAAAGACATTAAATAAAGGAAAATAAGAAGTAGTAAAGTTACAAGTAACATGAAATGGTAAAATCCTAAAGAAAGTCCCTAGAAGTGTCGCCATGCTGTCGATGCCCCCTTTTTCTCGCGAAATCAGGTTCATGATATTTTGGAGGACAACTCGTTTTCTTTTGGGAATTGGGTTTGCAATGTAGAAGAGTCGTCACCTAATGATTAAGTGCATTAGGAAACTAAGAATGAATTCAACTTAAAAGAAGAAGAACCAGAGAATGGGTAAGGGCTTCAAATTATCTCGAGGGGAAGGTATTAGACACCCCTCGAGACCCACTAGTGTGGTTCTTTACAATGCTACAATTGTGACTTTAAATATAAGCAAATAAGCAAACAAGATAGCATTCACGTAATTATTACAAGTTAAAGGCATACCAAAATTTAGAAGTAGGCGATCTCACAACTTATTTAAAGGATATATAAGTGTGGGAACAAGGGGGGAGGTCAAATAATTGGTGCAAATAATCAGACAAAGGAGTACAAGACGAAAGTTTGGAGAAGAAACAATACTGGAAAGTAAAAAAGAGATTTTAAGTGACTGATGTAAAAGAGGAAGTTTAAAGAACTGAGAGTCAATAGCTAGAAAACAATTTCTGGAAAAGGAAGCAAACAAATTAGGAGAAAGTGGGTCCCAGGTTTATAAATAACATGGATTACCCCACACAACACGCGGTAACTATTTATACATGTGTTGTTATCGCGTGGTCATCATATCCATGTCTACTCTATACCTACCCCATTAAGGTATTAAATCACGGATTTTCCTCGTTACTTATTGCATTCTATTACCCGCCCCGATCCTATCAATCATGGAGGCAGTTGGGACTACTAGTCCTAAAAAGGAAGGGAGATCGGCTTTTCAGAGTTTTAAAAGGATAAAAGTCTAGTGCGACTAACAAAACACATACAACAGTAAAAAGGGAAACACATAGCAAATAAAGGCTCAGATAGGCCTCCTTATTGAAAGTAGAAAGCTGTTTAGCATGGCTTACATGTACTGATTAGGTCTCTAATTAAACTTAAACGTGAGAGCAGGCTGGTTTGTCACATATTTTTCAGATATGAATTCCGAATTAGGATTGTCCCTGGTTGTAATTATCAAACACTGATGCCACTAATTAATTACCTAATGGCTTTCCTAGATGAGACCCATAGACTTGAAATCCAATAACGTGGAAATGTACTGGTTTTTACAAAGGTTTTACTAATTACAAAACATAAAACTTGCCAATGCAAGATGACATTATTACTAATTTTTAGGCTTGATTCGGATTCAGTTGATTATCTTTATAGACATACTTTCTAGGCGTGATTGATTTTGAAGTGTTTATAGAAGTGCAAGAAGCCTATAGGCATTGTGTCTTTAATGTAAATTTCATTTTTAAACCTAGAAATCGTTTGTCTAATGATGGATGTAAATGTAGAATTGAAAAGGTCCTATAGGCAAGTTATCTATATGATGCAAGGATGCAGAAGCCTATAGTCATGATTATATGCAGAAGTAAGAAAACTTCTAGGCATGATTTCTAATTTAAAGGCATAACTTATAGGCAAGATTTCTAATGCAGTAATGGAACAACTTATAGGCAGGATTTCAACATGAAATGCATAACTTATAGGCAGATTTTCTAATGCATTAGTGAAATAACTTATAGGCTGGATTTCTACATGAAATGCATAACTTATAGGCGAAATGAGATTTGCAGGAATAAACGCCTAAAAACATTATGTCTACCCACATGCATATGTGAGTAACCCTTCCCCTTTTCACTATATACCCCATGAGTTATTACAACTTATTACAGACCAAAGTAAAAATCTTTACATCATAAATCAAACTGCAACCAATGAGCCTAATTCAGACCCAAGGTCTAAAATATGAGATGAACCAACTCCGAAGATCAGGATTGTCCATAGCCTTTCTCTCATTTGGAGTGCATCAAAGTTCCCAAGAGCCTCAAAGGGGGTCCGGGCAGTGCTTACAACCCAAATATATTGCAGAATCAGATTATAGTGCAGTGTGGAAGGGCTAGCCCTTAAATGTCCAAGTTCAGAGGGAACTTAAGGTCCCAAGGGAATGCTCATAGGAGGGGGACGGAACTTAAAGTCTAAGAATAAGTGTAAGTGCATAGAGAGAGTTAGGGAACGCCATGACAAGCTAGTGGTCATGCCCAATAATTAGGCTTGTTGTGTAAGTGCATAGAGGGAGTTAGGGAAGGTCATGACAAGCTAGTGGTCATGCCCAACAATTAGGCATGCTGGCACACCCCTGATCAGCTTGTTAGCTAAGTTTGGGAGTTAGGACCCATTGAGGGTCAGGTTCAGACCTAAGCAGTAATTTGGATACTGCTAAGCCTTGAACCCTGACTCAAACACATAGAGGGGAATAAGGGTGAAATAATTCATCATAGAAACAGGTACAAAGAGAATAACATACAGATTAATCACCCAGCATGAATGGTAAAGCAAACAAGATTGTAGAAGTTGTAAATAAACATATTGGGAAGATGGTTCAAACTAAATCAGAGCATACCAGTCACAGGAAAAACAAACAAGTAAAGTAGAAGTCTTCTAAACCCAAATTGCAGGCAAGCTGTATAAAAGATCTCAGATGAGAGTAGAGAATAGAAAGAGTATTGTAATTGAGAGTGTGCATAAGAATATGTGTATTGAATTGAAGGTTCCAAGTGTTTTTAAGTGTAGAAGGGTCGTGCCCCTTTTATAGTGCTAAGGAGAAGTAATAAAAGGTAAGGAAATAGTTTTCAACCAATCATATAAAGTCTCCGTCTAAATAAGGGATTCTGATTTCAAACGGGTAGAAGACATGTAAGGAAAGAGTTTGATTAAATTTTTTTTCCAAAGTAACATAAGAAAGGTAAATACATAGGGGTTAATTAAGGCAAAATCCAATGGTACACTGTTGGCAAAAAGAGAAAAGAAAGGGGATCAATCGAAAACTAGTAAAATCAAATTATAGGCTTAACTCGAATGGACCAAGTCAAGAATAGGTAAAGAGGATTTAATTAGGGAAAATCAGTAGCAATCAATCAAACCCGAATTAGAGGATTTCAGAATCTATTAATTAGTTGGTAAAACCTTTTGGAAGAGAAGTTCTAATATATAAAGCACACAAATATGTGAATCAAGAAGAGACTGTCATGCTAATTAGAAAAGACAGGCATGAAAAAAATGAAAATTCACAGTCACAACAAAGAGACACAATTAGTTCATAGACTTAGAATGATTCTGATAGTCTAGGATTCCAAAGCAGAACCCTAACATGAAATCAAACTTTCCAAAAGAAAATCTAAAATCCTAGGGTTTCCACTTGAATCAGATAAAGATACAAGAAGGCAAGCCACTAATAACGGCTCAGAGACTTATGAGAAACAAACATACATGATAGCAGCTTTGAAACAACAGAGTGAAAGAGTCATTTTAAGTGCATAAAGAACAAGTTTAAGAAAAACTCTAAACTTAAACAAAATTCAAAAAGGAGTAGAGGTAATACAAACATAAGAAAAGTGGATGAAACATTAATGGCAGGAACTCGAACAAAATCCAGTAAAGCGAACAAAATTAAAGAACTCAGCAGGAGACATAATACTGGAAAGCATAGCGAAGATAATGTAGCAAAAAATAGCAGAGATTAGCATGTGAGCCTAGTCTAGAGGCACAAAAGAATACCAAGAACAAGGGTATCATGTATAGTAGAGAAGGAAGAGCACAAGAACAACACGTGCGTGGTAAAAAGAAAATACACGAGTATAATATAGGCAAACAAAAATAAAGAAAAGAGAAGGACGAATAAAATATGTTTTGAAAACCTTTCAGAAACCTTAATTCGAAGACAAACGATTTTAAAAGGAAAACTTTGGGAAAAATATTTTGAAAGTCAAGTAAAGCACAAATACATCACAGATCTAAGAAAAATAAATAGAGAAAAAACCTTGAACAACTTAGGGTTTTGTAGAAACTCTAAAAAATGAGAAAGGCTTGGAAATATCAGATCTTGAGGTTGGATAAGTGAGAATCAGGCTCCTTAGGCTTGAATATGCTAGAGCAAAGGCCAGGAGGCTATCGAACCATAGATCTAAGATGATCTTAAAGGGAACCATCGAGGTCAGGCCTTGATTCTTCAAATATCGAACACACACGTGTAATAGGGGGTGAGTATAAGGTTATCATGGACGGAAGAGCCATGATTCCCAGTGAGCTTGAGGTAGGAAAGGTGAGATAGGCTAGGGTTTTTAGAGGGTTTGAGAGAGATTGGAGAGGAGAGGGATTTCAGAGGGATCAGACCAAATGGAAATGAATGGATTAGGGTATGGTTGGGAATTAAAAAAAAAGGGGGTAATCATGGCCGTTGATCAAAAGGATCAACGACTTAGATTAAAGAAAACCGCGCGGGTCAGATAGATGGGTTAAGGGGTTGGGTTAAATTAGGTTTTGGGTTGCCCCGTTTAGAAATTGAAATTTGGTTGATTGGTGGAGGAGCGGGGTTAATTTAGGATATACTTGAAACGAAATGGGGGCTAGTATTAAATAGCCAGTTCTCCTTCTTATTTTAAAAAAAAAGTAAAATGATTTTAAAAGAAAATTAAAAGTACTAAACCAATTAATAATACATAAATATTAATTAAAAATATTGAAAGCAATTTTACAATTATAGAAATGCTATTAATCATAACATAAGCTAAAACTGCAATTATATGCAATTTAGCTTCAAAAATGCCAATTGAATTTGTAAAAATATACAAAAATAAAAAACCCTAGTGAGAGAGAGGCTCTGGCGATTTTTTTAGCGACTAGAGAGAGAAACACGTAAACTTGCTGCCATGGCAACGCCGCCCGGCGGCCTGCCATCTTTTTCAGCTGGTCAGCCTCCTATCACTTCTGCCCAACCTCCTACAACAATTACAGACAATCCCCAACTCTCAAATCCCACAAGCGAAGCCATGTATTATGCAAAAGCGGTGAAACCTACTTTGACGAACACTGCCATGCAGAATCGTGTTGCTTCACTTGAACCAATTGCTCTTCAAAGAGCCAAGGTTTATCAAGGACAACCAACTGTGTGCTTCACAGAAGCATAGGTGGATCGTATCAACGTCCTCAAAGAATTACAATATGTAGTGGTTTATAAATTATCCTACGGATGGCCATACCTTCATGAATTATGTCGTATTATGCCTATTCAATGTGGAATTAAATGGTGAGTGTAGTATTGGATTTTTGCGTGAAAGGCATGTGTTGATAAGACTATCATTATGGCAATATTTTATTGATTTTACGTCAAAAGGTGTTTATTATGTTAAGGACAAATATGGGGAAGAATACTAGTTGAGAACTTTAATATATGATGTTAAGTTTAAAGCTGGAGAGGAGACACCAAAGGTGATGGCTTGGATCTCCTTCACAAACCCGTTACCAACATATTTCGGGAAAGAATGTTTGTTCTCACTAGCATATGCAGTAGGTATGACATTACATCTTGATCAAGCTACTGTGAACAAAACTAGACCTAGCTATGCTCTTGTGGAAGTGTTAGTGGCTTAATGGCTGAACACCCTAAGAAGGTACGCGTGGACATTGTTAATCGAGATTTTGGGGAAGTATGAACAGAATAGGTGATTATTAGATATGACTATTTGCCTAAATACTGTAAGGAATGCAAATTACAAGGGCATGATATGATGGAATGCTGGAGATTACATCCTGAACTTATGGCTAACTAGAGAGAAGAGCAACAAGTAGATTATTGTGGAAAAGTTGATGGGAACAAAGATAAAGGTAATAATGATATTATCAAGTGGTAGGGTTGTGGGCAATGTTGGAGCCCAATGGAAGGAAGTGAGGGACAAACGAGTTCAAGGCAAAGACAAAATATATGGTGAAGGTGGTAAAACTAGGAAAGAAATTGTACCTGTAGAAAAACAAGCCGTGATGCCACAGCCGGTTTAGACAACTAATAAGTTTGCTTTGCTGGAGAACGCAAGCAGTGAGTACAATGAGAACAAGCAACTGGTTGCAGTGGAGGACAATGGGAAACTAAACCTTGCAGCGCCTGAATTTTTGCCTCATTTGCTGGGAACGATATAAGGAAGAAAGGAGATAACAAACAAAATTTTAATGCAGACATCCCAGCAGGTAGTTCTAATCCAGCAAGGATTGATAAACAAAGAGAGAGGGAAGAACTGAAAATCAAGGAAAAAACAGCTTATGAACAACAAGTCAAGGAGTCAACGAGGGTGCAAAGAACATTTAATGCTAAGGCGGGTAACAATATAGTGGGGATAAACACTCATGGTAGGATGTTCCAAATCAGGATACATTGGCGGAGAAGGAGTTGGCTAACAATCTAGAAAGTCAAACAAATGACACAAATGTTGCCAAGGTAGCTGATAGAGTTCAATGGAATGGTGGTAGATTAATGTTAGAACAAAGGTAGAATGTTTCAGAAGAAGATCATGTGCCTTATGGGGCAAAAACAGATGAAGAACCAATTCATGAAAAGAAAGGGGAAGAAGAACAACCTGTAAATGGTAAAGCCATTGTCATAGCTAATAGTAATGAAGTCGCTTCAACAAAAATGTTGGATGCTGCCATTTCAAAATTAGGCAGCAAGGGCAAGCATGAGGAAAAAAAAGCACAAGGAAATGTCACAGAAGGATTAGGGATTGAAGCAATAGATCCAGGAGGGATAGAAGAAGATGCAAGTCAACATCTGATTGAGGCTGTAGTTACAGTGGGTGAAAGAGATGACCATAACAAACAGACACCTATCGCAACAAAAATTACTGCTACATTGGAACAGTCACAGAAGGAGATTGTAAAGAAGGAAGAAGAACAAGCTGTGAAACCTGGCATTCAACACCAAACAGTTGTGAATACTGTTGCAAATCTCGCAGATCAAAAGGTGTAGGATGCAATAGAATAATTAGGAGGAGAAAGCTAGGACTTGGATCAGGAATCAACAGCACAAAACTTTCAGAAAGTTGCGAGACAATGGGATTTACCCCTAGGTTTCTTAACAATATCAGATCTACAACATGAGGCAGGAAAAAAAAGAAAATAATACAACTGTTCAAACATGAGGAGTTAAAACAAGGAGGACCTTATCCAAATCTCTTATCAAGTAATTGATTCTTTAATTTGAAATATAATGTTAGTTAAGACACAACAAGACTCTCAAAGGGTGATCAAAATGCACATATAAAATCATTATAAATTCATTGGATTGATGGAGCCTAAGCAGCAAGCTTTCGACTAGAAAAATATAAAAGTAGAATTGGCTTTGTCCAGGCTATTTCTAATGTATCAAACATGATTTGGGCTTTTATAGATGAGGAATATGAAGTTACAGTGATGTACAATTTGGTACAACAACTAACTCTAAGGCTCTTTCATACAGAATCTTATGTAGAAATGGTACTTACACTGGTGTATGCTAAGTGTGATGCCACATAGAGGATTAAACTATGGGACTCTTTGTATTATATGGCAAGTTATGACAGTCCCATGGTTAGTGGGAGGCGACTTTAATGTCATATGGGATGAAGAAACAAAGTTGGGTGGACTCCGAGTATCCTTAATTGAAATTGATTATTTTAAACGCTGCATTAACACTTGCAATCTGGTTGATCTTGGGTTTAAGACAACATATTCACATGGTAGAATGGTAGGGCAGAGGAGGACTGTATATTCAAGAGGCTAGACAGATGTGTAGCAAATTCTGAATTTCTTAGGACCTTTCCTTGAATAAAGGTTCAGGACTTAACAAAGAAAAGCTTAGATCATAGTCCATTGCAGATCAAGTGTGATATATATAGTCTCCTCCTGTGAAAAAACCATTTAGATTTTTGAATTTTTGGGTAGAGCATGTATCCTTTAAAGAGGTAGTGAGACAAAATTGGAAAGCTGATTTCAGGGCAAATCCATATATCTTATTTAGCCATAAATTGAAGAAGCTTAAGAAGGCATTATCAAGTTGGAGCAGGGAGACTTTTGGAGATATTTTCTGGATGATTGCTAGTTTGGAGGAGGTTTTCCTAGTTCATGAAGCTGAATTTGAAGCAAATTCTAGATGATTGAACAGATAAGAGTTGCAAAAAGTCCAAGAAGAACTGATTAAATTCCTAGCTTTGGAGGAAAAATATTAGAAGCAAAAGGCAGGGATGCCTTGGTTCAAGGATGGGAATAGGAACACCAAGTTTTTTCATGCACAAGTCAGAGGTAGAAGGAAGAAGCTATAGTTATCTAGAATTCAGAATAGTCAAGGTGTTTGGATTGAGGATGAGGAGGAGATAGCTGCAGAAGCAATTAAATACTTTGAGGATCAGTTTTTAGAAAAGAATGTTCCTATCTCCTTTGAAATCGTTGAACATGTTCTGTCGCTAATTGATGTGGGCTAGAATTGAGTTGATAAAGCAGCCAACAATTCAAGAGGTAAAAGCAGCAGTTTTTGGCCTTAATGGAGATAGTGCAGGAGGTCTTGATGGTTTCATTGGCAAATTTTATCAGTCATGTTGGGATATTATATGAGAGGATATATATGACATGGTAATAGCATTTTTCAATGGGCATGATTTGCCAAAGTGCATTACCCATACCAACCTTGTTCTTCTGCCATAGAAAAAAGAGGTAACAACATTCTCTGACTTATGACCTATAAGCGTTAGCAATTTCTCTAATAAGGTGATATCTAGGGTGATTCATGAAAGATTAGTGGGGTTGTTTCCTACTCTAATATCTTAAGAGCAGTCAGGTTTTGTAAAAGGAAGGAGTATTGTAGAAAACATATTGCTCACACAAGAAATTGTCACTGATATAAGAATTAGAACAAAGGCTTGGCCTAATGTGATTATGAAACTTTACATGACCAAGGCTTATGACAGACTATCATGGCTCTTTCTGAAAAAGGTGCTGAGGAAAATGGGGTTCTAAGAGAGGTTCCTAGGCATGGTGTTTGGCATAGTATCTAATAGTTTGTATATTGTGTTGATAAATGGTCAAGCACAAGTGTTTTTCAAGTCTTCGAGGGGAGTAAAGCAAGGGGACCCTTTGTCTCCTACTTTATTTATCCTAGCAGTGGAAGCTTTGTCAAGAGGTCTCAATGCACTGCATTGGATTCTATAATTTTGTGGTTTTGGTTTACCAAAGTGGAGCCCAAATATAACTTATCCTGCTTGTGCAGATGATATGATCATTTTTTCATAATCAGATGCCACATTCCTTCAGTTAATCATGGAAGTATTAGCTGCATATGAATCTGCATCTGGGCAACTGGTGCATAAGGCAAAGTCAGCTGTATATCTTCACCATTTAATAGACACAGAAGTGGTAGATAAAGTAGAGAGAATCACAGGAATGAAAAGGCAGGAATTCCCTACTGTCTATCTAGGGTGCCATATCTTTTACTCACACATGAAAATGGAGTATTACCAGCCAATGATCAGAAAGATTTTTTATAGATTACAAGCTTGGAATGGTAAACTGTTATCCATAAGAGGAAGAGCTGTCCTAATTGCTAATGTTCTGCAAAGTATGCCTCGACACCTGTTATCTGCAGTTAATCCACCAAAATATGTGATCAATCGATTGCATAATATTTTTGCATAGTTCTTCTGGTGCAGTACAGTAACAGGAAGTAAAAAGCATTGGGCATCCTGGAATACCTTATGTATGCCAAAGGAGGAAGGAGGGATTGGATTCGGGTCACTTCATTATGTATCAAAAGCTCTGTTTTTAAAAAAAAGTTATGGTGGAATTGTAGAACCAAGCCTAGTCTTTGGAGTTCTTTTATGAGTCAAAAATACCGCAAAAAGATGAATTCTGTGATAGTTCCTTGGAAGAGAGGTTCTCATGTGTAGAGGAAAATATGGGATTGTAGAGATTATATTGAGCATCAGACTATGTGGTGTCCAAGAATGGGCGCCTTATTATTCTAGTATGACAATTAGACAGGGCTAGGGGCTCTCTACTCCTGGTTCCACAAGAATTTGCTGTTGATGAATTTGTGCACAATGTATGCGAAGTGATAGATGGACAAGGATTGAATGCAGAAAGGTTGTTTGAAACTCTATCTAAGGAATATGCAGAACAGATCATACAAAATACCAAGCCTCCCACAACACAAGGAGTTTTTGATGTACCCTGTTGGATGCTGGAAGCTAGAGGATTCTTTAGTGTTAAAATAGCGTGGGACTATTTGAGAAGAAGAGTTGAACCAATGAATGCATATACAATGATATGGGTGAAGGGATTGCCCTTTAAAATTGATTTCTTCATGTGGAAGATGTGGAGAAACAAGGTGTCACTTGATGATTTTTTCAGAAGACTAGGTTACTTAATGGCATCCAAATATTGGTGTTATGCAGAACCAAAAGAGGAGACTATACAACATGTATTTTTCACTTCATATGTAACAAAAAAATGGAAGTACTATCTTGGACATGCATGCATTGCAGCAGAAGGAATCACACTACACTAAGCCATTGTTAAGTTTTGGACTGCTACTATTATACAAAGATTAAAACCAATTATGCAGGCCTTGCCATCAATAATAGTATGGGAATTATGGAAGAGAAGAAACAACTACAAGTATGCAGAGGTAGTTACCATTAATAGAGTGGTATACCAAATTTCAAATACTTTGCATTCACTAATCAAGGTAAGAAAGCCAGAAATTCAGAACGTTCCTCACAGATGGCCAGACATATTGAAGATGATGGAGTAGTTCACTCCTAAACTTGAATATACTAAGGTACTGTGGAAATTTATAGAACAAGGTTGGGTAAAAGTTAATATAGATGGAGCCTCTAGAGGCAATCCAGGTAGGAGCTCTATGGGATTTGTCATAAGAAATAAGGGGGGAGAGGTTTTTTATGCATGTGGCAAGGAAATACAAGAAGGCTATAATTCAGTTGTTGAAGCAAAGGCGGCCTATGAAGCTATGCAGTACTGTGTGCAACATGATTATGTGCTAACAGATTTGTACACAGATTCACTGCTCTTAAAGAAGGTAATAACTGGAGAATGGAAGCCACCTTGGGTAATGGAAACAAGCTAGCAGATCACATTGCAAACTATGCACTGGATGTAGGTCAAATGGAATGTTATGGCTTTGAGGAGTTGGATGTACAAGGGAGCAGGATTGTGAACTCTAACAAAATGCAGTGCCCATACTTAAAGAGTAAAAGTTTCAAGAAACTAGGGAGTGAATGGGAGAAAGATATACATGTGTTAGATAATGTTGGTCACCACACTCAGCATGCTCAAGTCTGGCAAGAGGAGAGCAAAGGGAGCTTTTTATTCACTAACAATGTTTTTTGTTTTGCACGTACATGTGAAGTGTTGTGGTTCTATGTTGTAATGGAGGTTCAGCTGGTGGTATTAATGCTTAGCATTCATTCCAATGGACAAAAATTGCAACTAGATAATAGCACTGCCACTAGAAGATGCAAAACGTTAGAAGAAAATTGGAAAACACTGCTCAGAAAGTCTAAAAGAAATGGGCAGTATCAAATAATCCTTGCAGGAAATATAAGCATTAACAACAAAATAAAGAGACTATCATGCAGTGAGAGTGCTTCAAGAACGCAAGAAACACAAGATAAGCCTAGAATGTCTAAGAGAATTGGGTAAAAATATGCAAGACTGCCCTGTTTTTATAAAAAGGAGGGCAGTATGAGCTGCAGTCATCTTAGGAAACCAAAATTGGAAATTTCCATTGGAACTACTCAATAACAACCAGAGATAACACTCAGAGAGGGAGGACCGCCTCAACAGGTGCAAAAGGGAAGCAATCAACCTTACGGGGTAACACCTGTACACAGTATGCAGACAGCTGAATGAAGCCCCTGTGGAAAAATGTACTTCAACATAAGGACATATATAAAACACACCATGCAGGGAGTCAGGCATACTTGAGGACGCAAAAATTCGATCCTCAAGGAACATAACATTAAGAACAACGTAACCAAATCCACCAGGAAGAGATCAGGAAATTTAATTTTTACATTAATATCTTTTTCTTTTTTGCAGGAAAAAATATTATCACTATACATTGTCACTCATTCCGACTTCCATGGGTGGTATCAGCACCATGTGCTCAATCCCTAGAAGAAAGAAAGGTGGTAGCTTGCAGATTCATCAGGATAAGCTACATGAATCACTGGTCTTTACAAGAAATTTTGGGCAGAAATGCAACACAACTGATGGAATCCTCAACATGCAACACAAATGAGGAAAATAAGAGTATAATGCTGATCACTATTATCATCAATAGACCTTGGCAATCCAATTTTCACCATCAAAAGAAGATGCATCAAGCATAATAGAACATAACCATATCCACGCATAAATGCATCACCATACTCACATGCAGTAGTCCATAACAGTTACAGCCATGCATCTGATCATAAGGAAACAAGGCACGGAGATGGGATGAATCAAACAAGGAATGCAACGAACAAACGAGGGGACAATCAGAAGAGATGCTAAATGTCAACAAAAATGGAGATTCAAAACAAAGTTTTGGATGGCCGTTACATTCTATGATAAATATAGACTGGACCAAGTTAAGACATCAAAAACAAGCAACACGTGGAGAATGACACAATTGCTAGAAAAGGGGATATATTTGCAACGCATGGACATAGCCAGCAATTTGATACAAGGTGTCTACATATACAAATTGAGCTTGTAGAAATGGGCTCATAAGCTGTAGAGAGATTACAAACACGTAATATAAGGGCAATGGAATTGGGCTGAAATAATAGACAATATTGGGCTATTGACAAGAGCTAATTGGGTTGTTACCATGCAATGGACTGATGCAACATGGGGTAGTTTTTATTACACAAAGATTATTAGCATTATTGTGATATCAATTTTGAGTGTATTACTCAATATTGATAATAGGGCATATGTAATATACAAAGTTTATTACTCTCATTTGGTAGGACATCATGACACTTTGTTCATCTTTCCTTTATATAAATAAAAAAACGATCCTAGGCTCCGCCTGGTGGATTGCTAAAAAAATATACAAAAATCACTTTAACTATTTTTGGTGTAAATATGGGAAAAAAATAAAGTATTCACAAAAATTGATGATTTTGGGAACAATTATGGATTTTGTATTATTAAATAGACAACAAATTGATTTTAATATCTTGTGAAAAAGTTAGAAAAAAATACTAAAATACCTAGGTATGCTCATATATGCATATATATGCTATTTTAAAGGTATTTCACATATAAAAAATTCAGAGGAAAAAATTGGGTATCAACACTTGAAAAATTAGAGACCTAAAATTAGAGATTTGAAGGGTCAATTGTGGGCGGATTTTTGTCCTTTTGATATGAATGAATTTGTGGGGGAATAAGAATTCCACTGGTAAATTTTATCGGATTTCGAGACGTGGGCTCGGGGTCGGGTTTGGTCAATTTCAGGATTTGTGTTAATATTTTGATTATTTTCGAGTGGGCTTTGTTTGCTTAGCATATTTTGATGGTCATATACTGATTTTGGTTAGATTTGGGACATTTGGAGGCTGATTCGAGAGGAAAAGGCATTGCGGGCTAGAGTTTGTCTTGGCATAAGGTAAGTAACGCTTCCAAACTTGGTTCTGAGGGTTCGAAACCATGAACTGTGTGTTCTATGAATGCTATTGAGGTAACGCAATGTCAAGTGATGGGTGTGTAGGCGTACACTGTAAGAAATTTGTCCTGGATCATTCCATGACATAACTTAGTGACTCTTTTCTGTTGATATTGTGTTGTAATTATGTGATTAAGTTGACAAGGTGCAAATCATGCTAAATATCATGTTAAGGCTTCACACCAATATTATTGAGACCCGAGAGGTCATTTCTTGTTGTCATGTCATCAACTTCATTTATAATCTACTCAGACTTGTTCATGCATTACATATCATGCCTCAGTCTCAATTATTGCTAATTGACATATTATATCATTGTTCGGGTTTGTATCACCGCATTTTAGCCTTTGTGTATGAGATTGGAGAGCATTGACTGAGTGAGGTTGAGAGTCGGCAATTGATTGACAATACAAGATCAGGCTGCACACTGCAGCTTTGTAAGGAATGTTATTGTAGAGGATCCCAGCATTGTTTCTGTTCTAGTTTTGAGGGATTTTCTCGATGTGTTTCCTCCAGACCTGCCAGGCATGCCACCAGATAGGGACATTGATTTTGTTATTGATCTGATGTTGGGAACTCATGCTATTTCTATTCCACCGTATTGTATGGCACCAGCGGAGCTGAATGAGTTGAACGAGCAGCTTCAGGAACTCCTTGATTAGGGGTTTATTCGGCCCAGTGTTTTGTCGTAGGTGCTCCTATTCTATTTCTGAAGAAGAAGGATGGTACTATGAGCATGTGCATTGATTATAGGCAGTTGAACTGGGTTAACATCAAGAACAAGTATCCGCTACCTCGCATTAATGATTTGTTTGACTAGCTTCAGGGAGCGAGAGCATTCTCCAAGATTGATCTTCGTTTAAGGGATCACTAGTTGAAGATCAGGGACACGAATATTCTTAAGTTAGCTTTCAGGACCACATATGGTCATTATAAGTTCCTTGTGATGTATTTTAGGCTGACCAATGCGATAGAAATATTCATCATCTGATAAACAGCATGTTTCGGCCTTATCTCAACTCATTTTTCATAGTCTTCATTAATGATATTCTAGTGTATTTGCATAGTTAGGAGGAGCACGCTGAGCATTTGAGAGTTGTAATGCAGAGATTGAGGGAGGAGAAACTTTATGAAAAGTTATCCAAGTGTGAGTTTTTGCTCAGTTTAATGGCTTTCTTAGGGCACGTGGTGTCCAGTAAGGGTATTATGGTTTATTCAAAGAAGATAGAGGCTGCTTTGAGTTCGCCCAGACCGTCCTCAACCACATATTTTTGCAGCTTTCTTTGTTTGGCGGGTTATTACCGCTGGTTCGTTTAGGGATTTTCATTTATGGCATCACCCTCGATCACAGTGACGAATAAGGGTGCTCTATTCATGTGGTCGGACGAGTGTGAGGTGAGCTTTTAGAAGCTCAAGACTTCTTTGACCACAACTCCAATGTTAGTTTTGTTATCAGCTTTACGTTCATATATCGTGTATTGTGATGCTTCAACAGTTGGTATCGGGTGTGCGTTGATGGAAGAGGGTAGAGTTATTACTTATGCTTCTCGTCAGTTGAATCACCCATGAGAAGAACTATCTCGTTCAAGATTTAGAATTATCTGCCACGCATTCAACACTTGTTCAAGTAGAAGGATCTCAATTTGAGGTAGCAGAGATGGTTTAAGTTGCTAAAGGACTATGATATTACTATTTTGTACCATCCGGGGAAGGCTAATATGGTGGTCGATGTCTTGAGTAGGAAGGCAGTGAGTATAGGGAGTTTGGCATTTATTCCTGTTGAAGAGTGACCTCTTGTTATTGAAGTTCAAGCCTTGGCCAATCAGCTCGTAAGGTTGGATATTTTTGAGCCCATTCGTGTCTTATCTTGTGTGATTTTTCGGTCTTCCTTATTGGATCACATCAGAGAGTGAAAGTATGATGATCCTCATTCGCTTGTCCTTAAGGACAAATTCAACACGACGATGCCAGAGATGTGACTATTGGTGATGATGGGGTATTGAGGATGCAGGGACGGATATGTGGCCCAATGTAGATAGGTTTTGGGAGTTGATTTATGAGGAGGCCCATAGCTCACAGTATTCCATCCATCTGGGTGCCACGAAGATGTATTAGGATCTGATACTTCATTATTGGTGGAGGTGAATGAAGAAGGACATTGTGGGAGTTGTAGCTCAGTGTCTCAATTGTCAGCAGGTGAAATATGAGCATTAGAGAATGGGTGGCTTGCTTCAGCATATAGATATTCTAGAGTGGAAGTGGGAGTAGATCACCATGGACTGTGTAGTTGGACTCCCACGGACTTTGAAGAAGTTCGATGCTATTTTGGTGATTATGGATCGGCTGACCAAGTTCGTGCACTTTATCCTTATGTATACTACCTATTCTTCAGAGCGGTTGGTAGAGATCTATATCCGAGTGGTTTTTCGGTTGTATGGTGTCCTAGTTTCCATCATTTCAGATAGAGGCAGTCAATTGACTTCATAGTTTTGGAGGTCTATATAGCGAGAGTTCGGTACACAGATTGAGTTGAGCAAAACTTTTCACACTCATATAGATGGGAAGTCCGAGCACACTATTCTGATATTGGAGGACATGTTAGGCGCTTGTGTTATTTATTTTAGAGGGTCACATGATCATTTTCAACCACTCGTAGAGTTTTCGTAATACAACATCTATTAGTCAAGTATTCATATGGCTCCATATGAGGGTTTGTATGGGAGACGGTGTAGATCTCCAGTTTGTTGGTTTGAGCCGGACGAGGCTAGGCTATTGGGTACAGACTTGGTGCAGGATGCTTTAGACAAGGTGAAAGTGATTAAGGAGAGGCTTCGTACGGCCGTCGAGATAAAACTTTTATGCTAGTAGGAAGGTTCAGGATGTGTCTTACATGGTTGGTGAGAAGGTTTCTCCCATGAAGGGTGTTATAAGATTTGGGAAGAAGGGTAAATTGAGTCCTCGTTTCATTGGGTCATTTGTGGGGCTTTAGAGGATGATGGAGGTGACTTATGATCTTTCTTTTCCACCCAGCTTGTCAAGTGTGCATCTGGTATTTCATGTTTCTATGTTCCAAAAGTATATTGGTGATCCGTCTCATGTTTTGGATTTCAGCACGGTTCAGTTGGATGGTGATATAACTTATGATGTGGAGCCAATGGCTATTTTGGATAGTTAGTTTCGGGAGTTGAGATTAAAGGATATAGCTTCAGTAAAAGTGCAGTGGAGAGGTTAGTCTATGGAGGAGGCTACCTTCGAGACTGAGCGGTAGATAGGGAGCAGATATCCTCACCTATTTGTGACTTCAGCTATATTTCTTGACTTGTTCGAGGACGAACGTTTGTTTAAGATGGGTTACAATCGTTTCATGAGTTACTACTCTGTTTTCCCCATTTCTACTTCTTATTGTCTTATTCAGCTGTATTATGTGTTATCAGATTGATCGGTTTGGGTTTGGAGAGGTTTTGGAAAGGAACGAGACACTTAGTCTCTTTGAGTAATCTTAGATTGGAAAAGTCAGCTGGATCTTGACTTGTATGAAAAAGGGCTCGGATGTGAATAATGATGGTTCAGATAGCTTCTAGAGGTAATTTGGGACTTAGGAGTATAATCAGAATGGGTTTTGAAAGTCCGAAGTAGATTTAAGTTTGAATTGGCAAAATTGGAATTTTAGCATTTCCGATTGTTGGGTGAGTTCTGGATATAGGGGTCGGAATGGAATTTTGCAACAAGTACTAGGTTCATTCTAACAGATGCGACGTGTGTGCAAAATTTCAAGTCATTTGGATGGGGTTTGGTAGACTTTTATCAAAAGAAGAATTCGGAAGAGTTTTAGACCCTTAGGCTTGAATTTGATGTTATTTGGTTGATTCGATGTTGTTTGAGGTATTTTAAAGAGTGGTATAAGTTTAGACAGTGGTATATGACTTGTTCGTGCTTTTGGTTGAGGTCCCGATGGCCTTGAGGTTATTTCATAAGGTTGAGGGGAAGTTTAGAATTGGGAATTTGCAGCTAAAACTGCTGAATTTTCTGTCATAACCGCACATGTGGCCAGGGGACCACAAGTGTGAGCCCGAAGAAGCGGAAGTCATATTGCAGATGTGTCTAAGAGAGGCAAAGGTTGGAGCTGCAGAAGCAGAACTTTTGGGGCACCTGCAATGGCACAGGTGCGAGAATATGATCGCATGTTGATAACTAGGAATTTTGACACTTTTTATACTCTTTTCTGCTTGTGCTTTGATTATAAATTCATACAAAATAGTCCTAAAAGGCTCATAATTGTTGCTTGATTGCAGGCTTGATCAATAAAGTGACAAGATGTCAAAGATCAGCTCAAAAGGAGTGAAACTTGCACAAGTACCAAAGACAAGACAAACTAAGGAGAAATAGGCCTAGTGCGGCCTCACTACACTTTGTGCGGTCAACACTAGGGAGAGTCAGATAGCGAATTTTTAGGCATCAAGGTAGTGCCAGCACAAAAGGTTTTGTGTGGTTTTCACTAAAGGCATCGTGGCTGCACTACTATTATGTGCGGTCTGCAGAACCAAAGTTCAGAGAGATGTCAAATTCAGAAGCTAAAGCATGTAGGGTCTGAAGTTCATTCTGCGCGGACCGCATTAGAAGGCTCCATGGCCGCAGTCCATTCTGTGCGGTCCGCAGAGCCTGGGTTCATAGAGTCAAGTTTTCAAGTTCAAGAGCCTAGTGTGGCCGCACACCATTTTGTGCGGTCCGCACTGACCTCGTAGGGGCATTTTTGTCCAAATTTTATAGCTTAGTATAAATGGAACCTTTTTCCATTTTTAGGGTATCCGGCATTTTAGAACTTCAGCTGCGCTCGTGAGAAGACCTTTTGTAGCCATTTTTTGCATTTTAACTAAGTTTTTATCATTGAATCTTTGTATTTACTTTATCAATTAATTAATATGTCTTTATCTTCATCTATTTCTTAGTTTTTCTCTTCAAGCATGAGTAGCTAGACCCATTAGCTAGGGTTTTGGTTCAACTCTAGTATGGGTAATTTATGGGTGTTGTGATTTAAGGTTATATTGACTATGGGTGTTTGTTATTTGGGTCAACTTCATGGTTTAGTCTATGAATTGTTGCAAACACTAGTTTGTTCTTAGTTAACTTGGGCTCTTCTTGAGAAAGAGAGCCTAAGTCTTTGAAATTAAACCAACGAGGAATGGAGATGGACTCAAGATAATTGATAGTCCCAATTAAGGGTTAAACCTCGAGAGAGTAATACCCGACTTGAACCCTAATTAATTGAGCAAATTTGCCTACCCAATTGGTCTTGAGAAATTCAATTATGCAAAATCACTCTCTCTACCGAGATGTGTGAGAATGGGTAAGATTGTGCAAATAACATATTCCTCAATCATGTCAATCATGCAACGATTTAATTACCCGTCAATCGGCCACCTAGGAGGATGCCACTACCGTAGTGCCTATTAAACCATTAGATACAACTTGTAGAAATTTAATCTTAGGTTAATCTAGTTGCATTTTCAATTAGTAGTGTGATAAAAGTAAAACCATAAAGAAAGCCCAAAAATGATAAGAAGATCAATTAAGAACACAAATAATTCTAAGCTAGATATATACTTAGCTTCAATCCTAGCTCTCTGTGGATTCGATCCTGGCCCAAAATCATGTAAAAGATATTGCAACTCTCTAGTAGTGTGGAGTTGGAACTACAATCACTTTTCGGTGCTGTTGCATGGGAGCTAACAATTTTAGCTATCTATTTGGTTAGTTTTGAATGTTGTTCTTCTTTCCTTCTTTATTACTAATTTGTATGTGTGAATACTTCAGGTATCAAATGGCTTTAAATGCTAATGACCCTCTTGGAAACGTTCTTGCGGGGGAGGAGGTTGAGGATATTGGAGACGAGGAGGTGCCTCTTGTACCTCCTGGACCAAGGCGAGGCTGCCAGGCCAATGCTAATGATAATGTTCCAGACCCTCCTCGCCACCTCCAAGAGCGGTTCCTCATGTTCTCCCTAACCAAGGCTATGCAAGTGCAATTGTCCCACAAAGAATACGAGCGGGCAATGTTTCAGATAACTAATGTGATATTGACCTTACTTGAGCAGCGTGGGTATTTCACGGGCGTTGTGGATCAAAATGCCTACAAAGATCTCAAGGGGTTCATAGATACATGTTGGGGGAGCAAGCAGACGAATGTGTCTGAGGATGCTCTTTGGTTGAGACTTTTCCCATTCTGACTTTCGGGGAAAGCACTGGATTGGCTCGAGAGACTTCCCAACCATTCCATCACAACTTGGGATGAGTTGGCGGATAAGTTTATTGCTTATTTTTACTCACTCGGACACATGGAAGCACTTCGAGATGAGATATTGACTTTCAAGCAAGAGCACACAGAACCTTTGCATGATATTTGGGAGAGATATAGAATGACGGTGAAGGAATGCCCCAACAATTACATGGCAGAGAATACGTTACAACAAACTTTCTACCGGGGCATAAATACTCCAAATCAATGCATAGTGAACTAATTGGTTGGGTGTAATTTTATGAAATTAACATATGATGAAGCTTGTGTCGTTATTGATGAGATGGCCGAGACATCCTCCGCATGGCAAAGTAGAGCCAATGTTCCTCAAGGTGACCATACGGTTATCCATTTGAATAAGGAGTTACATGACCATGGGCAAGCTATAGCGGAGTTGACAACTACTATGAACCAATTGGCTAAGTCACAATTGCAACAAGTCCAATATCCTCACCAAGTGAATGCCATGGAGGATGTTAATATGCTTGTCAAAAGAGAAGGCAAAGGAGGCAACAAAATCAAGGGAATTATGAGCAATTTTATCAAGATTGTGATGTGTTTCAAAATGATGGATATGATGAACAAAATGAAAAGGTACAATATGTGAACAACTTTCAAGGCCAACGGGGTAACTCTTAAAACCAGCAACAATGGAGACCTCAAAGCAATTGAGGTAATAAATAACAAAACAGTGGAAATTGGGGGAACAACAACCAAAATAACAACTGGGGCAATCATAAAAACAATCAAGGCAACCAAGAGAAATGGAATGGTAACAACAACAATAGGGGAGGCAACAATAATCACGGTGGATAGAACAATGGGAACCGAAGAAATCAAGGGCAAGGCTTTCAAAGGCCACCAATGTACCAACAACCAACCAATCCACCCCCATTCCCTTCTCAAGGTCTTAGTTCTTCTAATGATATGGGTAGAATTGAAATGATGTTCAAGAAAATGATGACGAAGAATGCGGATTCATATGAACAGTTGGCAACCCACAGTACCTCTATTAGAAACTTAGAGGTGCAATTAGGTCAAATCTCTTAATCACTTAATACTCGCCAAAGGGTGCTCTACCAAGTGATACGGTAGTAAAACCAAAGGGTGGAACATTCATGTTATGGCGCTTACCATAATAAATGGGAGAGGCGGTGAAGTGAATGCCTCGAAACAAAAAAAAATTCTTGATGATGATATTGAGTTGCAAGAAGATGAAGTACCCTTGGTAGTTGAATCTGTGGTTGATGACAATGCGACTCTTGAAGTGAGGATTGAAATTAATGAGGCCGAGGTGGAAACTCAAGATGATGTGAACTCGTCTAGGGAACACGTGATTGACATGCCGGAACCGGTCGTGCCAAAAGCCAAGGATCCTTTGCCAAGGCCACCTCCATCTTATCTTCAAATATTTGCAAAGCAGAGAAATGATAATCAATTTAAAATGTTCATTGATACAATAAAGAGCTTGTCCATTAATGTGCCTTTGGTGGAGGCACTTGAACAAATGCTGAGCTATGCAAAATTCACGAAAGACTTGGTCGAAGCATTCTATGGATTGTGATAATATAAAGATGACTCACCAAGTTAGTGCTATACTGCATTCAATGGCCCCGAAGTTAGAGGATCCCGGTGCTTTCACTATTCGTTGCACCATTGGGAGTGCAGATTTTGCCACAGCCTTATGTGACTTGGGAGCTAGTATTAACTTTATGCCTTACTCAGTTTTCAAGAATTTGGGTATTGGGAAACCTAGACCAACTTCCATGAGGCTACAAATGGCAGATAGATTGATGAAGAGGCCTTTGGGTATTATTGATGATGTGCTCGTCAGGGTGGACAAATTTATCTTGCCAGTGGACTTTGTGATTTTGGATTGTGAAGTGGACTACGAAGTTCCTATTATGTTGGGTAAACCTTTCCTAGCTATGGGGAAGGCATTGGTCGATGTGGAAGTAAGGGAGCTCACCTTCCGTGGGCGTGATGAAAATGTTATCTTTCATGTTTGCAAGTGTATGAAGCAACCCAATAGCACTGAGGTGTGCTCATTTGTTGACCTTGTCACAGTTGTGATCGAGGATGACACTAGTGCTATGATCAATGTGGAAGATGCCCTTGTGATCGTACTATTAAATCTTGATGTCAATAATGATGCTAGTAGAGTGGCGTGCGTGAATGCCTTACATGGGATGGGCTTTTATTCCTATGAGCCTAAGAAATTGTCTTTGGATCTTGAAAACCGGAAGACTCTACTAACTGAACCATCAATTTAGTAGCCACGAGTGCTGGAGTTGTAACCACTTCCTCCGTACCTCATGTATGAGTTCTTGGGCTCAAATTCTACTTTACCAGTTATTTTTTCATCTTGCCTTACGAACTTGCAGGTTGATGCCACATTGGCGGTGCTTCTAAAGTGGAATAGGGCAATTGGATGGACTTTGGATGACATTCGGGGAATAAGCCCCACATTCTACATCCACAAAATTATCTTGGCGGATGATGTAAAGCCTTCCTTGGAGCATCAAAAAAGATTGAACAAAGCGATGCAAGAAGTGGTGAAAAAAGAGGTGATCAAATGGTTAGATGCCGAGGTTGTGTACCCCATTTATGACATCTCTTGGACTTCTCTGGTTCAATTTGTACTGAAGAAGGGTGGCATGACACTGGTGAAAATTTCTCAGAATGAGTTTATTCCTACTAGAACAGTCACAGGTTGGCGTGTTTGCATGGACTACCGCGAATTGAACAAAGTGACCCGCAAGGATCACTTTCCTTTGCCATTCCTTGATCAGATGCTAGACTTACTAGCAGAGCGTGCTTTTTATTGCTTCTTGTATGGGTATTCTGGCTATAACCAAATCTTGATTGCCCTAGAAGACCAAGAAAATACCACGTTCACTTGTCCGTACGACACATTTGCCTTCTCTGCCATGCCTTTTGGGTTGTGCAATGCACTGACTACATTTCAGCAGTGTATGATGGCCTTTTTCACCGATATGGTGGAAGACAATTTTGAGGTGTTCATGGATGATTTAAGTGTTGTGGTGGACTGATTTGATGCATTCTTGACAAATCTTGATAGAGTGTTGGCCTGGCCTGAAGAAACCAATCTTGTTCTCAATTAGGAGAAATGCAACTTTATAGTGGAAAAAAGAGTTGTACTTGGGCATAAATTGTTGAAGCATGGTATTGAGGTTGATAAAGCAAAGATAAATGTTATTTCAAGGCTCCCTCCCCCTACCACCATCAAGGGAGTCTGATATTTTCTTGGGCACGCGGGGTTCTACCGGCGATTCATTAAAGATTTTTCGAAGGTAGTTAATACCTTGTGCAAGTTGCTTGAGAAAGATGTTATGTTCGTTTTTGATGAAAAGTGCATGGAGGCTTTCGAATTGCTCAAGCATAAGTTGACCACCACTCCTTTCATTACCGTGCCTAATTGGAGCTAACCCTTTGAGCTCATGTGTGATTCTAGCGAGGTTACGGTTGGAGCGGTGTCGGGTCAAAGCGTGAACAAAGTGTTTCATCCGGTGTACTATGCGAACAAGACAATGAATGATGCTCAATTGAACTACACGGTGACCAAGAAGGAACTTTTGGCAATTGTGTTTTCTATGGAAAAATTTCGGTCGTATCTTATATGGGCCAAGGTTATTATTCATACCGATCATGCTTCGCTCCGGTACTTCATGACGAAGAATGGTTCCAAAGTTAGATTGATGTGATGGTCATCTTACTTCAAGAGTTTGCTTTGGAGATCATGGACCAGAAGGGTAGTGGGAACCAAGTGGTGGACCACTTGTTGCACTTGGAGGAGGAGGGGAGGCCTTGTGATGGCCTAGAGATCAATGACTCATTTCCCGATGAACAACTCCTTTCGGTGTCGGTGAATAAAATGCCATGGTTTGCCGGTGTTGCTAATTATCTTGTGACTGGAATAATCCTGTATGAGCTCTCTTCTAAACAAAGGAAAAAGCTCAAGCAGCATAGTTTGGATTTCTATTGGGATGACCCATACTTGTTCAATATTTGCACGGATGGTGTGATTCAAAAATGTGTCCTAGAGGAAGAACAATTGACTAGTTTGGATGCTTGCCATGCCTCGCCCTTTGGTGGTCATCACTGTGGGGTAAGGACCATCTCGAAAGTTCTTAGTTGTAGTTTTTATTGGCCAACCTTGTTCAGATATGCGGGTGTTTTTGTGAAGAGGCGTGATAAGTGCCAAAGAGCGTGTGGAATTTCAAAAGGGGATTAGATGCCTCTCAATGCCATTCTTGAAGTGGATATCTTTGATATGTAGGGCATTGATTTTATGGGCTCGTTTGTTAGCTCTTGTGGGAACACTTACATTCTTGTTGTGGTGGATTATGTTTCAAAGTAGGCTAAAGTCGTGGCTTTGAGCAACAATGAGGTCCGAATTGTGGTCGCATTTCTTAAGAAAAACATTTTTTGAAAGGTTTGGCACGCCAGAGAAATCATAAGCGATGGGGGGTCCTACTTTTGCAATGGGGCTTTTGACACTTTGCTTTCAAAGTATGGTGTCAACCATAAAGTTTCTAACCCCTATCATCCTCAAGCAAGTGGACAAGTTAAAGTCTTCAACAGGAAAATCAAAAGCATATTATCAAAGACGGTAAATACAAATAGGACCTATTGGTCAAAGAAGTTGGACGCCGCTCTATGGACTTATAGGACTACTTATAAGAATCTGATTGTTATGTCTCCATATTGGTTGGTGTTTGGGAAAGCTTGCAATCTACCTGTTATGTTAGAGCATATGTCCATGTGAGCCCTGAGGAAGTTGAACCTTGAGTGGGATATAGTTGCTAATCTTCGGTGGAGCAACTCAATGAGCTTGACAAATTTAAATTCCATGAGTACTCTAGTTCGTACATGTATAAGGATAAAATGAAATACCATCATGACAAGTATACTCGGGGCAAAGAGTTCAAGGTGGGGGATTTGGTGCTCTTATTCAACTCTCGGCTAAGGTTGTTCCTACTGAAGCTCAAGTCAAAATGGAGCGGGCCGTTTGAAGTTGTGTCTGTAACCCGATTTGGTGCTCTTGATCTAAAGAATAAAAATGGTGAAGTTTTTATAGTGAATGGGCATCAGGTCAAGCAGTATCTTGGGAAGATTGATGACAGCCACGTGGTGGCTCTTGTTCATTTCAAGTGATTGTGGTGGTAACCATCTTCGTGTCGCGACGTTAAATGAGGCGCTTCTTGGGAGGCAACACATATCTTTTTCTTCTTGTTTTCTTCGATTTTCTTTGTAGTATAGGATTGATTTTTGGGCTAATTAGTTGTGAAATGTTGCAGGGTTGTGTTAATACAGTGTAAGACATGATGGAAAAATGCAGAGGTCTCTGAAGTTTCTCGTGCAGCTGTAGTACATTCTATGCAGACCGCATTGGTGAGGGTAAGATGAAGCTTCTCTGAAGTTTGCCACCATGGCCACACTACATTTTGTGCGCTTCGCGGTGGACCTCTGTGGCCGCAGTCCATTTTTTGTGGACCACAGAAGGTTGCCTTCTCAAACTTGTACTAAACTGATCGCGGTCCGCACTGGTAGGTGAGAATGAGCCCTAGGGGTTTTTCTATAAATAGACCTTGAGGGCTTCCTTTTACCCTTTTCGCAAAATTGAACCTCAACGATTGTAAACACTGTTCCTTTTCTTCTTTGATTGTAATTTCTTATTTGCATTGCATTTATTTGGTTCATCTTCCAATCTGGTAGATTAATCTTCCTTTTTTACTTGTTTAATTTTTTCAATTTCAGTTAATTTTCATTTTTATTAGCCTTTAACTCTTCCTTCTCCCGTATTTTCTTGAATTGTTAGGTTAGTATAGTTAGATTTCAAATTTCTGTACACTTAGTTGGTGTAATGGACCAGGAAAACATCTAGGGATAGAAATTAGGGACATAATTGGCCATAAAAGCAAAATCTGATGAACCCTAACTCAATGCCGATTTTAGGCACCCAATGTGGTCCACAATTGTTTCTTTGCTATCTGAGGTGCCCTTGTGCGATCCGCAGTACCACTTTGTGCAGACCGCACTAATGATCTTCTGTCAAGTTGAACCTTGGGCTGTGCGGCCGCACTACATTTTGTGCGGTCCACACTGGCCCAGTGGTGCTGTTTATACCAAATTTTTCCAATTTTTTTTAAATATGCAATATACTTTCAAAATAAACTACATAGGGATATATAAGTATATCCCAAAGTTGTATTATTTTTCGTAATTTCTCAAGGAATTTGATGTTACACCCCATGTTTTCGTACGTAAGAGTACGTCATAAGTCAATTAATGTAAGTTCAGAAATGAAATCATCTTTGAAAAGTCTACAAAGTTCGTTCATCATGTTAACTTGGAGGTTAAAAATATATAAGATCATTGATACCAAGTGGCAAGAGGGTTTGAAGGCTAAGAAGCTAAACGAATAAAAAAAATGTTTCGTCGAATGTCGACAAGTTTGGAATGTTACAACATATACTTTTGGGGTGAGACAAGGGTTATTAACATGATGAGGAGATAATGTTATGAGTTTTTTTAGTCGTATGATATTCGTGTGTTATGATTATAAGTCAAGAAAATTGTGGAACAAAAGTTGGAAAATGTCATCATAAGTTACATTCAAAAATGAGATGAAAATTTGGTTAAATGTAGCTGAGATTTTCTCCCATATTCTTTGAATCAAGGGATGATCTACATATCAAATTGAAGATCTATGATTCTAGTTTCCAAACTATTAAATCTTTTATCAATACGATCTCGGAGTCTAGATAAATTTGCATTTTTGCGAGACCGCGCAGCTAGTAGGTGACAAGTAAGTGAATAACCTACTTGCCAAAAGGAGAGGCCTCAATTAAAAGCCCCAAAGTCGACAAAGAGGGTTCTTTTAAGGGATATTAAACTCATTTCATTTACTTATCTTTCAGACCAAGAAAAAAAATTGAACCCCTGCAACTCCTCCCAAAAATCCCACACAAAACATATGGTATTTCGGGTGTTACAACGCGATTCTAGTGCTGAAATGTCCGGAAAGCTTGCTAGTTTTTCTTTCTCCTTATTGTTGCCGTGTTGAGGAACTTGTTTTTGATGAAAAAATACCAGGTTTCATGGGTTATACTCAGTACAAGGTAAGTTTATGCTTCTCCTTTCATTATCTATGAGTTTGCGAGTTGTAACTCGATCGTATAGAATAAACCTAGCTAGTTTCTAAAGAATGGTATATTATTTGTTCTTGTGTAATGGTTGGCTGGTTGTGAACTTATTTTTAAGTTGAATTCATGGCTGGTTTATTGGATAAGAGGAATAATAATGTACTTTTTGTCGTATTTCTCAATTTGAATGAAAATACAAGTCGAAATGTGTTTAAGTAAACTGAAAAATTATTTTTGAGTTCATGAACTTGTGGGATTGTTTTTGGGCTGTTTTGTGTTGGTATTGGGTTGCCTATTCTACTACTGTTTTTTTCGAGTTGAGAGGAGGAAGGGGGTTAAGAAACACCACATAAAGGCAAGGTTGTTTGCTGGTCATTCATCGTAACATTTTCGGATTATTTGACACTATTATAGTTGCCGTGTTATGTATGAAGTGATAGAGGTATGTTGCTCTAGTTGTGATTGTTTTGACTTTTGTGAACTCATTTATATAGGAGAGGTGATGCCCGTTTCATTGTCAAATAGGTTTTGGTCGACACATAATAGTTATGATGCTTAAACGATAACCAGAGTGCCATTTCTCTTATTGTTGACTAAGAAGCCAAGAAATTTCATAGCTTGAGATTGGGAAGAATATACAAGGTATGTTAAAGCTCCTACTTATTTCTTTTTGCAGGATCTAAAGTGAAATGAACATAAACGGTACACTAATTCATAACGGATCTACTCCTAGAAACTAAGGTTGTCCATGTTGTTCTTTACTTAGAAGGTTATTCTAAACAAGTGAGTATGATAATCCTACTAAGGTTCATATTGATGGTAGGGGTGTCCATAATGTTCTTAGGTCACTCCAAAAGGTTTAGAACTTGATTTCATGAGTCGAGCATGCTTTATATATGTATCTATTTTACTCTACCGAGTCGCGCTATAGTCGGCCGGGTATGGCACATATTGTGCAACTACTGATCAGCTAGGATTACCGAGCTCCATGTGGCCGGGTAAGATTCTACTGAGCCTTATGATCGCTGGGTACGATATGACGATGATGATGGCCACAGAGGGGTATGTTTTGTAAAAAGTATATGTATATATATTTATTATGCATTTCATGTCAGTAGCCCCCAGAGGCACTCAGATGTTACAGGTTGTATCTCCTCTATCATTCTTTGTGTTATTGTTCTTGATTATGCTTTCCTGCCTTACATAGCCGGTAATTTATTTGTACTGACATCCATTTTGCCTGGGGACGCGGAGTTTTATGCTCGCAGGTCCCGATAGACAGGTTGACATTCCTCATTCCTCCTATAGGCTATCAGCTCATAGAAAAGTGTTGGTGCACTCCACTTGCTACGGACTTACCTATTTGGTTGGTATGATTCGGACATATATTTATTGATATGGCGGACCCCTGTCCCAACCTTTATGATGTGTATTTTCTCTTAGTGGCTTGTAGATGGATGTCGTTTATATGAAATATTGTATGGCCTTATCGGCTTATGTTCAATGTATGAGTATTCATTTTGGTCTTATAGGACCGTATGTCGCATGTATAAGTTTGTATATCATATTGGGTCGTCATATGTTCAGCATTTCCTTATGTTTTATTCTTGTTATCTCATGACCTTTTCTTGCTCACTTACCATTGTAGTATTATAGGAAAGGTATGTTATGTTGGTACTCGGTCAAGTAAGGCACCATGTGCCCATCATGGCCCTTTGGCTTGGATAGTGATAAAATTGGTATCAGATCAGTTTTGTCCTAGGGAGTCTACAAGCCGTGTCTACTAGAGTCTTGTTTATGGGTGTGTAGTGCACCACAATTATAAGCAATAGGCTACATGGTGTTTAGGACTTTCGCTCTTTTTTCTTATTCTAGATCATGTGGTATAGCTCAGTTGTAAGAACTCTATTTTCTAAACTCTATCTTATTCACGATAAGACGATGCCTACATCTGGAAAGATAATTGGTAAGAGATTGAATGAGGATGTGGAAGAGTTTATTAGAGGAACTCGATTTTTCTTCATGCTTATAATGCGTAAATGTTAGGTGTTTAGCATATCATTTGTGTATTTATATATGTGAGCCTCTTGATTAGATGCCCCAAGGCATGGATATCTATCAACCCATAGAGTAAAGAGCAACAAGAGAATTAGGAGGTGGATATAAGTTTCAATAAAAGAAAGTAATAACATGAAAAAAAAAACAAGTACGAGGTACCCAGATAATGGAGATTATCAGTATTTGCAATTCAAATAGAGAAATATAAGCATTCTAACTTAATTTCAAGAGGAACAGAGTTATATACAACTGACCAAACCCATCTCAATTGTGCCCTATAGGAACTGACAAATATAGTTTAAGAGAATGATGTAATATCAGGATCAAGCTGGGGTTAGAGTAACCAAAAATTATGGATGGATTGTTATCATTAGCTAACACTTTTGAAGGGTAGTGCAAATGTGGTAATAGATCTCCTTGTTAGACACCTAGATGGTGAACTATTGAACAGTGCAATCTGATATGAATACTAGAATATTCAAAAATTTCAGAAGATAGGATGCGAAATCCTAAAAGGGATATTTGTTTACCTTAGTATGACTCCAGCCACTAGAGACAGAGAGAGAGGGAGAATTTTAGACATCCCTAAGAGCTAGTGAGATGAAGCAAGAGGAGCTAAAAGTGAAAGAAGTATGTTAAGACAAAGGATATATACCAAGAAAAAATATGCAGAATATACATATATGAGAATGGTCCAATGAGTAGTTGTAGTTGATTTAGGAAGAGCCATATTATGGTTAGACAAGAGGTTATAATCAAATCAATAGATTATTTAAGATAAACATAGTGAATCCTAAAGGTATTGTACAAGTGTTACGGTAATAACGAAGAGTTCCATTAAAGAGACAATCAAAATCTAATTTTTGAAGTAACCCGACAAGCACAAGGGCATGACAGTATGTAACTATGGATATTTGTAGGTGAGTGCGAATATAAAAAAAATCCTTTGTGTATATAATATAACAAGACCACAACTTTATAAGATCCAGAAGGTCTCCTAAGTACTACCACGAAATACTAGCTCAAGAAATAAGGAAGGGGGCTTCAACCTAAGCATATTAACTTGAAGAAGAATTGCTTTGGTAACAATAGTCTCACTACAACATTGGATGCAATCCTTAAGAAAGTGGAGCCTATAGTGTCTAATGAATGGAAAAAATAAATCAAAGGTGATGTTTGAGATCATATGAGGTACACGAAATTATATGGGCAATACGACAAGCCAAGTATTCATGCCATAAGTGGTAGAACGACCAGAAAAAGTAATTTCTTACATTTAAGTACAAATGAGAAGGCACAAAAGGAAATTTATGGTGCTAGCAAATTAAAGGAAGGTTGAGAGTAGTATAAATAGATAGGTGTAGGTCATATGGTAAAGTATCGTAGATCAACAAAGTTTTAGGTAGATATGGGTAAGGATAAGAAAAGACAAGTGAGAAGGTGACAAGAATAGGTCAGTCCTCAGGATTAAACACATCACAACAAGAGAGCTGATAACTTCCGTAACTTATTGAAATCTCGCTACAGCCTGAATAGTCTAAGACTTGGTGCATTTAGAAGAGATGGATTGCGGCATTGGCAGTAGAATAAGGGTGTAATTGTGATAAATGATAAAAGAATAATGTTAGGCCTTTTATTGAGTTTTGATTTAAAAAGAATGGATTTCCTGAATTGCACAGGATTCGAATACCCCCATAAGACGAATCATGGTGGGATACTATGAAATATGGTCAGTGCAGTGTAGTATCGACCAAACTGGATTAAGCAAATCACTTAAGTTGTTCCCCGATGAGACATGAGCCTCAATGACAATGTATTACGTAAGAGTTTCAAGTTATGAGTGGTAGATTAAGATCAATATTAATAGTGTATCAACAATGGATGGATACAAGTTAAAAAGTATGAGAGGAGATTAGGTTATCATTCTTAAGATGAACAATAATGAGGAAGCATTAAAGGACTTAGATTTATACATGTAGGATAAGCAGCGAAAGGATAACCTGGAGTTGAGTAATGGACCAAAATAGTAATAAAACAAAAGTAAGAGCTATGGTATAGTTTGACCTGCCTAGATGCATCAAAGCGGTACGGATGGATATCTGAGTCTATGAAACGAGATATATCAATAGTCCTAAGTTCAAAAAAGTACCAAGTGAAGAACTTAAGTACACCTAATGATGCCTAGAGGATAGCTTGTCAGATTTCTGTATATGTTCATAGAATGAGGTTTAGAGATTGGCTAAAAGATGGCAAGAAATGGGAGAAGAGTCGCTAGGGATACACACCACATGATATAAGGTAGCAACACTTATAAGATTGGAAGAATTCCGACCACATGGCATGGCATGAGAAAGATGCCTAAGGGGGGAATACCCAAGCCCTTAGATTTATTTACAGAACAGTTTCCTATATGTCAAGGACAACATTAAAGTATTTGTAAGAGCTACAAGTTATGATACTGATAAGCGCATTAGTCAACATATATATATACACCCCATGTTTTTGTACGTAAGAGTAAGTCATTAGTCAACTAATATAAGCTCAGAAATGGAATCATCATTTAAAAGTTTACAAAGTTAGTTCATCATGATAGCGTGGAGGTTACAAATATTTAAGATCGTTGATACCAAGTACCAAGAGTTTTTGAAGGCTTAGAAGCTAAACAAATTAAAAGATAAGTTTCGTCGAATGTCGAAATGTTTGGAATGTTAAAGCATATGCCTTTGGGTAGAGATAGGGTTGATTAACATGATGAGGAGATTATTTTATGAGTATTTTAGTAATATGATAGTCGTGTGTTATGTTCTTAAGTCAAGAAAGTTGTGGAACAAAAGTTGGAAACGGTCACCACAAGTTACATTCAAAAATGAGTTGTAACTTAGGTTAAATGTAGCTGAGCTTTTCTTCCAAAATTCTTTGAATCAAGGGATTATCTACATATAAAATTGAAGATCTAAGAGTATAGTTTCCAATGCATTAAATTGTTTGTCAATACGATCTCGGAGTACAAAGATATTCATATTTTTACGAGACCACGCAGTTAGTAGGTGACAAGTAGGTCCATCACCTACTTGCCAAAAGGAGAGGCCTCAATTAAAAACCCCAAAGTTGTCCAAGAGAGTTATTTTAAGGGATATTAAACTCATTTCATTCACCTATTTTTCAGACCAAGAAAACCAAATTGAACCCCTGCAACTCCTCCCCAAAAATCCCACACAAACCCTAGGGTATTCTAGGCGATTCTAGTGCTGTAATGTCCGGACAGCTTGCTAGTTTCTCTTTCTTCTTATTGTAGCCTTGTTGAGGAAATTATTTTTTATGAAAAAAGACCAGATTTTGTGGGTTATACTCAGTACAAGGTATGTTTATGCTTCTCCTAAAACTATCTATGCATTTGCGAGTTGTAAGTCGATCGTATAGAATATACCTAGCTAGTTTGGAAAGAATGGTATGTTGTTTGTTCTTGTGTAATTGTTGTCTGGTTGTGAGCTTATTTTTAAGTTGAATTCATGGCGGATTTAGTTGATAAGAGGTATAATGATGTACTTTTGGTCGTATTTCTCAATTTGAAAGAAAAGTCAAGTCGAAATGTGTTTAAGTAAACTGAAAAATTATTTTTGAGTTGATGAACTTGTAGGACTGCTTTTGGGCTGTTTCGTGTTGGTATTGAGTTGCCTATTTTACTACTGTTTTTGTGGAGTTTAGAGGAGGAAGGGGGATTAGAAACACCACATAATGGCAAGGTTTTTTTCTGGTCGTTCGTGTTAACGTTTTCTGATTGTTTTACACTATTATGATTGTTGTGTTGTGTATGAAGTGATAGAGGTATGTTGGGCTGGTTGTGATTGTTTTTACTTGTGTGAAGTCATTTTTATAGGGTAGATGTTGTACATTTCATTGTAAAATAGGTTTTGGTCGATATATAATAGTTACAACGCTTAAACGATAACGAGAGTGTCATTTCTCTTATTGTAGACTAAGGAGCCGAAAGATTTCATAGCTTGAGGTTGGGAAGAATATACAAGGTATATTAAGTCTCTTACTTCTTTCTTTTGGCATGATCAAAAGTGACATGAACATAAACAGTCCGCTATTTCATAACAGATCTACTCCTAGAAACTAAGGTTGTCCAAGTTTTTCTTTCCTTAGAAAATTATTCTAAACAAGTGTGTATGATACTTAAAACCTATAAGGTTCATGTTGATGGTAGGGATGTCAATAATGTTCTTAAGTCACTCCAAAAGGTTTAGCACTTGGTTCCATGAGTTGAGCATACATTATATATATGTATCTATTTTACTCTATCGAGCCGCGCTATAGTCGACCGGGTACGGCACCTATTATGCAACAATTGATCAATTTGGATTACCAAGAACCACATGGCCGAGTATGATTCTACCGAGCATTATAATGGCCGGGTACATTTTCTTTATCGAGTCCTCTTTGAGGCTGGGTACGATATGATGATGATGATTCCCATAGAGGTGTATACTTTATAAAAAGTTTATGTATATATATATATATATGGATTATGCATTTCATGTTAGTAGCCCCTAGAGGAACTCAGATGTTACAGGTTGTATCTCCTCTATCTTTGTTTACATTACTGTTCTTGTTTATGCTTTCCTGCCTTATATACTCGGTTCTTTATTCGTACTGACGTCCCTTTTGCCTGGGGACACTGCATTTAATGCCCGAATGTCCTGATTGACAGGTTGATATTCGTCCTAGTAGGCTATCAGCTCAGCGAAAAGTGTTGGTGCACTCCACTTGCATTGGAGTTACCTATTTGGTCGGTCTGATTTTGAAATGTATTGATTGGTGTGGCGGGGCCTTGTCCCGACCTTTATGATGTGTATGTTTTCTTAGAGTCTTGTAGATGTATGTCATTTATATGAAACATTGTATGGCCTTATCGGCCTATGTTCAGTGTACGAGTGTCCATTTTGTTCTTATAGGCTCGTATGTCACATGTATAAGTTTGTATATCATATCGGGTCGTCATATATTTAGCATTCCCTTATGTTTTATTCTTGTTTTCTCATGATGGGTTTTTTCTCACTTACCCATGATAGTATGATAATAAAGGTATGTTATGTTGGTACTCGGTCGAGCAAGGCACTGGGTGCCCGTCGCGGCCCTCCAGTTTGGGTCGCAACATTTTTAATCCATTTACTGCCCTATTTTATTAAGAAAAATACAATAGTTATCCCCAAAATTATCATTATTGTGATTTATTTATTGGAATCTCATTTTTATACTGAATTATAGCGAAGATATTTTATATATATGTTTTACAAATTAATTTGGTATTTTAGGGATATAATTGCAATATTAGACATATTAATTTTAAATCCGTCTCATACTTATAAGAGTCGGATCTTGTTTTTTAAAATTTTTATTTATATACTATAAATCATTTTAGTACTTTTAAATAGTTTTCAAACATTTATTTATTATTTTTATAAATTAAATGGGAAAAATAGGTTATTGAACTTATAGCCAGATTTTGGCTTCCTAATTTAGCCTAATTAAAATCGAATACCACAACCCAATTAAATCAACCCAAGACCTAGGCCCACTCCTAAGTCTACCTGATCCAACCCGGATCATATCTTGACCGTTGATCAATTTTGATCAACGGTCTAGATCAGACGTTACCTTTTTTTAATCAAACAACCCCCCCCCCAAACCCCTCTCATTCTTCACTCGACCGATTCTCTAAGGTGGTTTCACTACCCACCGGCCCTCTAAGGTTCCTACACACGTTTTCATTGATGTTTCATGGTCTGAATACAAAGAAGCTTTATCCAGACTTGATTTGATTCAAATTTTATGGCCATCTCCTGCCTTGCTCCGGAAAGCCATGCCTGTTTCGAGCCTGGCCTCTACTCATCCTAGTTAGATCAACAACGATCCAAGTATTTCTCACTGTTTGGGTTCCTTTAAAACCCTAGCTTTTGTGGTTCTTCTAATTTCTTTATATCTATTCTATATCCAGGTTTTCTTTAAACTTTTAAAACAATTTTTGATATTTCCTTTAAAACCATTGCTTTCAAAACCTTTATTTTTTCGATCTAGGGTTTCTGAGTTATGTTTATCTGATTTTCTTTTCTCTTATGTATTTCTCTGATTTTCTTTTCTCTTGTATGCTTCTTCTACCATGTTTCCCTACTATGTTCTTGTTAAATTTTTTCTATCATGTTCTTGTCAGTTTCTTCCACTATGTTTCTTCTATTGTGTCCTAGATTAGTCTTTCACCATGTTTGTATTTGTTTATTCTACTAGTTCTTCAACTGGTTTCGCATGTTGTTCTTTTACTATGATTATCATGAATTCATACTACTAAAAGGGCATGCTAAAGGTCTCAATTTCTTTCTGAGACCTCTGGACCTGTTTCAATTAGTATCATTTCCATTAATCACTTTCCATTTCGTCTCTGCATTTGGTTAATGGAAAGAACCCTAAATTTGGGGGTTCATCCGAGTTTTGAAACCATTGGCTATGTGACTTGCTTGTGCTTCATCTCGGAGCTTTCTTGATTTCAAAAACTCTTATACTTTGGACCTATTTGAGTTCCTAGAGTTGTTTCATCTACTGCTTTATTAAGTTTCAAAATCATTGCTTCAATTTTGTTTCTTCATAGGATTTTGAGTTTTTCTAAACTCTATAAGACCTTTACTTAACCCCTTGTTTCGTGTGCTATCGTTGAATTACCATATTCCTATAGTCTACTACTTACTTATTTTGCAAATTGCATGAAAATTTCACTTTGTCCTAAATTCAACCTTGCATGCCTGATACTTGTATACTCTTTATATGTGCTGAACATCCCTTCAAAATGTCTATCAATTGTGATTGGTTTCAAACTTCCTTTGTATAAGTTTGATTGATTTTCTTTCCATGTTTGGTGACTGCTCTGTTACTCGATTTGATTCAAAAGTTTTCCTTAGTTTTTCTGAGTTGTTACATTTGTGGACCAATGCTCTCAAAATCTTTGACCCCCTTGATTTACTGTATACTGATGGATCCTTACCTTATTTGTTTTAACCGTCTATTTTAAAATGCTTCTCTTAATTAAAACCTCTACGTATTTACCCATAATTTCCCACTTTGCACAAGATGTTTATTTAATTTCTTTCCTTAAATAGTTTTTACTGTTTGAGTCTAAATTCCTTAATTAAAGGAAGTCTTATATTGATTGATTTTAATCGATACCCTAGTTCCCTAATTATTTTCTTACCTTATTTTTTCCTGTTTTTCACACTATAAATACACGACTCTTTCATTAGCGCACGTACATCCCTCAATCATAGTCTTTCTCAAACTACACTCATACGTAATAGTATTCTCTCTTGTTTGCTTGTATGGTGGCCTATTTACAAGACCTACCGCCTTTCTTTATTGTGTATCTTTGAAACTGATATGTTCTGATTTAAGTTTCAGCACCACAACAATGTGTTTATTGCTTTTTTATCCCTCTTTACTACTTATGCATAGTTCAACTCTCATTCTAGCATGTTGATTCCTTTTTGCCTATTTACTATGAATCAAAATCCATACCTCCTATGTCCTAAGCTACTGTTTGAGATATGGAAATACGACAAGTTACTATCCATGGATCAAACCGGATCATTTTGGATCCTAGCTTATAATAGTGTGAGTTTCTTGCAGGTTTACAGGTGTGCTAGCACTCCCCATTGATGGGAAAACCTAAAGTCTACCGTTTCTTAAGCTACATGCTCTTTGTAATTTTCCTATTCCCCTGAACCCCCTTTATGTGTGCTTATCTAAAATTAGTTCATTCTCATTTTCCCTTGTTAGTGTCTTGTTCTGCACTTTGAGTTCCCTCTAAACTTGGATACTTGAGGGCTGGCCTTTCCATACTGCACTTGTCTCAATCTAATAACATATTAGGGTGTGAGCATTGCTAGGGTTTCATTTGAACTCTTAGAGAACTTTGACACACTTAAATGGGAGAAAGGCTTTGGATCATGATCTCATAGAGTTGGTTTACTTTATATTTCAGACAATAAGTCTGGATCAAGCTCTCCTTATTTGTACTTTTATTTTTCTGATGTATTTCTACTTTATTCTGGGTTGTAATAAACTCTTGTGGATGGTTAGTGAAAAGGGTGGGTGATTATGTATGCAAAAGTGGTAGAAAAATGCCTATAAGTATTTCAAATCTACATATGCATATAGATACCATGCCTATAGGTCATTCTAAATTCTGCAAGTCCCATATAGAAATGATGCCCATAAGTCTTTCTGAATTCTGCAACTCTCATATAGAAATCATACCTATAAGTTTTTCTAAATTCTGCACGCATATAAAAATCATGCCTATAGGTTTTCGCAAATCTGCATATGCCAATGTAGATAGAAATCATGCTTATAGTCCCTTCTGAATTTTGTACCTCCATCATTTATATAGAAATCATAGGACTACCATATTCATATAGAAATCATACCTATAGTGTTAGATAATACGCTTAACGCTAGAGGGGGGGTGAATAGCGTTATAATAAAATTTAGCGTAAACTTGCGGAAATTAAAATTTGCAGGAAATAAATAAGTGCGTTAAATAAACAAAAGGAAAGAACGCACCGATGTATTCTGGTTCACCACAACACGTGGCTAGTCCAGTCCCCGAGAGACTCTCTCGAGATTTTCACTAACTTGTCAAGCTTCCGGGTGCTTAACAAACCTTTACAACTTGAGGACACAAGCCTCAACACCTTTGCTCGGAGATACAACACTCCAAGACTTCAACCAAAGGAAACACAAGTTCCTTACAACTTGAGGACACAAGCCTCAACTACCTTTGCTCGGAGATACAACACTCCAAGACTTCAACCAAGGAAGCACAAGTTCCTTCTTACAACAAGAGAATAACAATTCTCTTCAAGTGTACAAAACACTAAGCACTCAAACAAGACACTCCTTAATGAGTAGATATGAGTAAAAGAATACGCTCAAGATCGCAACAACTTTCGACAAGAGTTTGGCTCTCAAAAACTTATGTAATGAATATAAAATGATAAGCAATAGAGCATGCAAGCTTATAGAAATTATATGATCAGTTGTTATGTGTTGTTGTGTTTAAAACACTGAAATGAAGCTGTATTTATAGTTGAAAAACTTGGCATTACCGTTGCCTAATTGCCAATTAAGAGTTGCTGATTTTACTGTGTGACAATCGATTGTCAAGAAGCCACAATCGATTGTTTGCCAATCGTTCCAGAAATCAATCCCAGATTTTACGCGTAACAATCGATTATCCAAGATCAACAATCGATTATTAGCAACATTCAAAAAATCATTTCCAGATTTTACGTAAAACAATCGATTATACAAAATCAATAATCGATTATTCAGCAACGTTCAAAAAATCCTTTCCAGATTTTAATTTCAACAATCGATTGTACAAAATCAACAATCGATTATTCAGCAACGTTCAAAAAATCTTTTCCAGATTTTAATTTCAACAATCGATTGTACAAAATCAACAATCGATTACCTGACGGTATTTGAAAACTTTACGACAACGGTCAGCTTCACAATCGATTGTGCAATGTTAACAATCGATTATTTATCAGACTTTGAAAATCAATTTAGACACTGCCTCTTGACAATCGATTGTTATATACTCACAATCGATTATTTAATAACTTTGAAAAAGTCTGGAAGACACTGCCTCAACACAATCGATTGTCATATGTTCACAATCGATTATTTTGTGACTTTGAAAAATCTGATGGACACTGTCTCTTCACAATCGATTGTCATTAGCTTCACAATCGATTATTCTGAGTTTTGAAAAACTTTGATGTACACTGCCTCATCACAATCGATTGTCATAAGGTTCACAATCGATTGTCATGCAGGTTTGAAAAACCTGATGCTCACTGCCTTAACACAATCGATTGTCATTAGTTCACAATCGATTGTCATGCAGTCTTGGCTTAACATAATCGATTATCATAAGTACATAATCGATTATCTTAGTCCAAATTTTCCAGATTTTAGAGGCATGTTTAAAAATCATTTTGACTAAAGTAAATATGCATGATTTAAAATCATTTAGCATTAAATTAAATATGCATGATTTTGTAAAAATAGTTTTATGAGAGAAGCCATGTCATGAGTCAAGTTGTCGGATCAAGATCACAATTAAGAAAGACTCATGTAAAACTATAAAACTTGGTCTTGTGCTTGAATCTCGTTATATATATCAATTGTGCGCTTGTGCTTGAGCTTCGTCATATGTCAATTTGCGCTTGTTTGTCATTCATCAAAACCTACACATATGAACACACGTTTTAGTATAATGCTTTGAGAACGTGTTTCCAACAATTTCCCCATTTTTGATAATGGCAAACTTTAAGCGGGATATGCAAATTAGACAATTCATAATGACGATTCAAGACAAGTAAATATATGCAACAAGTATGCAAATTTAGTTCCCCCTCAATATATGAATTCCCCCTCAATTAATAAGAATTGAGAGTGCATACCCGTTATCTTCCCCCTTTTGCCATTAGCAAAAAAATGTAATAAGATGGCAAGGATTAAAAAACTTGTTTATTTATTGAAAATAAACGTGATTACTTAAAGAGAGTACAATAACTCAAGCAATAGCAGTACAATCGATAATTGATACGAGATAATCGATTATTAGACGACAGAAACCGATTTTTCTGAAGAAGACTTGATTATTGCGCGTCATGCTTTATAATTCCCCCTACCTTTAGGGCGATACCTGCAAAAATTCGTTAGACGTCTCCGACGCTCAAGTTAGAAATCATGTAAAATAAAAAGATGCAATGCATGACTTAGATCAACGTGGAGTCAAGAATCCCGAGTTCACTACGAATTCGGAAGAAGGACTCTTTCTCTAAGGGCTTTGTAAAGATGTCGGCCAATTGATCTTTGGTTTAAACAAATTCGATTTCGACATCGCCCTTGAGAACGTGATCTCTTATAAAATGATGTCTAATTTCAATGTGTTTTGTTCGCGAATGAAGAACGGGGTTCTTTGTCAAGCATATGGCACTAGTATTATCACATCTAAGAGGGATATGATTAAGACTTAGGCCATAGTCCAAGAGTTGTTGTTTCATCCAAAGGATTTGAGCGCAACAACTCCCCGCGGCTACATATTCAGCCTCGGTTGTGGACAACGCAACACTTACTTGTTTCTTGCTAAACCAAGAAACGAGAGAGCTACCGAGCAAATGGCAAGTGCCGCTAGTGCTCTTGCGGTCCAATTTGCATCCAGCAAAATCGGAGTCGGAAAAGCCAACGAGTTGGCATGAAGAACCTTTGGGGTACCATAGACCCACATTTGTAGTACCAATGAGGTACTTCAAAATCCGTTTTACCGCAGTAAGGTGAGACTCCTTCGGACACGATTGATAACGGGCGCATAAGCACACGCTAAACATGATGTCCGGACGACTAGCAGTAAGATAAAGAAGAGAGCCAATCATACCTCGATACTTCTTAGTGTCGACTTCCTTACCTTTCTCATCTTTGTCTAGATGAACGGATGTGCTCATCGGAGTCGCCATTGCTTTTGCATTGTTCATTTCAAATCGTTTCAGCAATTCTTTGCAATATTTGGCTTGGCAAATGAACGTACCTTCTTTCATTTGCTTTACTTGTAATCCCAAAAAGAATGTTAACTTACCCATCATAGACATCTCAAATTCGCTTGTCATTAAATCGGAAAATTCCTTGCATAAGACATTGTTAGTAGCACCAAATATGATATCATCCACATATATTTGAACTAATAAAATATCATTGTTTTTATGCTTAGCAAAAAGGGTGGTGTCAACTTTCCCCCTAATGAAATCATTTTCCAATAGAAATTTACTCAATCTTTCATACCAAGCTCGGGGAGCTTGTTTTAAACCATAAAGAGCCTTTTTGAGTTTGAAAACGTGATAGGGAGATTTAAAATCTTCAAAACCGGGGGGTTGTTAAACATAAACTTCTTCTTGAATAACACCATTTAGAAAAGCACTTTTCACATCCATTTGATATAAATTGAAATTCATAGAAGAGGTAAATACGAGTAATAGACGAATAGCTTCTAATCTAGCTACGGGAGCATATGTTTCTTCATAGTCAATACCCTCTTCTTGATTATAGCCTTTTGCTACAAGCCTAGCTTTGTTTCTAGTGATTACACCATTTTCATCTAGTTTGTTTCGAAAAACCCATTTCGTACCAATTATGGTATGATTTTCGGGTCTTGGCACCAAATCTCAAACGTCATTCCGTTTGAATTGGTGAAGCTCCTCTTGCATTGCCAAGGTCCAAAACTCATCCCCAATTGCTTCGGAGATGGTAGTTGGTTCAATTTGAGAAACAAAAGCAGTATGACCTAAGGTGTTTTTAAGGGAGTTTCAAGTACTTACCTTTTCTCCGACGTCGTCAATTACCTGTTCGAGTGGATGATCTTTGATTGTCCTCCACTCGTTAGGCGTTTTCGTTTCATTCTCCAATTGTGGCGCTTCCTCCGTTGGTTGTTCCAAGATTTCATCTTTATTTTCCTTAGGCGTTTCCTCTTGTATTTTGTCTTTCAAGCTATTTAAAATACCTGCACGATCAAAACCGGAATCCTTTCTCGCCAAGCGAGCATTATTTTTGGAAAATACAACATGAGGGGATTCCTCCACAGTTTCGGTTCTTTTATTAAAAACCCTATATGCTTTGCTACGTGAAGAGTAACCAATGAAAATTCCCTCATCGGACTTAGCATCAAATTTTCCCAATTGATCTTTTCCATTGTTATGAATAAAAACTTTACAACCGAATACTCTAAAATGGGAGATATTTGGTTTCCTTCCCTTGTAGAGTTCATAAGGGGTCTTCATGAGTATTGGCCTTATGACTACTCTATTCAAGATGTAGCATGCGGTACTCACGGCATCCGCCCAAAAATGTTTGGGAATCTTAGCCTCTTCGAGCATGGTTCTAGCCATCTTTTCGAGACACCTATTTTTCCTTTCCACCACCCTATTTTGTTGTGGTGTTCGTGGAGCGGAAAAAGTATGCTCGATACCGAGTTCGTCACAAAAGTCCGCAAAGAGATTGTGATCAAACTCTCCCCCATGATCACTTCTAATTGAAGTGACGGTTGTTTCCTTTTCGTTTTGAACACGTTTAAGGAAATATTTAAAATTTTGAAAAGCATCACTTTTATGGGCAAGAAATAAAGTCCAAGTAAATCTGGAATAATCATCAACAATAACAAAGGCATAACGATTTCTTCCTAGACTTTCAATGCGAGGTGGTCCAAATAAATCCATGTGAAGCAATTGCAATGGTCTAGTAGTTGAAATAATGTTTTTCGATTTGAAAGATGCTTTTGTTTGCTTCCCTTTTTGACAAGAATCACAAATAGAGTCATTTTCAAATTTCAAATTGGGAAGACCAATAACTAAGTTTTGTGAAATCAATTTGTTCAAAAGATGCATGTTTATATGTGCTACTCTACGATGCCATAGCCAAGTATCATCCTCTTTGCTCATAAGGCATTCCACATATTCGGGCGAGGAATTAGCAAGATCAACCATATAAATATTATCCACTCGAAAACCACGAAGGATAATTTTGAAATCGCTACGTCTAAATACTAAGCATTCATCCGAATCAAATAAGGCAAGATTTCCCTTGCCACATAATTGACTTATGCTCAAGAGATTATGCTTTAAACCTTTAACAAGTAATATATGCTTAATAGAGGAATTTTCATCCTTACCGACCGATCCGATGCCAATAATCTTTCCTTTATTGTTATCCCCAAAAATCACACTTCCTCCTTCTTTGTGTTCTAGTTGAAGGAATTTGGATTCGTCTCCCGTCATGTGCTTGGAGCATCCACTATCAAGGTACCATAGTACACTTGACCCCTTCAAACATACCTACAAAACAAATTAATGCGTTTTAGGTACCCATGCCATTTTGGGTCCTTGAGGGTTAGGCATATTATAATGATGCGATTGAGTGATATGTCTATGTCGTGTAAAACATGCAGGAGCAATATGACCAATGCGTCTACAGTAATGACAAGTCACGTTGGGGTTATGCGTCCTTCTAGGTTCATAGTAACTTGATGGACGAAAATGATTTACTCTATTTTCATTATGACTATTGCGCATTTCATGAGAACCATTTCTCCTACTATTAGTTCTAAAATGAGCAGAATTTCTAGAGTAATGGTCATGTCTAGATGTTCTACAAGGTTCAAAACTCCTTCTAGTGTTTGGCCTAGAATATGCATCATTTCTAGAGTAGTCATTTCTAGGTGGTAAGTTATTTCTAGGTCTTCTAAAATGTTCAACATTTGGTCTAGCATGCATATTTGTTCTAGGATTGCTATTTCTAGGATAAGCATTTGTTTTATTCATCCTAGGTTGAGCCTTAGGTGGTTGGGGTTTGGCTTCAACCTTTTCTTTAGGCTCATTCTTAAAGCCTATGCCATGCTTGGTTGATTTCAAATTATCAAGGACCTTATTCAAATTTTTGTGGGAAGAATTAAACTTATCTAAGGTACCTTTAAGTCTATCTACCTCATTTTTGAGATGCATGCAAGAAGAACAATTTTTAATAGAACTTTCGGGCTTGTCGGTGCTTCTTTTTCCGAAAAACTTGTTTTCCTCTTTCAGCTTCTCATTTTCTAAAACCAGTTTTTCTAAATCCTTTTCTTTCAAAGAAAGCTGTTTTTGAAAATCTTTTTCTTTTAGAGAAGCATTTTCTTTTATGCTCTTGACAGTTTTTGAAGCCTTAATAAATTCAGTATATAGCTCATCAAAAGCAGTTCGCATTTCTTCAAGAGTAAAGAAGTTTTTAGAAGAGATTTGACATACCTCATCTTGCTTATCTTCTTGCGCCATAAGACAAAGGTTTGCGGCTTCGTCTTCGTCTTCTTCACTTGACTCATCTCCGGAGTCTCCTCCCCAAGAAATGTATGCACGTTGCTTCTTAAAAGGTTTCTTCTCCTTTTTGATGTTTGGGCAATTTGATTTGATGTGCCCGGTTTCACCGCATTCATAGCACTTTATTTGTTCGCCTTTCTTTTTGCCCTTTCGTTCATACTCCTTTCGCATGAACTTTTGAAATCTTTTGATAACGAGTCCAAACTCGTTGTCTCCGTCCTCATCAACTTGAGGTTGGCTTGTGCTTGCCTTAAGAGCGATTCTTTGCCTCCTTTGATCATCAACAAGAGGGTTAAGTATAGTAGATTCATAAGTCTTAAGATTACCTCTTAATGCGTCGATGGTGACATTTGAGACGCCAATGGACTCTTGAATCGCGTCGGCCTTTGATCGCCATGCCGGAGTGAGACTTCTAAGAATTTTTCGAACAAGTTCTCTATCCGTGAATGTCTTCTTGAGAGCATGTAGATCATTTACGATTATTGAAAATCGTTCAAACATTTCATCCACCTTTTCACCTTCTTTCATGTGAAATAATTCATAAGCATGGGTTAGGAAATCAATTTTGGCTTCCCTTACCTGGTCCGTACCTTCATACGTAATTTCCAGCTTGTCCCACATTTCCTTCGCCGTTGTGCAACACAATATTTTCCTGTAATCGTCAGCATTTACAGCACAATATAATAAATTAATTGCTTTAGCATTATTTTGCACCTTTCGGATATCATCCGCGCCATATTCTTCTTCGGACTTGGCAACCCATTCGGTTTCAACCTTTTTGGTTGGAATTTGATTTCCCTTCGTTATCACCTTCCAGAGATGAAAGTTGTTTGCTTGATCGAAGATTTTCATCCTCTCCTTCCAATACGTATAGTTTGTACCGTTGAATAGAGGTGGTCGTGTGGAGCATTGTCCTTCATCAATTCCTGCAAAAGAGTCACAAGTAGAAGCCATGGACGATTCTCTCAAACTGTTTAGTCTTCAGAGAGTTGGGCTCTGATACCAATTGTTAGATAATACGCTTAACGCTAGAGGGGGGGTGAATAGCGTTATTATAAACTTTAGCGTAAACTTGCGGAAATTAAAATTTGCAGGAAATAAATAAGTGCGTTAAATAAACAAAAGGAAAGAACGCACCGATGTATTCTGGTTCACCACAACACGTGGCTAGTCCAGTCCCCGAGAGACTCTCTCGAGATTTTCACTAACTTGTCAAGCTTCCGGGTGCTTAACAAACCTTTACAACTTGAGGACACAAGCCTCAACACCTTTGCTCGGAGATACAACACTCCAAGACTTCAACCAAAGGAAACACAAGTTCCTTCACAACTTGAGGACACAAGCTTCAACTACCTTTGCTCGGAGATACAACACTCCAAGACTTCAACCAAGGAAGCACAAGTTCCTTCTTACAACAAGAGAATAACAATTCTCTTCAAGTGTACAAAACACTAAGCACTCAAACAAGACACTCCTTAATGAGTAGATATGAGTAAAAGAATACGCTCAAGATCGCAACAACTTTCGACAAGAGTTTGGCTCTCAAAAACTTATGTAATGAATATAAAATGATAAGCAATAGAGCATGCAAGCTTATAGCAATTATATGATCAGTTGTTGTGTGTTGTTGTGTTTAAAACACTGAAATGAAGCTGTATTTATAGTTGAAAAACTTGGCATTACCGTTGCCTAATTGCCAATTAAAAGTTGCTAATTTTACTGAATGACAATCGATTGTCAAGAAGCCACAATCGATTGTTTGCCAATCGTTCCAGAAATCAATCCCAGATTTTACGCGTAGCAATCGATTATCCAAGATCAACAATCGATTATTAGCAACGTTCAAAAAATCATTTCCAGATTTTACGTAAAACAATTATACAAAATCAATAATCGTTTATTCAGCAACGTTCAAAAAATCCTTTCCAGATTTTAATTTCAACAATCGATTGTACCAAATCAACAATCGATTACCTGACGGTATTTGAAAACTTTACGACAACGGTCAGCTTCACAATCGATTGTGCAATGTTAACAATCGATTATTTATCAGACTTTGAAAATCAATTTAGACACTGCCTCTTGACAATCGATTGTTATATACTCACAATCGATTATTTAATAACTTTGAAAAAGTCTGGAAGACACTGCCTCAACACAATCGATTGTCATATGTTCACAATCGATTATTTTGTGACTTTAAAAAATTTGATGGACACTGTCTCTTCACAATCGATTGTCATTAGCTTCACAATCGATTATTCTGAGTTTTGAAAAACTTTGATGTACACTGCCTCATCACAATCGATTGTCATATGGTTCACAATCGATTGTCATGCAGGTTTGAAAAACCTGATGCTCACTGCCTTAACACAATCGATTGTCATTAGTTCACAATCGATTGTCATGCAGTCTTGGCTTAATATAATCGATTATCATAAGTACATAATCGATTATCTTAGTCCAGATTTTCCAGATTTTAGAGGCATGTTTAAAAATCATTTTGACTAAAGTAAATATGCATGATTTAAAATCATTTAGCATTAAATTAAATATGCATAATTTTGTAAAAATAGCTTTACGAGAGAAGCCATGTCATGAGTCAAGTTGTCGGATCAAGATCACAATTAAGAACGACTCATGTAAAACTATAAAACTTGGTCTTGTGCTTGAATCTCATTATATATATCAATTGTGCGCTTGTGCTTGAGCTTCGTCATATGTCAATTTGCGCTTGTTGGTCATTCATCAAAACCTACACATATGAACACACGTTTTAGTATAATGCTTTGAGAACGTGTTTCCAACATATAGGATAGTTTCAGTCTGAACATTCTATTGCACCTAGATATCATGTTCATAGGCCTTAAACAAAGTTCAGCATCTAGATATCATGTTCATAGGTCTTAAACATTCAATCACACGTGGATATCATGTCCATAGGTTTTATTCAAAATTTGGCACCTAGATATCATGTTCATAGGTCTTAAACAAAGTTTAGTATTTTGAATTCATGTTCATAGGTTTAAAATGAGTCTTCTGCATTTTTATACCATGTCAACGAGGTTCAAAAATCAACGACGCGTAGAATGCATGTCTATAGGAACTTTAATCGAATCTGAGCCGCTTTATTCATGTATAGAGCTAAAATCAGTAACAACGGGTACTGCTCGTTGCAGAACTTAAAACCTTCGTTAAAAACTATCTTTCCTTTTATAATCTGACTACCCTTTAACCACTACGTAGCCAGTTTACTTTAAACCTTGTTATTTTGTTGCATTCTAAATTCAATAGATACCATGCCTATAGGATCCCTATCCGACACTTAGGCAAGCCTTAGGGTAAATGTCATAAACTTTATTTGTTCTATTAACTACAACCAGCAGGCAAGCTTGATTGGGGCTTCTTATCTGAATTATGTAATAAATCAGTCTACCTCAACCTTTAAGTTCTTTCACGTTCAGTATTTAGTTAGACCCTAACAGTATGTGCAAGTCATGCTAAATTACGTGCTTCTTTGTTTAAAGACGGTATATCTGAGCCCTCTTTGCTTGTTATGTGTTTTCCCACATTTTGCTATACATGTTTTTGTGTGTCACATTAGAATTTTGCTTTTGAAACTACAAATAAGCCGATACCCCTTTCTTTTAGGATTAGTAGCTCTAAATGCCTCCGGGACAGATATGATTGGGGAGGGCAATAGCATGTAATAATTAAACGAGACTATTCTGCACTTTAATATTTTAACGGGGTGGGAAGGGTAGATACGGATATGATGACCACACAATAATGCCTATGCGTAGCCCCTCATTGAGGAGTGATTACCGAGCATTGTATGGAGTGATTCATACTACTGATAAACCTAGGACCACCCCCGTTTCCTTTGTTTCTTATCTTTTTTAAAGAATTTCAAACTCTTCTTTTAAGAAAAAATCAACTTTCTTTTAGTTTTTTTCAACTTTATTGTTTGTAAACCATTATGTTAAAACCCCCTCTTATTTGAAGCTTTATTTGTTTACGTGATTTTTGCACCTAAGTTCACAATAAAAGTTTGCCCCGGGAATCACATTAGTGGATTCCGAGTGGTGCCTAACACCTTTCCCTTGGAATAATTTTAAGCCTTTACCCAATCTCTGGTTGTCCAAATCAAACCATCTTGGTGTCTTAATGCACCCTAATCATTAGGTGGTGACTTTTCAATTCAAACCCGAATTCCCAAAAGGGAATGAGTTGTCTTCCCAAATGTCATAAATGTGATTTCGCTTTAGAAAAAATGGGCGAGACAACATGGCAAATCTGCGAAGGATTTCTTTTAGACTTTTTCCATTTCAGACTATTACTGTGACTTTACATTTCTTTGTATGCTTTTATTTGTTTAAATAACTTTAAGCACTTAATTCCTTCTTCAACTACAAAACTAACTTGTCTCTTTGTTTCTTTCCTTTATTTCTTTCCTTTACCGCTTTCCTTCATTACTGTTTTAATTTATGATGAACTATTGTATTTACTGCTTTCATAATGTGCAAATACATGACAACCTGCTTTGATTATTTCATAGGAATGCTTTCATCATATTTCAATCGTGCCAAAAAAATCCCATAACAAGGCTTATATTGTGTGGTTGTGCTCTTCCGATATTATTACCCCTAAATTTGAAAAAGACATATTTGCGGTAAAACCAGTCGATCATTGGTGTAGTCAACGGTTCTTTGCCTTTCCCCCTTGAGTTGTCCGCTCAAGGGTACCAGTGTAAAACCCCATAGAAACCCTACTCTGTTTCATTGTGAATGCATCATGGTCAAACTTAGCCGATTCAATTATGTTGTCCTCATAATGAGACTTTAAGATAGCCTTGTCCAAAGTCCACGGGGTTTCCCCAAAACCCAAACAGACACTAGCACGTTCTGTCCATTTATTTGGAGAAAGAAGTGTTTTATGCCAATTGTTGATATTTAATAGTTGAGTCCGCTGGGGGTAAGGGGCTAACCCTTTTTGTCTTGCAGAAATATGAGACACGAAGCCCCCAATTCGGCATAGTCACTAACATCCACCCAAAATTGCTAAGCAAGTGGAAGGATCTTCATTCCAGTGATCAGATTCTTGTCCGGAAATTCTTAGGAAATCTACCTTCCCTCCAGGAAATCCAACCCAACAACAAAATCATAGAAGCTACTACTCTGTTCTGGGATTATGATAGGTCTGTGTTCCGCTACGGGAAAATTGAGATGACACCCCTACTAGAGGGAATAGGAAGATTTGCTGGTATACCATTGGAGGCTACGGGTTAGTTAATGCCGGAAAACCGCAAGGGTTGAGGTTTCCCGAAAATGATAGGTCTAAAGAAGAATCTAGATTTAACATGCTTGAAAGAGTCATATATTCCCTTTGACTATTTGTACGAGAGGTACGTTCACAACAAATACTACCATAGTTATCCGGACGATTTCACCCACACATCATCATTAGGGCATGTTTACCGAAGGTTCTTTCCCTTCATGTGTTACTTCCTGGGGATGATAGTGTTTCCAATGAAGAAAGCAAGGATCCAGACCAGGCTACCTATGTTAACCAAGACTTTAATGGAGGTAATTGTGGGGCAACCGTTCAACATAGTGCCCATTATCATTGCAGAGATATACCGAGCCTTGGAGAAGTGTCGACTAGGAGCCAAACACTTTGAGGGCTGCAATTTGCTACTCCATCTCTGGCTCATGGAGCATCTCCAAAAGGGTGAATGCCAGCAAGAAATTCAGCGAAGGGATTGGGATGATCATATAGCCTTCCATCATCTAAGGCGAATGAATGACATACCCAACATGTTTTCCCAGCTAGAGGACACGAAAGTATAGTTAGAGCTATTTGAAAATCTGAGGATCAAGTACAATGGATGTTCGAGTAGTTCCCTTTTGAGGAATTCATCGCCCTATCCATGGATGCACCGTTTCTGATACTGATCGGTTTGAGAGGAACCTACCTTTTCGTCCCTCTCCGAGTTATGAAACAGGATGGTAAAAAGTAGGCTATACCAAGGGTCAACAAGATGAGTCACTTCCGAGCCAAATTTTAGAATGATGATAGCCCATACAAGTGCCAAGCTCAGCATATGTGACACTACAATATTTTCATGGGAAGGGATACTATCGAGCCAGATATATACCATGATGGTTGTAATCCATACTATTTGGGCTGCCTAGAGGATAATCATAACAGTCTGGTTCAACCCGGGTTTGTTCAAGGTCATATGATCATAGATGGAAGGGCCGAGAAGCAGGTTAAATACAATCAATTGTACAAGTGGATTCGGGAATGTGAAATCGAGCATTGTGAGATTCAAGAAGCCTACCAAAAGCTGATTGAAGAGTCGAAGGACATGGCTGTCAGCGCCAACAAGTGACAGGGATATTTGGAACGAGGTATAGTAGAATTGGAAAAGAAATTTCTGAAGAGGGTTGAAGACTGCCGGAATGCCTGAAGAAATGAAGGCGAACATATGGCCAGACCCTACCTGCTGCTAGGACTGCACAAGTTAGGAAGCTGTTCGATAGAGTCAAGGATACCAATTCTAGGGAAGGTCCTTCAAGGACCAAATAGATAGGAATTTTCATGTCTGCTTTATAAGATGTAATAAGGCCAACGACCACAAATTACATTTTATTTCCTATTATTTAGTGTCGTTTTGGTACTCGTCAAAATTTTATCTATAAGATGAGGCATTTAGCATTCTAAGTTCTCCACATCTATTTGTCGCTATGCCTACCTCGGGCACAATGAGGTCCCCCAAATTAGGACACGATTTACATTCTTCCACTATGTGTTTAAATACTGCAACATTTTCTTATAATCAGCACTAACTTGTAACCTTTTTGTTTTTACTTTTTGTTTTATTCCCCTCCCCAAAGTTTAGTTCGTGCACCCGGGGATCATCATCTTATCTCACTAGATCCATAGGCGCTCAACCCACTCCTCCTTTTAGTCCAGCCAGAAACAAGAACAATAGGAAGATGGAGGATCTAAATAATGCCAGAAAGGAGAATTCAATTGAATGGGTAGAAAGCACTCATGCCCATGGTATTTGTCATTTTTCCTCACCACTCCCAGAATAACTTGACCAGGTTCGGAATCTAGCGAATTTTTCATTTTTCCTCACCACTCCAGACGTCAACTTCCCAAATGCTCAAAACCTCACATCTCCATAAAATATCCCAAAGCTGCAAAACTATCTCGCTCCTCACTACCACCGCAATACTTTCCACACTACTAACAACAATCCACTACTCATCCCTGAACCTTTGAACTCCACTAATGACCACTTAGACAATACCCCCATCTATGTAGAGACCATGCTACACTCCACACCCGAGTCTGATGATAAAGACTTGCTCATTAAGAGCCTGACACAAGAACTCAAGAAATTGACTAGCCGAATTCATAGCGTCGAAGGAAGCAAGGCAATCGAGGGTTTAAACTATGAAGATCTCTGCATACAACTGGATGTCGAACTGCCCTAGGGGTACAACCTCCCAAGTTCGAGATGTTTGATGGTAATATGGGATTAGAGAGTTCATTTAAGAACGTACTACGAAAAGCTGGTCGAGGTAGTGATGGACAAGAGGATCCACATGAAACTTTCCATGAGGAGTCTGAAAAGAGATGCTCTATCTTGGTACATTAGCCAAGACCTGAACAAATGGTCGAACTGGGTGAGTATGGCGTCCAAATTTATAGACAGATTCAGGTTTAATAAAAAAATGCACCAGATGTGTTCTACATCCAGAACCTAAAGATGAAGCCCACGAAAACATTCTGCGAGAATGCTACTCGCTGGAGATCAGAAGCTGCTAAGGTTAGACCTGCCTTAGAGGAGGAACAGATGAACAAATTCTTTGTCCGGGCTCAGGACCCACAATATTATAAAAGGATGATGATTATCGAGCGCCACAAATTTTCTGACATTATCAAGCTGGTGAAGACATCAAAGAAGGCATCAAAAGTGGTATGGTTACAAACTTTGAAGCCTTGCAAGCTACCAATAAGGCCTTACAATGTGGTGGTACGTCCAAGAAAAGGAACGTAGGTGTCGTAATTGTTGTATGGAGAACCAAATCCCCTATCAAATACCAAACCTATGCGATGCCTTTACTCACATATAAGCCTACTCCGAACTACCAAGCACCCTCACCCTCCAACCAAACTCCACCACCCACTTATCAATCACCACTACCTCCCAAATATCAACCCACTTCACCTAAATACTCCCAACATGCATATGTATACCAAGCTTACAATGCTCAACATCCCATTATCAATCACCTCATGCACGCCAAAACATTCCTAGACCTTGACCAAATTTTGATCGCATACCTCCTAAACAGTATACTGCGATTGCTCAACCCATTGACATACTGTATGAAAAGCTTAAGGCTGTTGGTTATGTCACCCCTATCTTTGTTATAACCCTAAAACCCCTTCAAAATGGCTCAATCTGAATAAATCTTCTGCATACCATTCCGAATGAAGGGACATACCATTGATGAATGCCGCTCTCTGAAGAATAGAATCCAAACTTTGATCGATAACAAGATTATTATGGCCAAGGAAACTGCTCCAAATGTCCGCAGTAACCCTATACTAGACCATAATGGTGGAGGTGTTCAAGTGATTGAAATAGAGGATGATTGGGACCCCGAGGGATCGATCGGTTTGATCATAGAAGGTGACGATCCAAAGAAGTTGATAGTCAGCTTAATTCTATTGTAGTCTAAATTCAGCGCTCTGCGGATGCCGAGGTAAAAAAATCCATGCCACTTGATTTTGAAGCACCATCCTCTGCGAAGACGTCAATGCTGATTGAGGTCAAATTTATGTCACCAGCAATTGCACCTACACTCTACGAAGTTTCAATTTTACCCCCTAAGGTGCATGCTCCATTAAGAGTAAAGGTAGACATGCCAATTCCAGTAGCTATGTCGGCCGTAACGCCATTCCTTACAAAGGCCATACCATAGGACTATACCACCAAGGCAAGGAGGAAAGGCAAGGGTAGGTTCGAGGAAATTGTTATCGCAGAGGGTATGATAAGAACTCGCAGAGTCTATACCCTGGAACACCTGGCTGAATCGAGCAAGTAGTCCTCTAGAAGGCTAACCATCATTGAAAGTGGGTTTGATGATCCCTGGAGAAAGATACAAGCCAAGGAGTACTCGATCATTGATAAGCTGAACAAAATATCAGCACAAATTTCTGTTCTAGCTCTGCTGCAAAATTTTGATGCACACCAGAACGCCTTGTTAAAATTGCTAAATGAGCCATATGTACCGCGCAACATCACCAAAGGAAAAATGGAAAACATGGTGGGGCAGTATTGGAAAGTAACAGATGACTTTTCATGAATATAAGTTGCCACCTGAAGGGTTGAGTCATAACAAGGCATAATACGTCACCGTGCAATATTAAGATTATTTAATCACCAGAATACTGATCGATCGAGGGTCTAGCCTCAACATTTGTCCATTGGTAACACTCAGTAAATTAGGAAAAGAGCTGCATGAGATCAAGCGCGGGACCATCAACATCAAAGCTTTCGATGGATCCCAAAGATCCAACATTGGGGAAATTTGCCTATGTTTGAAATGGGGCCTAATTGGTTCGATATTTATTTTCAAGTGACAGACGTCCTAGCATCTTAAAATTTATTTTTGGGACGACCATGGATTCAAGCCGCTGGGGCCTTGGCGTCAATACTACATCAGGCAGTGAAATTCGAGTGGCACCACCAAGAGGTGATCATTTGCGGTGACGGTAGCAATCCCATATACAGTCGCCAGACCATCCCAGCAATCAAAGGTAGAAGAAAGATAGTTGGGGAGACCTATCACTAAATCGAGCAAGCCAACACCGTTGATAAGGAAAAATGGTGGAATAATTAGATCAAAAGCATATTGAACTGGAGCGGATATGAACCTGACAAGGGGCTTGGCAAGAACCTATAAGGAATCACTGAGAGTATCAAACTAAAGAAATATAGCACCACCTTTGGTCTGGGGTAGGAGTATACTTGGGAGGAAATCGACAACTTGTTACCACCGTGGAGGGGTCCTTACTATTCGCTGAATCAGACAGTAAAATGCTAGGAGCGGACCTTCCAGCCAGCTGATGCTATCTATAGGCCGAAGGAGGAGGAAGCAATGGCAGTAGTAAGGAATCTATTCCTAGAGGACAATGATATTGATTGTTGTGTCATGTTTGAGGAGGTGGAGGAGGAATTCCATTCCATACAAGCTGTAGCAGAGGAGCATGCCTCAAAAACTGGACAATAAGAACCACCAGAGCCCAAAAATCCCCGGGGTATCAAGGCTGAACAAGCATATTGAACTATCTTTTATTTTACTAGTTGACTTTCCTTTCGCATTTTAAAATTTCACAATGAAATCTTCAATGTTCAAAACAGTCACGGAGTTTGTAAAAATATTATGATTTTCCATATAAATCATACAATTGTTTTATCTCATTACTTTACTTGTACAACATTACTATTACTTATCTTGATGAACCAACGACTGTGACATGCAACGAGACAACGAAACAATCAGACATAGATTTAGAGGAAGATGATATACCAGAAGAGATTGTTAAAGAAGTCAAGAATTTTGAGAACAAACCTAAGTCCAACCTGGAGGAGAATAAGATTGTTAACTTGAGACATATAGAAAATGTCAAAGAAACACGAATCAGCGTCCATTTGTCACTGCCAGAAAAGGAAGAATACATAGAATTTCTAAGAGAATATGAGTACATATTTGCCTGGTCATACAATGGTATGACTGGTCTAAGTACAACAGTTGTGGCTCATAAACTGCCAACTGATCCAGCATTTCCACCAGTGAAGCAAAAACTCAGGAAGTTTAAGCCTGGCATGAGTTTGAAAATCAAGGAAAAAGTTACTAAGCAGGTCAAAGCTAAAGTTCTCAGGGTAGTAGAATATCCAACATGGTTAGCTAACATTGTGCGAGTGCCAACGAAGGATGGGAAGGTCAGATTCTTTTTTGACTACCGGGATCTCAACCGGGCTAGTTTGAAAGACGCATTTCCCTTGCCAGATATATACATCCAGATTGACAATTGCGCCAAGCACGAATTGCAGTCATTTGTATATTGTTTTGTGGGTTATCATCTGATCTGGATGGTTGACGAAGAAGTTGAGAAAACAGCTTTCATTATGCCGTAAGGAATGTGCTGTTACAATATGATGTTGTTCGGGCTAAAGAATGCGGGTGCCACCTATATGTGGGCCATGACTACCATTTTTCACGATATGATACACAACAAGATTGAAGTATATGTAGATGATGTCATCATCAAGTCCAAGCAAGCCACAAATCACAAGGAATATTTGAGGAAGATTTTCAATAGACTGAGAAGGTACAACCTGAAATTGAATCTCGCGAAATGTGCATTTGGGGTTCCTACCGGAAAACTACTTGGGATTATTGTGAGTCACCGAGGGATAGAGCCGGATCCATCTAAGGTCAAAACTATTCAAGAGTTTCCACCACCAAGAACAAGAAGGATATAACGAGTTTCTTGGGGAGACTTAAGTGCAACAGCCGGTTCGTACCATAATCTACAGTTATTTGCGAGCCAATCTTTAAGATGTTGAAGAAAGACGCCGCTACCAAATGGAATGATGACTGCTAAAAGGCATTCGATAGAATCCAGGAGTACCTGTCAACACCACCAGTTTTGGTACCACCTGAGCCGGCAGAACTCTATTACTCTACCTTGCAGTATTGGATAGAGCACTCGGTTGTGTCCTGGAGCAGTATGATGAAACAGGAAGGAAGGAATAGGCCATCTATTACCTCAGTAAGAAGTTTACCCCGTACAAGTCCCGTTATTCTCTGTTAGAGTGCACCTGTTGTGATTTGACTTGGGTAGCTCAGAAGCTGAGGCACTATTTCTGTGCCTATACCACATATCTTATATTAAGGGTGGATCCTTTGAAGTACATCTTCCAGAAGCCTATGCCCACCTGCATGCTAGCCAAGTGGAAAATCCTGTTAAGTGAATTTAACATTGTCTACGTGACCTAGAAGAAAATAAAAGGACAAGCACTAGTAGATCACCTTGTCGAAAATCCCATGGACGGGGAATATGAACCCCTAAAAACGTATTTCCTGACGAACAGGTATCATTCATAGGAGAAGATATTGTAGAATCCTGTGATGGCTAGAGAATGTTTTTCGATGGAGTAGTAAATTTTAAAGGAGTTGGCATAGTAGCAGTCCTAGTATCAGAAACCGGTCATCACTATCCAGTATATGCCAAACTTAGGTTTCCTTGCACCAACAACATGGCTTAGTATGAGGACTGTATCCCGGGGCTCAAGATAGTCATTGACATGAAAATTCAAGAGTTGTCTATAATTGGGGATTCAAAATCGCTTATACATCATGTCCGAGAAGAATGGGAGACCAAAAACTCCAAGATAATCACAATCTGCCTTGTGTATTGGTATTGCAAAAGAGGTTCACAAAGATAGAGTTCCAGCATGTTCCCAGAATCAAGAATGAGTTCTCCGATGCATTGGCTACCTTATCATCCAAGATACACCATCCAGACAAGAAATCCATTGATCCCATTTCGATAAAGATCCATGATCAGCCTGCTTATTGTGCTCATGTTGAAGAAGAAGCAGACGGAAAGCCCTAGTTTCATGATATCAAGGAATACTTTGCAAAATTAGATTACCCACAGCTCGAAAATCCTACTAAAAAATGCACTCTCCGAAGTTTGTCCAACAATTTCTTTGACAGTGTTAGAATCCTGTATAGGACGACTCCTGATTTGGGATTGCTAAGGTGTGTTGATGCGAAGGAAGCATCTAAATTACTAGAAAAAATCCACGTTGGGGAGTGCGGTCCACATATGAATTGTTTTGTTTTAGTTAAGAAAATACTCCGGGTTGGTTACTTCTGGATGACTATGGAGACGGACTGCATCCGGTATGTCCGGAAATGCCACCGCTGCCAGATACATGCAGACATGATCAAGGTACCCCAAATGAGCTTACTGCAACAAGCTCACCATGACCATTCGCCACTTGGGGAAAGGATGTCATTGGACCAATCAAGCTTGCCGCATCCAATGGGCGCAGATTCATCCTAGTAACAATCGGCTATTTCACCAAATGGGACGAAGTAGCGTCTTATACAGCAGTAACTAAGAAAGTTGTGGCAGACTTGGTATGCAACCACATTGTTTGTCGATTCGGGATTCCGGAATCAATCATCACTTATAATGGCTCCAATCTCAACAGTTACTTGATGAAAGCTATGTGTGAAACCTTCAAGATAAAATAGAAGAATTCTACAGCCTACAATCCTCGAATGAATGGAGCCATAGAGGCCGTCAATAACAACATCAAGAAGATATTAAGGAAAATGATAGAGAAACATAAGCAGTGGCATGAGAAGCTATCATTTGACTTACTAGGGTACCGCATAACAATCCGTACATCAACTGGAACAACTCTCTGTATGCTGGTTAATGGTACAGAAGCCGTCATCCCCCTCGAAGTTGAAATTCCTTCCTTAAGAATTATTCAGAAAGCAAGCTTGATGACGCAAAATGGGTGAAAATTTGCTACAAGCAACTAGCTCTTATAGATGGTAAAAGAATGATTGCAGTTTGCCATGGCCAACTTTATCAAAGATGAATGGCCAAAGCCTTCAACAAGAGAGTCAAACCAAGGCAGTTCTCACGGGGGCAGCTGGTGTGAAAGAAAATTTTCCCGCATTAAGATAAATCTAAGGGAAATTCTTTCCCAACTGGCAGGGTGCATACATGGTTCACATGGTTCTGATAGGAGGAGCCCTCATACTTGCAGAAATGGACGAAGAAGTTTGGCCAAAAACGATCAATTTAGTAGCACTCAAGTGATACTGTCTGCAATATTTATGCTTTCATATATAATATAATTGAACTATGCCTGATCTAATTCCCATCTAAGAGGGGATACGTCCGCATCCTTATGGGTTTGGTCACAAGTCAATAAAATTTTTATCCCCCCCCCTCCTGCGCCGTAATTGGAAACTAGGACAGAATTTTGAGGAGGACCCTCGTAATTTTAAAGTGATTTCACCCAATCGCCACAAGAAATAGTTGGAAGCATCAGCCAAGTAAACTAGGGAAGAATTTTGAGGAGGACCCTCAAAATTCCGTAGCAAGAAAGGTCGCAATGTCTTGAACCATTTCGCATTCATTGGTTCGTTCAAAGAAAACTATTCTCAACTATGTATTTATGTTATATTTTGTTGAATATTATGTGATTGTTACCAAAATTGCCTTGTTTAGCAACGCTACCCCAATGATATGTATAGTATCACCACATCAGAATCAAGAGAATCAAGTAGTGCCAGTGGGGATACGAACTAACCTCTCCCCTCTAAAAAACTTATGATACTTCTTTGGATGCAGGCACTCGAGTTGCGAAATCATCAAATATACTCATGAGACAAACATTGTTCACGAATACAAATCTCATAATCGTAGCACTTACTCACAGCTGCTATCCGCACGAGGTGTTCCCAGCAGACACAGTATTCCACGTAGTTGAAATATCGCAATCCTTTATCAGCTAAGAAAATTCTACTATCATTTGCCCTTTTTACTTCTTGCATAAGGGTATGGTTCTACCTTCCGAGGTTAAGCTCTACTTCCATCTGCATTTTTTGCATTACACAAGGCTACCATTCTGCCTTCCGAGGTTAAGCTCTACCTCCATCGTCATTTTTTGCATTGCATAAAGCTACCATTCTGCTTCCGAGGTTAAGCTCTACCTCCGTCTGTTTTTTTTTGCATTGCATAAGGCTGTCATTGTGCCTTCCGAGGTTAAGTTCTACCTTTACATGCATTTTGCATTACATAAGGTTACCATTCTTCCTTCCAAGGCTAAGCACTATTTCCATCTCCACATTGCATGGCTAAAAGATTGCCACTTCATTTATTGCATTTCATCGGCTGAAAGATCGCCACTTCATTTAGGACTGCACGACTAAAAGATCACCACTTTATTTACACTTACATGGTTGAAAGATTGCCGCTTTATTTTTACATTTGCATGGCTGAAAGATTACTACTTTATTTACACTTGCATGGCTGAAAGATCGCCACCTATTGTTTCTTGAGTTGAAAGATCCCCAACTATTGTATTTCAACGACTAAAAAGATCGTCACTTTATTTATGCTTGCATGGGTGAAAGATCGCCACCTCATTTACATTTGTATAGCTGAAAGTTGGCCACCCTATTTACATTCTATATGGCTGAAAGATCGCCACCTACTGTATATTATGGGCTGAAAGATCGCCACTTTGTTTATACTTGCATGGCTGAAAGATCGCCGCTTCATTTATTGCATTTCGTTGGCTGAAAGATCGCCACATTATTTGCGCTTGCATGGCTAAAAGATTGCCACTTCATTTATTGCATTTGATCGGCTGAAAGATCGCCACTTTATTTAATCTTGTATGGAATAAATATCATCGCTTCATTTATTACATTTCACCGGCTGAAATATTGCCACATTATTTATGCTTGCATGGTTGAAAGATTGTCGTTTCATTTACATTTTCATGGGTGAAAGGTCACCGCTTTATTTTACATTTACATGGCTGAAAGATCGCCACTTTATTTACACTTGCATGGCTAAAAGATCGCCAACTATTGCATTTCATGGGCTGAAAGATTTCCAAATTATCCGAGAACGTCATGGTTTGGAGGCACCATTGTCATAGCTCGAGAACACCATATCATGGCCTGAGAACCCATTTGAATCTTTTGCATATCATTATTCAAAGGCATCATAGTTCGGAAGCATCATTCTCATAGCCTAAGAGCATCATTTCATAGCCTATAAATCCTTTATTATACCCTTCATGGCCCAGGACATCATGGTATGAGGGACATTATCCTAACCATCCAAAGACAACATTCATGGTCCATCCGGAACTTGCATAATTTTTAAATTTATGTACAATATATGCTCGTATTACTTATTTCCAGGACATTATCCTATCTCAGCAGGAGTGATCCCGCTCCAGTTCTCGTAATTGTATTATACCTTAACCATTCATCCCAACATGAACATTACATTTGTTCTAGAAAGGTCTCCATCGGCATACTTCGAACATGGATCCTAAATTACATATGGCCTGATTCTTGTAATAATAGGGTATGTAGGTAGCTTAGAAACTAGAACACAACCAAACCTCTTCAATTCATTTCATTCGGTCAAAATTGGCCATTATATCTTTACCCGACAACTCTTTCATCCTTTCCGGGTAAAGAGGCGTAGCTGTTGATATCCAATTTTCCCAATATTTTTTAAATATTCAAAATACCATCAAATTATCTTGAATAGGCATATATAAGTATATCCCAAGGTTGCATTATTTTTTCCTAATTTTTCTAGGATTTCTTAATCAATTTATTGCCTTATTTTATCAAGAAAAACCTAATAATTATCCCCAAAATTATTATTCTGGTGATTCATTCATTGGAGTCTCATGCTTAAACTAAAATATAGCTAAGATATTTTTATATATGTTTTACAAATTTATTTTGTATTTTAAGGATAAAATTGCGTAATTGCAACATTCGCTATTTTAGTTTTAAACTCTTCTCATGTTTATACAAATAGGATATTATATTTTTAAATTTTTATTTATACACTATAAGTAATATTAGTACTTTTAATTAGTCTTCATAAATTTATTTACTATATTTATAAATTAAATGGGAAAAAAGGTTATTTAACTTGTAGCCAGATTTTGGCTTCCTAATGTAGCCTAATTAAAACCCAACACTCCAACACAATTAAACCAACCAAAGACCCAGACCCAATCCTATGTCTACCCGACCCAACCCGGATCAAATCTTGATCGTTGATCAATTTTTATCAACTATCTAGATGCGCCCGTACCGTTTTTAACCAAACGACCCCCTCAAACCCCTCCCATTCCTCACTCAACCAACCCTCTCCTCTATTGCTCTATCTCTGGTTCTCTCTAGAACCTTCCCCCTCCCTTTCAGCTCTGATGAGTCTCACTCACCTTCTCTGACCAGCTTCTGGCCTGAATCTATGGTAGTTTCACCACCCACCGACTATCTAAGGTCCTAACACACTTGTTCGTTGAGGTTTCATGGTCTGAATACAAAGAAGCTTCATCCAGACCTAGTCCGATTAAAGTTTTACGTCCATTTTTGCCTTGCTACAAAAAACCATGCCTATTTCGAGCCTAGCCTCGACTCCTCCTGGTTAGACTAACAACAATCCAAGTCTTTCTTACCATTTGGGTTCCTCTAAAACCTTAGCTTTTGTGGATCTTCTGATTTCTTTAAATCGGTTCAAGATCCAGGTTTTCCTTACACTTTAAAAATGGTTTTTGATATTTCTTTTAAAACCATTGCTCTTAAAACCTTTATTTTTCCGATCAAGGGTTTTTGAGTTATGTTTCTCTTATTTTCTTTTCTCTTGTGTATTTCTCATATTTTCTTTTCTCTTGTGTGTTTCTATGATTTTATTTTCTCTTGTAAATGTTAAATTTCTTCTATCATGTTCTTGTCAGTTTCTTCTACTATGTTTCTTGTACAATGTTCTTGTTAAGTTGTTCACCATGTTCTTATTTGTTTATTCTACTTGTTTTTCATGTTGTCATTTACTATGCTTATCATGAGTTCCTACTACTAAAATAGCATGCTAAAGGTCTCAATTTTATTTTGAGACCTCTGGACCTTTTTCAGTTAGTACCTTTTCCATTAATCACTTGGCATTTCGTATCTGCATTTGGTTAATGAAAAGAACCCTAAATTTGGGGGTTCATCCGAGTTTTGAGACCATTGGCTATGTGACTTGCTTGTGCTTCATCTCTGAACTTGCTTGATTTGAAAAATCCTAATCCTTTGGACCTATTTGAGTTCCTAGAGTTGTTTCTTCTACTGCTTCATTAAGTTTCAAAATCATTGCTTCAATTTTGTTTCTTCTAGGATTCTGAGTTTTCTCAAACTCTATAAGACCTTTACTTAACCCCTTTTTTCGTGTTCTATCATTGAATAACCATATTCCTACAGTCTACGACTTACTTATTTTGCAATTGCATGACCCTTTCACTTAGTCCTAAATTCAACCTTGCATGCCTGATACTTGTGTACTCTTTACATGTGTTGAACTTCCTTTCTAAATGGCTTTCAATTATGATTAGTTTCAAAATTCCTTTGTATAATTTGATTGACTTTTTTTCCATGTTTGCTGACTGCTCTGTTATTCGATTTTATTCAAAAGATTTCCTTAGTGTTTCTTACTTGGTTCATTCGTGGACCAATGCTCACAAAATCTCTGACCCCCTTGATTTACTGCATACGGATTTATCCTTACCTTACTTGTTTTAACCGTGTATTTCAAAATGCTTCCCTTAATTAAGACCTCTATGTATTTACCCCTAATTGCCTACTTTGTACAAGATGTTTATTTGATTTCTTTCCTTAAATAGTTTTTACCGTTTGTATCTGAATTCTTTAATAAAAGGATGTCTTGTATTGATTGATTTTAAATGATACCCTACTTCACTAATAGTGTGAGTTTCTGGCAGGCTTACAGGTGTGCTAGCACTCTCCATTGTTGGGCACGCCTAAAGTCTGCCCTCTTTGTAATTTCCCTATTCCCCTTAACCTCCTTTATGTGTGCTTATTTGAAACTAGTTCCCTCTAATTTTCCCTTATTAGTGTCATATTCTACATTTTCACACTTTCTTAGTCTTAAGTCCCCCCTCCCCCTCTTGTGAGCCTTGCCTTAGGACCCTTTGAGTTCCCTCTGGTCTTGAACACTTGAGGGTTGGTATTTTCACACCGCAATTGTCCCAATATGATAACACATTTGGTTGTGAGCATTGGCCGGGGTTCAACTGATACTCTTAGGGAACTTTGACACACTTAAATTGGAGGAAATCTTTGGATCATGATCTCATGGAATTAGTTTACCTCATATTTCAGGCATAACATCAGAATCAAGTTCTTCTTAGTTGTACTTTTATTTTTCTGATGTATTTTTACTTTATTCTGGGCTATAATAATTTGTAATAAGCTGTCACGGATGGTTAATGAAAAGTGTGGGTGATTATGTATGTAAAAGAAGTAGATACCATGCATATAGGTACTTCAAATCTTCATATGCACATAGATATCATGCCTTTAGGTCATTTTGAATTCTGCAAACCTCACATAGAAATCATGCCTATAACTCTTTCTGAATTTTGCAGCTCTCATATAGAAATCATGCTTATAAGTCTTTCTAAATTCTGCACGCATATAAAAATCATGTCTATAAATCTTTCTAAATTCTACACGCATATAGAAGTCATGCCTATAGCACCATCTTTTCCTTTCGACACCATGTAGATACCATGCCTTATAAGTCTTTCTAAATTGGCGAGTTACTGTAGCACCATCTTTTCCTTTCGACAAATCCAGCGCTATTCGACAGTTTGTGATGGATTGTGTTTGACGTATAAGGCAAACATGGAAGCTACGTCCTTCCCATCCTTGTGTTGTGGGAGAGTCTATTCAAAACAATACTGAAAATCGAATTCCTCCCGGTACCAAACAAACATACGCATCGCAACTAGCTGGGAAACAATCTGCCGCAACAAGCTCAAAGCTGGAACTTTGTCCTGTTTCATTTGAACATGGAATACCTACTGTTGAATTCACAGTAGATGAAGTAAATTCACTCACCAGAGAGGAAGGTCTTCAACAAGCAGTTGTAATCAAATTTTCATATGGAAAGCCTGAGCTCCAGGATTTGAGACAGATTTTGCCGAAACATTTCGACATCAAAGGTAATTGCAACATTGGACAGCTAGAATATCGGCATATTCTGGTATGATTCGATTTATATGAAGATTTTGCTCATTTGGTATCAAGAACAACTGGTTATGTTCAGTTAAAAGGAGACGAATTCTTCCTTAGGACATTCCCATGGACAATAGGATTTAACCCCCGTGAAGAAACGTCAAAAATTGTGGCTTGGATATCATTTCCAGACCTGCCAGCAAACTTCTTCGCAAAAAATCCTTAATGGTCATCACATCTGCTGTGGGAAAGCCACTTGCAGTAGATAAGGCTACCAAAGATCGAACGCGGCCTAGTACGGCATGAGTTAAAGTCTTGATTAATTTACTGGACAATCATCCAAAGAAAATCAAGATCAAGATAGTTGATATAAAATCTGGAAAAATAGTTGAATATGACAAGCAGATCGTGTTTGATTAATTTTCCTAAATACTGCACGTATTGTAATCATCAAGGTCATGATGTAAAATCATGTCGTTGGAGTACAAACGATCTTAATAAAAAGTAGTTCATGTAGGCGAATCTGAAGGCAGGTGCAGTTTCGCTAAATTAGGAGGTGATGCCAGGGAATATTTGAATGCTAATTTTGCAGGACGGCGAGTTGAAGAGGTTCTACCTACTGATATTGGTGATGCAGCTAAAAAAACTTGTTCTGCTTCAAATGATACAGCTGCAGAAACTCCTTTAAGCCCAAATGCTTATATTGCCCAGCCTTGTAAAATGCCATTAACTGTTATGTTGAAGCTGCCCTTGAATGTTTTAAGTGAAAAGCCTTCTGTGACATCACATGACAATGCAAAAAGGCAGGAACTTATTTTGATCGACCAGTAGCAGATGTTGCAGAATACTAACATCAATAAAACTACTCTGGTTGGTCAAGCAACTGGTAAAAAATCTGGAGGATGTGGATACTTTCAAAGCAGCTACGGATTCTACAGTTTTATCAAGTCAACCAGCTGGCAAGTCCTCAGTAACAAATTTAGCTGCTGCTTCAAACATACCTGGAAAACAAGAGAGCAATGAATTGAATAAATCCAATTTTCAGCAGCTAGCAGCAGGGGAGGTAAATTTACCAGATACTGTAGATCCAACTCTAGCATTGGATGGCTTTAAAATGACTGGTAAAAATGAAGAGGTGGATGATCAATGTGATGTTATTGAATTGGAATTTGCAGCATCTGCTACAAGGGTAACAAGAGTACCGACTGGACATTACATAATGAAGCAGCTGCTGCAGTTTCTATTTTGCCAAAGCTGGATTCTACACTTCCTTTGGAGTGTCTTGCTAATCGAGGTATATCTGGTAGTGATGATGATGTGAGTCATCTTTTTCAAATAACACCAAGTCCTACAAATAATGATGTTGCGCAGAACTCATTTCGACAAGATACTTCTCACAAGCCTGAGTTGGTTCAACAAGGCAGTGTGACCATCTCAACGGCTGCAAATGTCTCTAATACTGCCTTGTCTCAAAGTGAGTTTGATCTACAGCCTTCTGATGATACACAACAAACAAGGGCAGTTGGACAACATACTGCAAAGAACTATTGGTCATCGATGTCCAACAAAAAAGTAAATCCAAAAAACAAAAAATTAAGAAGATTGCAGAAGAGAGTCCAGCATTACCAACAAACTCAAACTCATTTGATGCACTTGCAAATGTCAGTAATGAGGATGAAAAGGTGACTGGTCCATTGCAAGCTCCTAGGAATGGTTTATCTGAAAAACATTCAGATATGGTTGTGCCAAATTTGGAACCTACTACTGCATCAAGTATACCAGCAGGTGAAAATGCAAAAAGGACAGACCTGGTGTTGACAGAATCCTCGGTGCAGGATAAAGCCAACGAGCAACAGCACTTGACGCAGGAAAATATCAATCAAAATAGTGCATTTTTTGGGCAGGGAAAGGTTACAATCATGGAGGCTTCTGATACTTTGAAATCTTCTACTGAACTTTCAATGCCAATTTTCTCATGTTGCATTGTTTGGCAAAACTACATCTACTGTTCCATTGCAATCTCCTATGAATGTTTTATCTGAACAACAGTCAGACATGGTTGTGGCAAATTGGAAACCTACTGCTGCATCAACTATACCAGTAGGTGAAAAGGCAAAAAGGACATACCAGTATTTAATAGCCTCCTCTGTGCAGGATAAAGCCATCGAGCAGCAGCACTTGATGCAGAAAAATAACAATCAGAACAGTGCATTGTTTGGGCAAAGAAATGTTACAAACTTGGAGGCTTTTGATACTTTGAAATCTACTACAGAACCAATTGTTGTATCAGTTGAACCACATGAGAAGTAAACACAGTCAGTTGTTGCAGCTCCTAGCTGTCCTGATGATCGAGATGTAACTGGATGTGATCACCAGGATACTATGAATGAAATACTTCAAAGAACACCAAAGCCTCATATGGTTAAAACACAACACATTGTGACTACTACTAAAGGTATAGCTTCTGTCGATGTCTCTAATGCTGACTTAATACAAGGTGAGGTTGCTTAAGAAGGGGCTGAATATGACAGATCAAATCTCAAACATGCTACACAACACACAAGGGAAGCTAGACAACATATTTCTAAGGACAATTGGACGTCATTTTCTAACAAAAAAAGAATTCCAATATCCAAAAAAAAAGGCAGATTACACAAAATAGTCCACCTGTACCAAAAAATCTAAACTCATTTGTTGCATGTGACAATGCCAATGAAGACGATGGAAACATTCAAAATACCTCATTGAATACAGCGGCATTGGATAAAGATCATCCAAATTCGCAATTGCAAGCCAAGGATCAAAATGCTCCCTCGATGGATAAGATGAGGGAGATGGTCATTAACTCGAAGCTATGGAAAGATCAACGAGAGTTTTGCACAAATTTGAAAAGAGAGCAGGAAAATACGCATAAACAACGTTTTCATTTCGAAAATCATCGAGTGGAAAGAGTAATCAAGGATGCAATTCAAATTCCATTTTTGAAAACACTCTAACTGGAAAATTAAAGACCAAGTGGGAGGCTCCATATTTCATTCCAAGTAAGCCTCCTTGTCGAACATGCATTCACTTCCTAGATACACCACCAAACATTGTGGATGAAAACATTGGAACGAGTAAGTCAGGTGCTATCTTGATGAAATATGCAACATGGTCCGACAAGAAAACAAATGTTAAGAAAATTCCAATGAGAGCGGCCAAACAAAAGCAGGCTGCTACAACTACGTCATCGAAGTCCAACCGTTCAAAAAATAAAAGATGATTCTTGAATACTTTTTAAACAAGCTAGAGGAGAACGAAATAGAAGTACAATTTGAAGGTTATACAAGATTGGAAAATAAGGGACAACAATCAATTGGTACTACATATTATTCTACCACTTTATTAGTATCCTCATTTGTATCATCACAGAGTATGTTATAAAATCTGTGATGATCATAAAATATTTAGTCGTGTCAAGTTCTTATTTTATGCATTCTTGTTTATAAGTGAGGTTGCCAAGCCTCAATAGGATTAGCACGGTAAGGTTAGTCCGGTTTGTGTTTAACAATACCGGTGTTATCCCCTTTATTTGTACTTTTCCTAATTGTGGTAATTTTCTTTTGAGTTATTAATAAAAAAACTAGCCCTAGGCGCTTGCCTAGTGGATTGCAAAAAAAATGCTTATAGGTGTTTACAAATTTGTATATGTTGATGCATATAGAAATCATACTTATAGTCCCTTCTGAATTCTCTACATCTACCAATCATATAGAAATCATGATCATAGGACTACCATATTAATATAGAAATAATGCTTATAGGATTGTTTAAGTCTGCACATTCAATTGCACCTAGATATCATGTTCATAGGTCTTAAACAAAGTTCAACACCTAGATATCATGTTCATAGGTCTTAAACATTCAATTGCACCTAGATATCATGTCCATAGGTCTTAAACAAAGTTCAACACCTATATATTATGTTCATATGTCTTAAAATAAAGTTCAACATTCAGATATCATGTCCATAGGTTTAAAATGAGTCTTCAAAATTTTTATACCATGTCTACGAGGCGAAAATGAACTACGGTAAAAAGCATGTCTATAGTAACTCCAATCGAATCTAAGCTACTTCATTCACGTATAGAGCTATAATTAGTAACAATGGTACTGTTAGTTGTAGAACTTACAACCTTCATTAAAAACTATCTTTTATTTTAATAATCTAACTACCCTTTAACCAGTACATGGCCAGTTTACTTTAAACCATGTTATTTCGATTGTTTCAAAATTCAATTGATACCATGCCTATAGGATCCCTGTCCGACACTTAGGGAAGTCTTAGGATAAAGGTTAAAAACTAAATCTATTTTATTAAATACAACTAGCAGGCCGACCGGATTGGGGCTTCTTATCTAACTTATGTAATAAATTAGTCTGCCTCAACCTTTAAGTTCTTTCACGTTCAATATTTAATCAGACCCTAACAGCATGTTCAAGTCATGCTAAATTACGCGCTTATTTGTTTAAAAGAGGTATATCTGAGCCCTTTTGCTTGTTATGTGTGTTCCCCAATTTGCTATACACTTTCTTGTATGTCGCCTTAGGATTTTTCTTTTGAAACTACAAATAAGTCGATACCCATTCACTTTAGAATTAGTAGTCATAAATGCCTCTGGGACTGATTGGATTGGGGCAATAATAGCATACAATAAGTAAACGAGGCAATTCCGCGCTTTAGTACCTTAACGAGGTGGGAAGGGTAGATATGGATATGATGACCACGTAATAATGCCACGCGTAGCCCCTCATTGAGGAGTGATTACATTCCATTGTGTGGGGTGATCCATATTATTAATAAAACCTAGGACCCCCTTTCCTTTGTTTCTTATATCTTTTAAAGAATTTCAAACTCTTTTTATAAGAAAAAATCAGCTTTTTTTTAGTTTTTTTCAACTTTATTTGTTTGTAAACCCTTATGTGAAAAACCCCTCTTATTTGAAGCTTTATTTATTTATGTGTTATTTGCACATAAGTTCACAATAATAGTCTGGCCAGGAACCACACTAGTGGATTATGAGGGGTGCCTAACACCTTCCCCTTGGAATAGTTTCAAGCCCTAACCCTATCTCTGGTTGTTCAAATCAAACCCTCTTGGTGTGAAAATGCACCCTAATCATTAGTGGTGACTCTTCAATTCAAACCCATATTCCCTAAAAGGAATGAATTGTCCTCTTAAATGTCATGAACCTGATTTTGCTTTAGAAAAAGGGGGCGTGATAGTAGCTACAGTAACTGTAACGCCCCAACTGGTTATTTTGAGCTCTAGCACATCATTCAAAAGTATGAGGCAATAAGCAGCTTCATTTCAGGTATTATGACTTGAAAAGAGAATTCTCGTTTCGAAAACTTAAAGTTGGCAGAATTGACTAGGATTTAATTTTTGCGTAAACGGCCTCAGAATTGGGATTTGAAGGTTCCAGTAGGTTGGTATGATGATTTTGGACTCTAGCATATGCCCAGATTGGGTTTAGGATGACCCGAGAGCATATTGGCGCCTATTATGGAAGTTAGCATTTTATAAGAAATTTCATAAGTTTGGTTGAAGTGCATTTCAATGTTATCAATGTCTATTTGGGATTTTGAGTCTATCAGTAGCTTTGTATGGTGATTTTGGAGTGGGGAGCACGACCGGAAGTGAATTCAGAGGTCCGTAGGTCATTTTGAAGCCATTTGGCTAAAGATAGAAAATTTGAATGTTTTTTAGAAGTTGACCAGAAGTGAAATTTTTGATATTGGGGTCGGAATCCGATTCCAAAAATTGGAGTAGGTCCATAATGTCGAATATGACTTGTGTACAAAATTTGAGGTCAATGGAATGTGATTTGATAGGTTTAAACCTCAAAAGTAGAACTGGAAAATTTCAAAGTTCATAAACCTTGAATTCGAGTGCATTTCATGGTTTTAGCGTTATTTGATATGATTTGAGGCCTCAAGCAACTTCTTAACATGTTTTGGGACTAGTTGGTTTGTTTGGATGGGGTCCTGGGTGCCTCGGGTGGATTCCGGGCGGGTAACAAGTTGAATTTGTAGTTTGGAAGAAGGCCAAATTGCTGGTTGCTAGCATAACCACACCTGCGAGAATTAGGCCGCAGATGAGGAATCGCAGAAGCAAACAAGAACACAGCAGATACGGTATTGGAGGGGGTGAGCTGGGACCATAGATGCGAGACCGCACCTGTGGAGGTGAGGGCGTAAATGCAGAAAAAGGGTGGCCTAGGGTGGACCGCAGAAGTGGAATTTGGACCGCACCTGCAGAACCGCAGAAGAGACCAAAGGTCCGCACGTGCGAAAATCGTTGAGGCAGTGAGCTCTTTTAAATCAAAAGATGGTCTTTTTCATCCATTTTTCATTTGGTATTGGCGATTTTGGGGAGCTTCAAGAGGGGATTTTCATCTTCAACGTCAAGGTAAGTTACCACCACCTACTTCGAGTTAAATTCATCAAATATGAATGGATTTGAGCATGAAATTTGCAGAAAAACTAAGGGGTTGATGGAAGACCTAGAAAATATATATTCTTGGAATTTAGCCACGATTTTGGGTTTAGAATTAAGATAAAATAATATATTTGAGTTCGTGAGGCTATGAGTAAACTTTATATTCGAAAAAATTCGGATTCCGGGCACGTGGGCCCCAGGGCATTTTCGTCAACGTTTCGATCGGGGGTTTGGAATTGCTATAAATTAGATTGTAATGAATAATTGAGTATATATTAATGGATTTGTGGAATAATCAGCTAGTTTTGGAGCGTTATTCATTAATTAGAGTCTTCAGAAGGGCGTGGAATGCCGGTTATGGACTTTCGGAGCTAGGTGAGTCTCCTTTCTAACCTTGGAATAGGGAATTGTACCCATATGTGAGTTAATTGGTTATCACAGCAAAGAATGCTAATTCAAGAGGTAACATTGGAAGAAATTACAGAAGCTCTAAAGGAGATGCCTAAGGACAAAGCACCAGGTGTGGATGGGTTTCCTGTGGAGTTCTTTAATAGCAACTGGGAGATAGTAAAGGAAGATATACTTGCTGCTACTAAGGATTTCTTCTCTACTTGCAATCTTCCTCACATGATCAAATACTACAGCTATTGCACTTGTTCCTAAGTTTAGAACTCCTACAATTGTTAAAGATTATAGACCTATTGCTTGCTGTACCACTGTCTATAAAATCATTTCCAAAGTTATTACAAGGAGGATGAAAGTTGTTATTGGTGATCTAGTTGGACAAGTTCAGTCATCATTTATTGAAGGAAGAAGCATTATAGATAATATTCTTCTTAGTCATGAAATTTTCAAGGGATATTCAAGAAAGGGAGTATCCCCTGGATGTGTCCTAAATGTGGATTTGAGGAAGGCCTATGACACTCTTGAATGGGGCTTTCTTAAACAGGTCCTTATTGACCTTGGATTCCCTGTTAAGTTTCTTAACTGGATAATGGCTTGTGTTACTTCTGTTTCCTATTCCTTAGTACTGAATGGTGGTCTAATTAAGCCTTTCATTGCAAAGAGGGGTATAAGACAGGGTGATCCTATGTCACCTTATTTGTTTGTTCTTGCCATGGAGTATCTGAACAGGATATTGGGTCAGTTACACATAAATGGAGATGTCAACTTTCATCCCAAATGTAGGAAATTAAACTGTGCACATGTCTGTTTTGCTGATGATCTTCTTATGTTCTGTCGGGCTGATGTTATTTCTATCCAGATTCTACAAGAGGCTTTCCTTGATTTCTCTAAAGCTTCTGGTTTGCAAGCTAACATTAGCAAGAATGCTTTTTATTTGGTTGGTGTATAGCAGTCTACCAGAGAAGAAATAGTGGAAAAACTGGGGTTCATTGAGGGTCAGCTTCCTTTCAAGTATTTAGGGATTCCACTTAACTCTAAAAAAACTTGCTATCCATCATTACTTGCCACTGATTGGGAAGATCACTGCTAAAGTCACTTGTTGGTCAGCCAAAATGCTTTCTTATGCAGGAAGATGTCAATTGATTAAAGTTGTTATCTTTGGCATTCAGACTTACTGGGCACAAGTATTCATATTGCCAAAGAAGGTATTGAAAACCATTGAAGCAATATGCATGTCTTTCATGTGGACAGGCAGTGCTACTGTGTCTAAAAGGGCTTTGGTTGCATGGGAAAAGGTCTGTAAACCAATTTCTGCTGGTGGACTTAATATTATTGATATGACTGTGTGGAATAAGGCAGCTGTCACTAAACTCCTTTGGGACTTGGCCAGGAAAAAAAGATTGCCTTTGGATCAAGTGGATGCACTGTTACTACATCAAACAGTGTGACATTGGTTCGATACCTCTGCCTAAAACTGCTTCTTGGGTTGTTAGAAAGATTCTGGACTGCAGGACTGCTGTTATGGAGAACCAGCAGCTACAAGGGGATCTCTTTAACAGGTTGAAACAATGTGCAGGCTGGACAAATTCCAAATCCAGAAACTATACCTTGCAATGCTGCCTAGTTATAATAAGGTAGTGTGGAAGAATTTGATGCTGACTACTAATGTGCAACCTAGACACAAATTCACTGTATGGCTAGCAGCTCAACACAGGCTGCCTACTATTGACAGATTGCAGAAGTATGGAATTCAAGTGCCTGATAACTGTGTGTTCTGTAATCAGCATGCTGAAAACTTTGAGCATTTGTTCTTTGACTGCCCAATCACCAATCGACTATGGACTAGAATATGATGTTGGTTGGGGTACAAAAGAACAATTGGCAATTGGGAAGCTGAACTTCAATGGATCTGCGGCAAAGCTAGGAGCAAAATATGGCACAAAACAATCACTGCTTCTGCCTTTGTGACTGTTGTTGCCCTTATTTGGAGAGAAAGAAATTGCATTCGTTTTGATGATAAGGCATTTGTAGAAGATCAGTTTTGTAGAGAAGTAGCACTGCTAATTCATATACGAGGCAGAAAGTGTAAAAGATGGCAAGATGGTTTGCGGCAACTAAACTGTTATCCTTAGCTATAGTCTAACAGTCCCATACTAAGATAGCTTTGTTTTAAGGTTGTATTAGCTTAGTAATGTTTGTAAATGAGTAGTAGCTAGTCAATGCTACTACTATAGAACTTACACTGTGAATCCTTTGATATCAATGAAATTAACAGTTAAACTAAAAAAATCCATATCCACCCTATTTTTGGTTTGCTGCAGTTTTAAATCCTACAATAAAATTTAGGAGGACCTCACTTTGAGTATTCAAAAGTTTATAACGCCTTACCACTTTCAGTTGAGAAATTTGCTACACTAGGAGATGCAAAGCCTTAGTTAAAATAAATGCTCAAACGATTTATAATGCTTATCAACTTGTTGTAGATCATGCTAGACCTAATGTTCCAACTCCTACTTTTGTCTAGTTCTCAATCATCTAAAAGAACTGCAGGCCTAAAAGCCCTTAGTTCTTGGACGGAGTTCCGGAGTTCTCAAGGTGATAATTTTTGTGATAGTTCACAACTAAATGAGCTTCAAGTTTATTTGTCGCATGGCCTTGAAACGGAGAATCCAAACGGCACCTTTGATATTTTGGAATGGTGGAAGGACAAACAAAAACACTATCTGGTTCTTTCAAGGATGAATCAAGATATTTTAAGTGTTTAAGATTCAACAGTAGCATCGGAGAGTGCTTTCAGTCAAGCGAGACTTCAAATTGGTGATCATAGAGCGTCTATTAGGGAGAGCTCGGAAAAATCAGTACTCTTCAGAGATTGAATCCATTCGGAAAAAAAAATTTGGACTTGCAGTATCGCAACCGGAGATAGACGAAGCTTATGAAGAAATGTTAACGGAACTTGCGCAGGATGTTGCTTCGCCAGGAAACGGTGATGAACAAACCTATTTTCCACCAACACCAACGAAAATTCCTCCGAACCTTGAAGGATTTATAAGATTTGTTAGAGATAATACATAGACTAATATGTAAATTATATTTTAGCACATTTTTCTTAGTTTTTTTTCCTTTTAATGGTAGTATTAGTACCTTGTTGTGCTCCCATTTGGGAGGAAGACTACAAAAGATGTTGCTATTTTTGTTAATGTCATAATAATAAAAATAAAACATTCCCTTAAATATTTCTTTGTAATTTTTTTTGTCTTTAAATTTGACTCATTAGAAGATTTAAACTATTGTACTACATAATATATATACTACATATATACATACTATATAAACTATATATATATATATATATATATGTATATATATATATATATATATATATATATATATATATATATATATATATATCTGTATATATATATATATATATATATATATATATATATATATATATAAACTATACTATAACACACACTTGTATATATAGTATATATGTAGTGTGTATATATATATATATACACTACATATAAACTATATATTGTATTCACACACACATATATATATAAACTATATATATTATATATACTACATATATATATATATAGATATATATATATATATATATATAGATATATTATATATACTATATATATACATAATATATATACATCACACACACCCAAACACTCTTTCACTCTCTCTCACTCTCTCTCACTCTCACTCTCTCTCTCTCTCTCTCTCTCTCTCTCTCTATATATATATATATATATATATATATATATATATATATATATATATATATATATTTATATATATACACACACACATGCTATATAAACTATAAACTATATATATTATATATATACACATTGTATACATATGTATATAATACATATATGCTACATACAAGATATATTTAATTTTTTGAAATGGTTGGCCCTAATGATCGTTGCCAACGGTAATATTGCACAAGTAGCTCACTTAGTAAATGCAAACTTTAATATATAATTATATACACATACTATAAATATTATATATATTATATATCCTATAAATATATAATTATAATTATACATATTATATATACTATAAATATATATTTATATATATATATATATATATATATATATATATATATATATATATATATATATATATATATATATATATATATATATATGTATAAGCAATTTATATTAGTATATACATATATAGTTTAAAGAAATTGTCTTAAATTTAAAAAAAAAAAGAACGAGAAAGCTCGTTAGGCCCGTTTAGGCCCGTGGGCCCAGCCCATTAATCCCGGGACCATGTGGGCTTAGGACCGTGGTGGGGCGGTTCCACCCATTGGGACCGCAAAGGCCGGGACCATTTGGCCTGGGACCGCCAAAGACCCGCCCGCTTAATCCCGCTACCATTTGGCCCGCCCATTTAGGCCTGGGCCCGACCCATAATACACCATTAACTTCAGCCTATAGAGCTGAAATTTTTTTAGGTTCATTTCGTATAGCTTCAGCCTAGAGAGCTGAAGGTTTGTTTGTAATTTGTGTGTTTTTCTCATCTCTTTTAATATCAATGCAATTGTCATCGTCTTTGTTCTTAGCTTTATATTGCATTATCCTTGTTATTTTTTGGTATTTGCTTTATACTTATCAGTTGCAGTATTTGCTTTTCTCGTTTTCTCGAAGAACCAAATGTATGCCTCATTGTTTTCTAAATCTACTACACCAAAACATAGAGGAAAGATTTGATTGTTGCATCCTTTGATATAGCAACAAATAGAACACCACGATATTTTGACTTCAAAAATGTTGCATCTACTACAATGACGGATCTACAGTAGGACCAACCAATTACCGATATCGCAGGAGCAAAGAACATGTAAGCAAATATGTACATTGAAACACAAAAAAATCATAAGGCGTGAAGTTTTTCAAACTTTAACATTTGAAACTTCAGACTGATGGTTAGTATTATTTTGTTTACCTATTCTGTGCATCTCTTTTTATGCGTGTGTACTTTCCTGGGGTTTTTATCACTATCATGTGTAGGTATGAAGGAATAAGTTCTCTTCAAGTGTTCTCCATGCAAGCAACAGATTTTTGAATAACACGTCGTGCCTTGTCATAACCAATGTCAATTTCAAATTTCTTTTCATTTCATTTTCTACAAAGGCTGGTATAACCTCTATCTTTTGTCTCGAACATGTTCTATAATTTGTTCACTTATAATTTGATGTAGCATGCTTCCGATCTGATTTTCTTGCATGAACCGAGCATTTATGGATGTTATGATATTTTATCACCCTAAATAGCGTGAAATCTTTTATTTTAGTGGCACGTACATTCCAACCACAATTGTCCACTATGTATTTCAGCTCGTATCTCTTGGAACATGATCTAACAATAGTAAATTTATCTTTTTTGTTTATCTCCAAACTGCATAAAAATTTAGTCATGGTTTGTTTGTTCACAAAGATTGATCCAACTCTTACTTCTTCAGGCAATGCATCGTGCCTAAGTATTTTACATGGTGGAGATTCTTTCACCTTTCTCCACACTCTTTTTCTTGATTTTTGAGAAGCACAAAACTTTCAGCAATCTTTTCAATTCTATATGATGTTATCGGTATAATCACCATGTTTACTTCATCTTTATTGTTGCTTATCATTGCAGAAAGTAACAAAAAGTTTTGTTGGATTGTGTGTTGGTTCTCAATTTGCATTATTAGTTGTCCTTCTTCTTCTTGGGCATTGACAAACTGATGTGAATTTATTGGAGGAGGGGGTAATTGTTGCAGCACTATATATTCTGAAGCAGCTGTAATATTAGAAGGTAGTTGCCTATTGTCTACTTCCATTATTGATTGTCGTACTTCATGTTGATAGTCGGAAAACGGTTACGAATCTACCGTATATGCGAGAGATTGGTTGAATGCTGCAGATTCTGAAGGTTGTATTTTTTCGATGAAGAAATAGCAATCCTTGTAGGCTGAATCAGTTGTAAGCAAATATGTACACGTACTGAGTTCTTCATCTGAAGTTACAAGCATTCATTTGCTAATATTTAGTTTGATATCAAACCATACTTTTAATGCAAATCTGGTTGAATCAATATTTGCAACTCCGCTAATTTTCTTCAGGAAAGTATTGAAAGATATATGCTTATTAAGTAGAACAAGTTTTGTATCATGATCCAAGTATTTGAAATCGGGAGTCCAACTCCCATTGAAAGTTATAACAATGCAAATTGAACTTATCCTGCAAATTCATGTTTAGTGGCAAGTATTAGGAAAGTGAACAGAAGAATTTTTAGGTTGTTTATGCTGAAGTTTTTACAAATGAACTAAATCACTTAGGCATCTTCTGCTGAAGTTTTTTTGGAAAAAGATGTATGGAATAATTAATGAATCCTGCACAGGAAACTTCAGCTTATTAAGTGCTAAAGTTTTTAGACATAAGCTTAATAACTTCATCATATCAGCTGAAGTTTTTTGTATGACAAGGAATCATCAATAAAGGAAAAAAAATTTCAGCTCATTAAGTGCTAATGATTTTAAAAATGAACTAAAACATTTCAGCACATTGGGCTGAAGTTTTAGTAAATGAATTCAACAAACTTGAGCATGTTTCAGCATAAATTGCATAGTATACCGGAGTAACCTATACTATTAAAGTAGTAATTATATTGCGTTTGGGGGTATATGTTAGTGTAATAATTACATTCCTATCACATTCATGCACGCTTTTTATTAGACAACCTTTAAAATTCCTCTTTGCTTTTTCATATACCAGCCAAAAGTTTTTTTTCCCTATACAAGTATGTTATTCCTTGTGAATTTATTCACTCAAACACATATATTTTAGCATACATAAAATACAAAAAGGAGAAAAATGGATGTTGTCATCAAGCAAATGCTGGAAGAAATCAAGCAAGACATTATAAAGGCTTTTGAGCTTAAACTGGATGAGCTCATAGACAAATACGACAGGGAGCTAGAAGAAATTAACAACAAGCTTGATACGCTTGTGATGTATGCAAAATTTGGTAATCTTGCTGATGAAGATGCTAGTCCATCTGGTAGTGACGACGATTTTGATGATGATGATGATGGAAGATTAATTATTTTTTTTGTTATTTTTTTTATGTAATTTGATTTATCTTTTTTAGTGTTTAATGAAATATTCAGTTTTTGGTTTTTTTTTTTTTTTTTGCGTTTTTTTAGTATTGCTTCTATTCAAACTTTAGCTCAATTAGCCGAAGCTTTTACATATTACCTAAAAAACATCATCACCAGTGCTGAAGTTTTTTGCGCAATATGAACTTTAATTTATTTTTTATTTTTTACCCAATGTAGGAGAAAAACTTTAGCTGCTCCTGCTGAATTTTTTAAATAATAACTAAAAAACTTCAGCATCCATGCCGAAGTTTTTTTATATGAACTTTAAATTTCTTTTTTTACCCAATGTAGGAGGAAAACTTCAGTTGTTCCTGCTGAAGTTTTTTAATAATAACTAAAAAACTCCACCATCAATGCCGAAGTTTTTTGGTGCAATATGAATTTTTAATTTATTTTTTATTTTTTACCCAAGAAGTTTTTAAGTAATAATTAAAAAACTTCGACGCCTATGCCGTAGTTTTTTGGTGCAATATGAATTTATAATTTATTCGATGTAGGAAGAAAACTTCAGCTCCTCCTTCTGAAATTTTTAAATAATAACTAAAAAGTTTCAGCACCTATGCCGAAGTTTTTTTGTGCAATATGAATTTTTAATTTATGTTTTATTTCTTTTTTTTATCCAATGTAAGAAGGAAAACTTCAGCTTTTAATTATTAACAAAAATACCTCAGCAACTATGGCGAAGTTTTAAAACAACCATATAATTTTTTCTTCATTGTGTCATTCGCCAGCTTGTTTTGCTAAATTTTTTATATATGAACTAAATAACTTCAATTTGTTTCAACATATTTATCGGATTAGAATGTTAAAATTCATCGTCAAATAGATTTAGAATGCTAATTCAGCATATCAATGAAGTTCGTCAAACAACTTCAATCAATCAATCAGAAAACATATAATTCAAAAATTATTTTGAATTTTGGAGATGAATTTGAATACTTACGATGTATTTGAATTTAAATTTGGAATTTGAATCTGAATATGAAATTTGAATGCAACACACGATCTCAAAAGAGATGGACTGATGGAGGAGATACAGATGAATCTGAAATTTGAATCTGCATATGCTTATTTCAACTTTTATATGTTTTGGAAGTGATATAATGGTCATATTATTACCGATTTGTTATTATTTGGTTACCAAATCAATAGTTTTTAAAAATAGGTATAAGTTAAAAGGTAGCATAAAAATAAATTACGACTGCAAATCTCAAAACTAATACATGAGTTTAAAATATCTACCAAACAATAAATTATTAATACACAAAGCTAATACATGCATTAACTTATCTAATGCACCATACTAAACAACCCCTTATATTCTTTGGGATGAAAGGATTGTTTATGCCGTGAATAACAATGTAGCACTTGTTTATGCGATGACCAATAATAGCAGGATTGTTACCTCATGAATAATAATATATACATGAATTATTGTGCAAGATTGACCAAAATTAATTTTGCATCCCACTACACTCCTATTCCACGTGTCGCCAATAGACATATACACCTTTCCCTTATAAAATAATAGTACATGAATCTGCATGATTACTGATTAGCTTTATCAAAACCAATAATACAGAGTTTAGTTTTCATTATTAAATTCCGTATACATAACTTCTGCAAAATTTAGTTAATATGAATTATTACTAGTTATATGTAGATTAAATTACTTTAGGGGAATTTATACTGAAAGTCAAACGCAGTGCTAGTACTTCACCATTCTATACAAAAATTAAGTTTTTCTCTTTGTTGCTTTTCTTACATTCTGCTGCATGGTTTTTTCTTAATTTACTGTCTTAAAAGTGTGTTTTGTCACTGTTCTGTCATTCTCATTTGATGTAATAAGCTTGTGTATCCCACCCAGAAAAGCTTTATACATCAGCTTAACATTCATACATACTCTTCTTTTTAATCTAGGCAAAACTTTAAAGAAACTCGGCAGAAAGATTGTGCAATAATAATCACCTTACAGCAACCATGAGAAGTAGCTGTGTATAAGAATCAGTAGGTAGACATCCAAACATTAAATTGAAACCCCCCGAGGCTTGTATGCATCCAAAGTCTTGCTCATAAAAAGTTGTATAAAGACAATTCCAGCACGTGTATTTTGCGTACACCAAGTTTGCAAGACCTTAGAAGGGATTGATTGACCTCAAGAAACTAAAGGAATGAAGAGGGTGTTGGGGCTAGAGCGTACAAAAATAACCACCCAGATAATCCCACTTTGTGGGGTCTGGGAAGGGTAATGTGTATACATACTTTACCCCAACCCTGAGGTAGAAAGGTGGTTTCCAAATAGATCATCGGCATCCTTCCTTCCAACAACTTCTCACCTTGCTCTTGGGGAGACTCGAACTCACCTTTTGGTTGGATGTGGAGGTTGCTTACCATCAAAACAACTCCTCTTGTCTTGGGGCTAGAGAGTAAATTCAAGATATGCTAATTAACTTTTTATTCCTTTCCGTTCCTGCAAGCTGACTCCTTAACCAAGATGCTGAACATTATAGAATCCAACATATTTACATAGAGAAGTAGTGTAAATAATTCAATGTACAGTTGTTCCATAGTTGTATAAAGCTATCTAAAGATACGAGCCACCAAACCCACCCAAAAAAAAGATAGTGGAAGATAAAGGAAAAGACCAATAACTATGTGAGCAAGTATCCTTGGAGGAAAGAGCTCGGTATCCTATTTTTAGAGGAAAAGGCTCATCCATCAAAGATAACGGATCAAATATAAGAAAGAGGCTCAGATAAGTTTCAAAGGCCTGAAAATCGAATCACTCAACTAATAACCTGAAAGAGAATGCGGAGTAAGATAGCTAATAACCAGCGAATAATATTTATCAACTTAATAGCAGAATTAGACTATCTTACAATTTTCATATTAATAATCTTGGACAAGGTAAACCTAAAATAAATTATGACAAAGCCAATGGATTATGATATTCTAAGAGTTCTGTAGTTCAAAAATGACAATAATGTCTTTTTCCCAGTAAATATAAAGCATCTTATTGCTTCACTTCAATTTACCAAGTATTCAGTTAAAATTGTTCATTGCGCACGGATAAACATTCACATCATCTTTTTCAGGGAAGATATTCACTGCTTCAGCACTAAAATAGCAGACCACCACTTCAAACTGCACCCGCTAAGCCATTTGGCAAACATTCCTATGGCTTTGAGGTTCTAGGTCCAATTCATCCGAAAGCAAGGTTAACATATATTTTTAGGGGTGTCCTAAATGATTAGTTATGCAACTATTATAATACATAGATTGTCATGCAGGAACAATAATGCAGGAACTGTTTTTCCGGGGAACAAAGAAGTTCCATAAAAACTTAGTTGTAAAAAATGAAAAATCTACTCACCTTGGCTTCACTAATCTCAGAATGCAGAAACCACCAAGGACTTTTCTTTGACAGTAACCTGAATGCAAAAATACCTTGCGATAAAGTATATATATTACAAGAATATCAAAGATTTCAGTTATTCAAACTACAAACACACTGCTTATCTAGAATTCCTGTAACATATATGGATATCTAACATTTAAGAACCTCCAGACTCCATCTGAAATCAACAACGTTTATTGCTGAATCAGTGGAAAATACCCCTCAGACCACAAACAAGGAACAATACACAGAGCATCGAAAGAATCTTGTCGAGGAAAATCATGGATCCACATACTTAAATCAATAAAATACAGTTTTAGGTAGCATGCAAAAGGGAGGAAGATGGAAGATATCCATTACCTGATAATCCCAGCCATCATGCGTAATCCCATGAAAAGGGTCAAGCCCAACCAAACACCAGGAAGACCAAGATGTCTAGGAGCAAACAGCAGAAATCCCGATGATATTGCCCCCACCAGCATCTTTATGCAGAATTAAAAGAGGGATTTTACGTGGTGTGAATATATACTTGGTAAGTAGTAATATCATAATGCACTACAAACTTACCATGGAGCGGGCTGCATAAGGGAAATCTGAAACACCATAATGGAGGCCATCAAAGATAAAGGCAAGAGTATTTATTGGTTGACTGGCACTGACAAACTGCAGCAATTTTAAGTTTTGAACTTAGTTAATTAGCAATAACCACACTCTTCAGAAAATCTGTTAAATCGACAATTTAAACGAAAGATTCCCCAAATGGTATAGAGACATACCAATACACCTGTACTAACCACAGCTAACACTTCAGCATCCTGGGTAAATAAAGTAGATAAAGAGCCAAAAGAAACACCTAATGCAGCTGCCAAAAACACACCAGCAAGTAGCCCTATCTGCAAATTATGGGTCCAATCCGATATTAAATTAGCGTAGAGCATCTCACAACTTGCAGGAGAAAAAAAGGAAGTACAAACCTTCAGCACATAGTGTGTAATTTCCGTTACTACCACATAATCACCTTTCGATACATAACTAGCGATCAACGCCTGGAAACAAAGTAGGAATAGTTGCATCAAATTGAGAAAAGTGTGATAATATGTATGACACCATACCAGACGGGATAAAATATTTTCATTTATATTTAATTTACCTGTGCAGATGCAGCCAGTGCATCTGTGAGGAGGGAGACAGCTAACCAAACTTGTAAGCATATTTGATGAGCAGCCATCGCTACAGCACCTTGACGGGCAGCCATTGATGTAGCAAGTGTCATTGTAAAAAGGACAGAAAGAGTTCTTCCAATGAGGAAACCACCTAAGGCAACACAAATACAAAATCAGATGAACTCTTTAACTGCCATGAAAAATACAGACATGAAATGCTACAAGCATTGAGAGATTGGTTGTGGTACAAGCAAAAAGGCGAGCTTGTGTTTCAAATAGGACTAATCCTGGAATACCCATCTCAAGAATAAACACTCACCAGATTTCAAATAGCCACCAAATTGCAGTTCCCCAAATTGTGGCGGTAATAATATTACTCTCTGATTTAAATACCAGATCATAGAAAAGGCCACCAGGTATCTAGAAGAATCGAAGCACATAAGTAATTCATTCATATTAAGATAAAGAGACTTGATAAAAAACTAATAGAGAGTGGACAAGAAAAGCAAACATGATTAGGAAGAGCAATGAGAAGTACATACTGTGAAATGACAGTGGATATGGCAGCTCCGCATACACCCAAGCCGAAATAATACATAAGTAAGGGAAACAAAAATATAGCTATAAAGTTTCCAATGCCTGCACAAATTAATATGGAACATCAATACAAAGATATGACTTTAGCTCCATTAACATATAAAGGAAGGACAAAAGAATCACACTGTTAATTCATAAAATTGCATTGACAAACAACTTTAAGGAGTGGAAGCCTTATCTTTTTGACATCTGTCACGTAAACGTAGGACACTTGCATAAGATCCTTTTTCACTATCAAATTACTTTCTGTAACTATAAACATCCATTAGATAGTACACCTTTCACAATCAAAAGAGCAACTAGATATGGGACTTGATAAGTTTCTCGTTGCATTAGATTTTACTCCCTCCATTTATATCATATTGTCAAGAAAGATTAGCTCAGCCTGGACGATGATCCTGTTGGTTTTTATATAGCTCCTTTTGGAGATACATTGGGTAGTCTATTGATCCTCAGTGTAGTAGTAGCACTCACTCCACTAATTGGAATAATTCCTGAAACTCAAGCATGCAGATTTCTTAAGAGAGAATAACCCCGATTGAAGTGTTCACAAAAGAACCATACAATTTAACTAATAATGATCCAACTATCAACTTAAAAGATAAATAGGTACTCATAAACTGTCTGCTTCCCTATTCCTGCAAGAATCACCCTTAACTAGGGAAGCTTCTATGGACTGATACCTAGAAGCTGAAATTTATAAGTCAAAACTGCATAAATAAAACCAGCTGAAAGAATCTTTGGCAAACACTATCATCACTTGGACAGCAAGGGATTTAAGACTTGCCTAAACAGAAGACTGGAGTCTTTGTATCCTTAAATCCACGGAATATGCCTTGAAGGGCCAAGGAAACTACAAATGCAGGAGCGCCAAGAGCACGCAGAGCAAGGAATCTTTTTGCTGGAGCTCTCATAGGTGAAGTCTATAAACAAAACAGTTTTCTTAGTAAGAACTCATAGGAAATCTTTATGTACATACACACACAAAACTGTGCATTGAGAGGCTTGCATGCACTAGAAGATAATTGCGATGGAATATTTTATGACCCACAAGTAACTGTTTTCGCAGTTTCCTACGCCAAAACATTGCTTTAGAGGTCATCAGGAGTTTTTCTCCTCCAAACCATATGGGAATCTAGTTATGCTAAGAAATCTGGTCTCTCTTTGTTAATAAGTACAACTGTTATACTAAGTAAGATTATCAAAATAACGAAAACAACTCAATACACTCAGGTTGCGAACGTGAGTTCACTAAATGAAAAACTGAGACAACATTATTTTGTTCCTTAATTAGGGAATTCAATATTATTATTTCACACTATCAGATTATTAGTAGACATCATCAAGTTGCACGGGTTGATATTGAAGTTGCAACCAAGCCTCCTAATGATTGCATCTTCATTCTGCACCCAAGTGGTGTATAGTACAAATTCATAAACGTCTGCCCCTCATTTTGCTCCTGCTTTCCCTACTATGGGCACATACCTCCCGAAAAAATGAAAAAAATGAAAATAAAAAGACGTCACACAGGTAAAAACAAACAAATACTGTCACTGAAAAATAACCATAAAGGTTATATCAGTTCTAGATTAGCCAGGATGAGGCGTTATAGAAGCATGAATCTAGAAGTGGCCTCTCATGAGCCTTACTTTAACGCTTTTTTCCTTCTTCATGATACTATGTGCACTGATGTTCTGGATACATACTTCATAAAATGAACGCAAGCACAAAAACAAGAAACTCAAAGGGAAAATGGGGAAGGGACAAAACATATATGCCTGTCATACAGATGATATGCCCATCAAACCAAGAAGTAATTCAGATCCCAAAGCCAAAGCCAAAGCTTCGATGATGCCAATGCCAACTGCAAAAAATAATGCTGTAGACACAGAAGAAAACTGATGCCTTTCTGCTACTCCTATAGGACGTCTACCATTGGTGCCTTCTGCCTCCTCTGCACAACATAAAGATAAATGTGTGCGATAAAAGTCAGAGCACGAATCATAAAGCTCTTAGCAGGACCATCAACTCTAGGTCAGTTGAATGCCTAAGCAATAACAATACAAGGAATGGCAACAAAATAATACAACATCTACCTGACATGTAAACTTTGGTCACATCCTTGGCAATGTCTTCAGCCACAAAAGATGTAGCAACACTAAGTAGAGGAACATTAAATAGCTTTGAGATGATGTTAAAAACCGATATGGAGACACCCACTGAAGCTAACTCCACTGAACCTGTAAAACAAAAACAATTCTTAAGGTCCACGAGAGTAACAGCAAACATAGAGAAACCAACACTTCCTCCACCCCATCATGGTATCCCTCAAAAAGGAAAATTGGAAGAAACCGAAAGACCTAAGTCCAGTGAAAAGTGGACATAGTGAAGAAAATCAAATTCCTTTTAAGAACACTGAGAGGGAACAAAGACATTAAATAAAAACTCTCTCTCACCCTGTCCCATCAAGGAAGGAGAAGAGAAGGAAAGATGATTTCGACTAATATACATAATCATCAGTAATTGAAGAGAAAGGATTCTCAGGTAATACACTACAAAATATTAAAACAGCAAAGAAAGCATTACTTTCTTCTACTCCACAAGATGAAGGATGGCATGCATTGTAACAGTATAGAGACTAAAGTACATCCGACAGCCACAATAGATAGTTAAGATATATATGTTAAATCGGTTCAAAAACAATGCATTATGCAGGACCATGACAACTAGCTAGACAAACTACTGATCCCAATACGTTGAACTACCACCATGAACTCCAGCTACCAGAATTAAGGCTCATTGCTAACATAAGATACTGATATATCAGGCTCTACTAAAAGGTAGTCACCCCCTCTCCCCCCCCCCCCCCCCCCAAAAAAAACGCATAATAGGAGGTTGTTTAGAGCAATTCATCTGTGATCTCAGGAGATTGTAAAATTCAGTTACATAAGCATTAGTTCCAAAAACGCTGAATGTGTAAAATTTCCACCTTACCCAGGCGCCCAATATAAGCAGTCTCCATTAATTGTACCAAAGGGTCAATGGCCTGTCCAGCAATTGCTGGTAAAGACAGCATCACAAGCTCACGCCTGACCTCGGAAGATCGAGACGAACTTGTAGGGGCCTCCGTTGAGTCACTTTCGATATTTTCTATTATGGGAACAGTCTCATTCAACTCACTGAAATGACAAAAGGAAAAAGAAACGTAGATCAGCAAAGGGATGTGAAGGGTAAAATATTCATTCTTGTCACAATATTTGCCAGTACAACCAAAATTAAACAAAAAAACTATGATCATGATGTCACCAAAACGATGAGGAGTAGCAAATTGATCTTACTTGAAAATTATCGAAAAGGCAAATTAGTAATGCAGCCACTTTGCCATGAATTAATTTATAAACTACTAGCCATGAAATCTACAAAGGCAATTAATATGTTAAACATCTGTTTATGGAATAGACTCTAAAACCCCTCCCACCCACCTCTTGCCCCACCCCGTGGCAGACAAACACAAAAAAATGGATGTTGTCCACATTATCGCCTATTCAAAGTTTAGAATATGTACTAGATTCAGTTAAGATCTCTAAGTTTCATCAACGAACCTAACCTCTGTAATAGTTACATTTGGGGGTGGGGGGGCCCGGTGTATGCACAGAAAGAAGAAATGTGAGAGCTGCATAACTCCAATGTTCTATTTAGATCTAGAGTTCCCAAAACCAGGCAATTAAGCCAAAAGCCAAACAACTCACTGTCCTTGCCCATTCTAGGAGAGCCTTCTACTACTGGAAATACCAAAGTCAAAAAACTACAAAAATCTTGGACAGGTAATAACCCTGTTATAACACTGTACAGCAGCCCACTTCAATGTCAAGAAGCTTTGTAAAGCATCAACTATTTCACACTATTAACAATGTAATTGGCAGAGACTACTAAGATACTCATTTGCAAGAATCTACCTCAGGAAAATATCAAGTTGAGATTTTTTTTTTCAAATTCTAACTAGCATCTTAATTAGGCAATACTTCATAGTCACAGAAACATACTCTCTTAAGTTAGACAGAGATGCAAGAAGTGACCCTGAAAAGGGATTCAGTGAAAGACAACTTATAAATGCACACAAGTGGGGAATGACTGCTAATACGACCAATACCTAAATTCTGCCTATCATCAGGAAAAAGCTAGAATGCAGAAAACTGAAGTGGGACCAGGGTCTTACAAAACTTCTCCGATCGAGCTTGCGAGATAATCATTTCCCTTTACAGCAGTAGTATCCCGCGAATCAGAAGCTTCTGCACCACTCTCTGAACTGAGCTTATTACGGAACCTTAAAATATTCCGCGTCCTTGAGCAAATGACAGATGGAGTTAAAAAACGTTTGCTTCTTTCAATAGATAATGAACAATTGTTGCCACCATTAACATATCCCAAGCTATTCTGACTGACTCTTGAAAAGGAATTACGATGCCAATGTGAATATCTTAACGAGCAGATTTTGGATATTTCCTCTTTCACTTCCAATTCAGCAAACCCATTATATATCGCCTTACTAGTCAATTGTGCAGCTGTCATTTTTAGCACTTAGCCTCCCTCACTTCACTATCACTATCAATGAATCTGATAATCATACAGAAATTAAGAATGGATAAGCAACTGGAGAGAGAAATACATGTAGGGGGGAGGGGGGGGGTGGGGGGTGGACTGCTTAAACTTGGAAAATTCAGAAACACATTGTTAAGTGTTCAATCCTAAAACATGCACTATCTTTTTGTTGGCTTTTTATTTTTTGGGTTGGAGGGGGTTGGGGGGTTTGAAAAATGATGATCTTTTCCTTTGTTTCCAATCAGGAAACTGATGAAGAACCTTATAACCTAACAACAGTAACAGAATAAGAAGGAAAAAACAGGTTGATATGCAAGGGTAGGGCAAATGGTACAGTTCTCAGATAATTGAAAAACAGCTGATACCTGAAGCTCTAAGCCCCTAAAGCGAATAATTCTAAACAAGATGGTAACTTTTTCTTGCTTTTTGATGACTTGTAAATTAGGATGATATTCACTGATAAATGTAAGGTGGCAACTTTCTAAATGCAAAATGGTATCCCCACCCAAATTCAGTAATCAAAAGAAACAGAAAAACAAAAGGCGAACCGAACCCTCCATAAAAACTCGTACTAATTCTAATTCTCCCAACCCCAGCTACGCTTCCATTATAAAAGCTAGACGGCAGTATGAAGAAAGAGTCGAGTGTGAGTGGAATATTAAGTAGTGAAAGGGCGGATTACTTCCGATAAGGTTAAGAATGGCAGTAACAAACGGAAATAGTAGTAGTAAAGGTGAAATTGAGTACTGATACCTGGTACGTCGGCGGCCGGTTGAGAGATGGGGGGCTGCCGGAAATAATGAAGGCGGATACCGTAGCACACGTGGCACCGCGCACCGCAGAAGAAGAAGAAGAAGAAAGGCAGCAAAATCCAGTTTGGCTAGGTACTAGGTAGCCATAATATTCCCCTACCGCTTTCTAACTGTCTTGTCGATATTCGGGAAACCTCTTACCTTTTGAAACCTCGTAGAAGCAAAAGAGTTCGAAACTTTTTTAATGATTTATTTTTGACAAAAAATACGATTTTATTATTAAAAAAAAAGTTAGGTAACTATTTAATTTGTAGTACTATACTGTAAATTACTTAATAAAAATTTAACTATTAAACTAATTCACAGTGCGATACTGTAAATTAAGTACTTTGATTTTTGGACCCAACAACTCACACTACTTTATTGCATATAAGCAATTCGTAATATAATACTGTAAATTGCCTTAATGAAATAAAAGCTCCTTCTTTCCCAATCGCAGACTCTTCTCCCACTATACAAAAAAAATTTGAGCCTCACCCATCATCTAAAAAGCAAAGAGTGTGGGTCACACATACAAGACAAGCTTTGGATTCCATCTTTCGAGTGCAAAAATTCGATTTCAATTAAATTTAAAAAACTTAAATCGAGGTATTTCGATTTTGTTTATGTCGAAACTCGTATAGTCCATGCATATTTGTATTATTTAATGTGTTTCCGTGTTAATATGTATTATGTTTGTATTTAAATTTGTATCTTATCTATATCCGGATTGATTTATTAGCTTTAGGACAAAAAAATATTAAAATTTGATAAATAATTTGTATTTGTTAAGAATAGAATTCTATTTAGAGTGAATGTCTACATTGTAGAGAGTTTTACTTTGAGGCTAAGTTATTTTTCCTCCTATAAATAGAGGGGTCTTACCCCATTGTAAACCACCCCAAATTCAATAAGAATTTTCTCTCTCTCTTTCTCTGTAATATTGCTCTTGTTCTTTTATTGTTTTATAACACGTTATCAGCACGAAGCTCTACTATCTCAAGAATCTCTTTGAAAAAATTAAGAACAGTGAAGGAGGTTGCACTGCGATTCTACATCTGCTTATTTCACCAATTTTTGTAAGTTTAATTTCCGTTACTTTATATCTATCTGTTTTCCTTTATGATTTTGATCCTTGTCGTTGTTGATTTTGATAATGCTTGGCGTTGTTGTAATTAAAGTTTTAATTTCTCCCCTTATTTTGCTGTGAATAGCACCTTGTTTGTACAATATTCATAATTTTTCTATGGGCTGTTCGACCATACCAGAGGACCCTTTAACAGATTGGTTTTTCTTTTGATGTTAGGAGAGCCCTTTTTATTACTATTTAGGTTTGTCTTTGAAAAATTAGTGTTTGGTTTATCTTCTGAGGAAAACTTATCAAAGCTTTTAAACATTGTTAGACTTTAATTTCTTAATAGTGAAATTGCATGGATGAAGTTGACAGAATAAAACCGGTTATACCTTTAGATGCTGGATTGCTGGTTAAACCTATTCAACATTTCTTTTTTCTTTTGGAATATTTTTTTTTTTTTTTGCTAGTTATGGATTTATTCTATGTAAGTGGTCATTTAGTGTATTTCGATGTATAATGACAAAGTGGAATTGTTCTTTGGAGAATATTTCGTATATACAAATTAAACATCAAGTAAAGTAAGATTATCATGATCTGTTTTCTGCTTGAAATTACTTGTCTTCAATTGCCTACAGTTATCTGTCTTTTTATTTGTCGTTTTGAACTTCTGATTTTCTGAAGGAAATAATTGGCTAATCAGTGGATGAAGATAAAATATATATATATATATATATATATATATATATATATATATATATATATATATATATATATATATATATATATATATATATATATATATATTGTTATGAAATATTAGATTATGGTGGATGTCCATAACTCATATAACACCCACTACTTTTATCCATTATCTCCATAACTCCCATTACTCCAATACTTATGGTTGTAACTCCCACACCTCCATGATCTCCCCCATGATCTTCCTCCATGATCTCAAAAGCTTAATGACATATTTATGGAATTCTTTAGTATACCTCTATGTAGTACTATAAATAGAGGATGAGAAATCATTTTGTAATACACTTGGATACATAGAAGAAATATATTCTCTTCGTATATTTCTTTTGTATATCAAACCATGGGAAGCAAATATGGATATCTCACAAAGCAAACTTGGATCAACGTCCAATTGTAAAAATATTTGTTTAATTGATTCATGTACCACACATACGATATTCAAAGAGAAGAAATATTTCTCTCATTTAAGTATGTGTAAGGCAGATGTTACTACAATTTCTGGTAGTAGTAAATTGATTGAAGGCTCCGGAAGAGCAACTATAACTCTGCCTAAAGGAACAATATTTATCAAAGAGAATGCAATGTTCTCTTCCAAGTCCAAGAGGAACTTGTTGAGTTGTAAAGATATCCGTCAAAATGGATATCATATTGAGACAATAGATGAGAATAGTCTTGAATACCTCATCATTACAAAGAATGTCTCTGGCCAAAAAAGGGTTATTGAGAAGTTCCCATCTTTATCTTGTGGCCTGTATTGGACAAAAATTAGTGTAATGAGGCACATTCCACAGTAAACCAAAAGGTTACTGATTCCAATACTCTTGTACTTTGGCATGATCGATTGGGACATCTGGATCAATTATAATGAGACGGATTATAGAAAACTCATATGGGCATCCATTAAAGAATTTAAAGATTCTTTTAAATAATGAATTTTCTTGCACTTCTTGTTATCAAGGCATGTTAATTATTAGACCATCACCAACAAAGGTTGGAACTGAGTCATCTACGTTTTTGGAACGTATACAAGGGGATATTTGTGGACCTATTCACCCACCTAGTGGGTCCTTTAGATATTTTATGGTCTTAGTAGACGCATCTTCTAGATGATCTCATGTGTGCCTATTGTCATCACGCAACCTTGCGTTTGCAAAATTAATGGCACAAATAATTCGATTACGAGCACAATTTTTGATAATCCAATTAAGTCTATTAGACAAGATAATGCTGCTGAGTTTTCATCCCAAGCATTTAATGATTATTGCTTATCAATTAGGATAAAAGTGGAACATCCTGTAGCTCATGTTCACACTCAAAATGGTCTTGCAGAATCTTTAATTAAACGTCTGCAGTTGATTGCAAGACCATTACTCATGAAAACGAGGCTACCCACTTCGGTTTGGGGTCACGCCATTTTGCATGCAGCAATGCTAGTTCGTCTCAGACCGACGAATTATCACAAATATTCCCCGTTGCAATTAGTTTTGGGTCATGAACCTAATATATCCCATTTAAGAATTTTTGGATGCGCAGTATATGTGCCTGTAGCACCGCCATACCGCACCAAAATGGGTCCGCAAAGAAGGTTAGGAATATATGTTGGGTTTGAATCGCCCTCCATTATTCGCTACCTCGAAACATTGAAAGGGGATTTGTTCACTGCACGATTTGCAGACTGTCGATTCGATGAGACACTTTTCCCAAAATTAAGGGGAGAAGTTGGTGAAACCAAACGGAAAATTTTGTGGAAAAATCCATCATTATCTTATCTTGATCCACATACCTCTATTTGTGAAAAAGAGGTGCAAAAGATTATTCATTTGCAAAGAATAGCAAATCAAATGCCAGACGCATTTACGGATTTGAAAAGGATAACAAAATTACATATCCCCGCAAAAAAAATATGATAACACTATGTAATAAGTCTGAAAGAAGACAAAATTATTACCGTGAAGGTATCAATGGATATGGACGTGGCAATAGACGAAATTATAATCGTCATCATTGTGATAATGAGAATAATAAGGATTCTCAAAATATTCCTTCACTCTGTGAAAGTAATATATGTCATCGATTTGGTATGAGATTTTATACAGCACATATAGATGATTATGATCCATTCATGGTGTGAATGTGACAACATATGATTTATGAATACATATTCATTATTGGAAGAATATGAACATGCTATTGGTATTGAATATACCACACTCACCTCTAGAAGGAGGGTTGAGATGATATAAGAAAATAATGTCATTATTATGGCATGAATGGTCATTGGTCACGTACCTATTGTACGCCAAAATATTTTGGCAATATGATTATTAAAGGACAATAATAATGCAAGAAACATATATTGCATATAATTTTGACATGACCATAATGGTACAACTTTAAGAGCCAATTATATTATTTTGGAGAAACATAATTGATTACCAATAAGGTATTGTATTGTAGTAAGTCTCAAAGAAACTTATTCAGTTTCCAAAGTATATGCGAAGCGATTGATTATATTGAGACTATAAATAAAAGAAAGATTTGATATCTTCTATTACTACAACTTGTAGCATGATAATATGCATGTGAAAAGCTACCAGCTTTATTCTCCAATTTGTACTATACAAACAAAAGAATGCCACAATAAAGTGGATGTTTATTGATATAAAAACCCATATCATAATAAACTTAGAGTTTATCGATAATTGCACATGTCATGATGTACTGAATTTTATCAATATTGATAATTTATTCAATTGGCATTCGGGTTAGCCATATTAATTTAAGTATGATGTGCAACAATAATGGAGAATTCACATGGATAAATATTAAAGAACTAGAAAGTTCTTTACGAATTCTCTTATATTACTTGTTCTCATTAATTAATTGACCAACTAAAGTTGGGGTTGAATCCCATAAATTCTGGAAATATCAAAGGCAAATATGGGCCCATTCGCCTGCCATATATACCACATATGATGCATCTATGATATGGTTACATGTGCGATTATTATTAACCTGCAACCTGACCGGTGCTTGCGAGGTAACTTGCTCAGTAATCTAATTTCGAACATAATTTTCAGATTTTCTATTCAAGATAGTTCATCTTGATAAGTTGGTTTACATCATAGTTGGTTTAGCAAAATAATTTATTGAGTGCCTCCACTTAATAGCTAATTATTGCTTATGAGAACAAAGTTATCTATATCAATTTGATATACGTTATACACGAGAGTATATTATATTCTCCCCTCACAAGTGGTTCAGTGTCAGGAACCAAATAATTTCATCTTATTATTATTGATGTGCAGTGTATATTAAGATGATAATGCACAAAGATGATTTCCCAGAGTTGAGGAAACAAGTTAGTTTTTCTAACATGAGGGGGAGACATGATAAACACTTGAGAAAAAGTTACATGGAACGAATTATCATTTGTATATATAGATCCTCGAATATCATAATATGAACTTGAAGTTCATAAAAAGATAATTCAATTGCAACATACTGCAAAGCATGCCATACGCATTTGCTGACCCAAAGAAAGTAACTATATTCTCACTGCAAATGCTCATATTAAGTCCTAGAAGGACAAAGTCTTTGATACGCTTAAAGCGTATAGACAAATCGGTTTCAAAAAGAACTTCTTAATAAAGAAGATGAGCAAATGATCAAAGTGATCATAATAAGGAGGCAAGTGATCTAGAAGATCACATGACATAACACTTCATAAAATCTCATGAGAGATTTAGGTACCTCAATATATGAATGAAGAGATCGCTATGTTATGTCTTTATGGAAAACTTTTGGAACCGATATAAAATATTTGTCGTCGACATCTATCATAGCACTAAGTTTAGATGAGGATCTTAAGTCTATCGAATATAGACACAAAAATATTGGCCAAATGGTAGAGACACAATTCAAGTAGAAATGATTCCATATGATAGACATGTAGTTTTGAACGTGTAGTTCAAATACTTGAAAGTATAAAGTCAATGGTATGTGCAATCAGTTTTCAATATCTTATTTGTCTAGCATGACATGAAAAACTAGATATACATCTAAAGTCTATTATATGGCTTATATGACTTAACTTATATGTCAATCCATGAAGGATTTAAGTTGCTTGAAGCATATACAATTCTTGATCTTGAAGTACTGTTTCCTTAGTGCAATTTGTGCACGAATATATCTTGCTATAACTATAAGCATGATAATATGATAGCAAGAGCTTTTCACCTATATGAGAAGATATAGAACTGACGATTCCAACAAGATCATACGAAGACGATACATCTATGATGATTTCAAAGTGAAACAAATTCATTCAAGTTAATATGGCTGATTTATTTATCAAATCTCTATCAAAGATCTCTTGAAGATGGTGCACAAGATTGGAATGCGAAGGCTCAAGGATGTGAATTGATGCTCTTATCAGGGGGAGTTAATGCGCGTTGCACTCTTTTTCCCTTACAAAGTTTTGTCCCACTGGGTTTTCCTTGCAAGGTTTTTAACGAGGCAACCAATAGGCGCATTACTAAATATGTCATCTTTTTCCTTTTCTAGAATTTTTTCCCATTGGGTTTTGTTTTAGTTAAGGTTTTAATGAGGCATATTACTTATTGAGTAGACATTCAAGGGGGAGTGTTAAGAAAAGAATTCTATTTAGAGTGAATGTCTATCTTGTAGAGAGTTTTACTTTGAGGCTAAGTTATTTTTCCTCCTATAAATAGAGGGGTCTTACCCCATTGTAAACCACCCCAAATTCAATAAGAATTTTCTCTCTCTTTCTCTGTAATATTGCTCTTGTTCTTTTATTGTTTTATAACAGTATTGTTAATGTTATGTTTTTAATTGGTTAAATAATAAATAAATGTTATTTATTTAGTTTGTTGTTCATATGTGTATGTTTTGTTTGTTGATTTTATATGTAATAGTGACCTTTTAGCGTAGTAAAATAAAGAGCATTTTAGTGTAATAAGATATAGAGCCTTTTAGCGTAGTAAAATATATAGCTTTTTAGCATAGTAAAATATAGAGCCTTAAGTATGTAGTAACTGCAAACTCTATCCAACAACACTTTACAAATTTAATGATTTAATTATAAAAATAAGCTTACAAAAGTAACAAATTAATATATATTGTCAAATAACTCAAATATCGAGCCCGGAACTCATAGATAATTACTCAATCCAATTCAATAATTAATTATTTAATTTATTAAATTAACAAAATTGTAAAAATATTGAAATTCACATGCATAATAGTAAAGAATAACTTGGTGGGACCGGACCTCAAATATCGAGCATGGAAAGCCATACATAATTATTAAGTCCAATTCAAGAATTTTTAATTTAATTTATTAAAAAATTAAATTCTAAAAAATATTTGAAATGACCCACATAATAATTAAGTATAGTTCGGTATTACCAGGCCTCAAATATCGAGCCTGGAAGCCATTCATAATTATTAAGTCCAATTCAAGAATTTTTAATTTAATTAATTAAACTAACAAATTTTTAAAAAAATATTAAAAATGACACACATAATAATTAAGTACAGCTTGGTGCTACGGGACCTCAAATATCGAGCCTGGAAGGGCATACATAATTATTAAGTCCAATTCAAGAATTTTTAATTTAATTTATTAAACAAATAAATTTCTAAAAAATGTTGAAAATGACACACATAATAATTAAGGATAGATTGGTGCTACCGGCCTTCATATTGAGCCCTGAACCCATAGATAATTACTCAGCCAAATATTAAAAATAATTATTTAATTTATTAAACTAACACACACAATTAATTTTGTTTAAATTATAGGAGACGACATGGTCTTTCCTCTGCCTGCGCATCATGGACCTGCCGAGGATCAGCTATTAGTGTTGCAGGGCGACCATAGGTCCTCCTATATATGGGAGGGACAACTATCAGAGCAGGCTCTCCGCCTTAGGAGACCTGACGATTTGTGGGAGTTCATCGTGGAGCATCATTTCCATGCCCTGTAGTCGTGCGCCTACAGGCTACGGGATTCTATACAATTTTTTAGCTTGGACGGATGCAGTTTGATTGGTCTCTTATCACAGACTTGGTAGAGCTGTGGCGACCGGAGATGCAAACTTTTCACTTGTCCACCGGAGAGGCCACTATCACGCTGGAGGATATTCAGGTTTTGTACGGGCTGCGCGTAGATGGACGGGCCGTGGCACTGCCCCAGTACATTAGATCAATGAAGCGTGCATAGTTTTTGGGTATGATAGGCCAGTCTACTGGTTATATACTTCAGTGTGGCGCTGGGGGTAGTCGCATTCTTTTGTCAGCCGTCAGAGATCATATGGCGCTTTTGCACCCCAAACATTACCGGGGAGACGGAGGGTCTCCACATTGAGAGGTACACGCAGTTGGCGCTGCTCTTGCTTTTCGGGTGTGTCTTGTTCCGAATACTTCGGAGAGTATTGTGAGTATGCGCATTCTCCATCATCTTCCGCGGCTGGATGATTTACCCCAGTACAGTTGGTGTGATGTTGTTCTCGTATACCTGTATAGGAGCATGTGTTGGGCGAGCATGGGCCCAGCAGTGGACATATGTGGTTTTCTACCCCTCTTACAGGTGAAAGTATTTTTTAATACTCTGTTCATTATTCTAAATTTTATATGGTTGAAATGACTCATAAATTCTACATCAACATTTAATCTTAGGTTTGGGCCTGGCAGCGGATCATGCCGTTGCAGCCACCTCTACCACCACTTGCTCCCCGTGAGGCTTATTCGTTTCTCCCTCTTGCTTCTAGGTGGATTCTCCGGCGTGGGAACTACCGAGGGAGCGATGCTCATCATAATCTCCCTCTTGTCAGGGATGTGTTAGATATGCAGGTGGACGGATAGGTAAATATATACATATACTTGCTTGTTTTAAATTGAGTTGTGTTGCGCATACTCGCTTTTTATGTTATTATTTGGTAATTCATTTGGACGTCATACATCGACAATTTCTAGCATCAGCTGCCCGATACTCAGTCGACAGACTGCTTTTGGAGCACCTCCGTCCCGATGATGTTCTTCGATATTGTTGAGTATCATGCCACAGAGCGTATGCTTCGCCAGTTTCACCATCCCCAGCTTATAACGGGGGAGCCTTGATGGGTCGCTACATACTATCAGCGGGACGACTGTGCCAGGCTGGATATATATGGGATGTCTAGAGCAGCAGGTCCATACTTGGGAGTAGTGAGGTCACCGTATTCCGCCAAAGCCGAAATTTACCCATGAGGCCGCTATTCATCTGTATATGTCATGGTACATGCGTCATACTCAACTGATGATCGGGAACCCCATTCATATACTTGGCGATCACTACATACCATACGCCGTGAGGCACGAGGCACTGGTATATTTTTGTAGCTTATTAATATCTTATAATTGTAATAGAGCATTATTTAATTAATATTTTAAATGTTTCACAGGCTATTAGGCATCATCACCTCTACCAGTTGGGATAGGAGATGCAGTAGCATGTCGACAATCCTGCACTCGTTGACTATGGCCGGCGGGTGGCACAACTGGCTCGTCGGACTCTGTTTCAAGCGAGAAATGTCGCGAGGTTGGACTACGAGGCTCAGTATCCAGTGCCAGAGGACTACCATTTGGGTAGGGGTGTCCCATGAGGCAGGGGTAGGGCACGAGGGAGGGGTTCCCCACATGGTCACGGGAGTCGTGGGGGACGGCAAGGAAGTAGTCCCCAGCAAAGGGGCTATGAGGCACCTGTTGGCCCACCTGTTGTGGGACATGATGGGGATTTTGGATATGAGGCTCTTGGAGATGATCAGTCGGGTTATGGACCTCAGGTAGATGAGCCATCCAGCAGCATATCGTCATACAACCTTCAGCTATCTCTTCCAGCATCGCAGGTCACCCTGTTAGGAGCATTGTCGATCACGGGTACATTCGATGTGGATGTAGACCAGTACTTTGTATGCCCATCTATCGCAGCTTAGAATCGGCCCACACGGTACATGGATGGCCGGCGCAAGTTGAGTTATGCCTCATCCCCGGTGGTTTATGCGGATCTACCACAGACGCAGGTATGTTTGTATTACTTTAAAATTTCAATTTGTTTTCTTTTCCTTAATGATTTGACATTGATTAATTTTTAACTTTCTTATGAAGGTTTTGTCCCAACCCATCTTTGAAGCCACTACATTCTTTGATGAGGACACCACGGATGCATATACTCAGGCGGTCGACGAGATCACGGTGAGAACATATTTTTTGACTCAACACGTACAATACAAATATACTTTTTCACATGCCAAGATTACTACTGATTTTGTAGCTTGCCGACGCCCCGACGGCATAACTGATTTTCTTTTGTTTTTACTTTGTGTAAATAATGCATTATGTATATAATGGTAACAATTATCTTTTAACAACAATTTTATTTTATTTGCGTTTGAACAACTATTTTAAGTAAACAGTGCAACATAAACCCAAACCTTGCAAAATACACAAGTACAAACACATTACAAAAATCAATACCAAAACAAAAGACTAGGGGTATCCTTGATAGTTTGGTACATTCGATGAACTTGAGCCAGATTACCATCGCCATGCACACCACCAAAAGGACATTTACGACGGTTGTGTCCTGTTTGAGAGCATATGCCACATTTACGCCCATAAACAGTGTCACCAACATCCATTTGGTTCCATATACGTGTTCTCTTTTGCACTTGCAGCTTGAACAAATAATCCTTATTACATACCATCTTAAAAGGTCCAACGGCCAATAATGCTCAACATCTAATGGCTGCAACTTCCCACGATATATGTCTAAGTATGCAGCAATACTATATTGCCTATCAATATAGTTTGTTTCCCTATGTCCAATTTGTTGAAAGAACTTCAACGCATATGCGCACGACATGTGGTAGATGGTCCATTTCCCACATGAACATAACCTTCTATTTTTATTCACCGTCTTTAGATTATTCCCACGATGTTCGCGGATAGCGGTCTTAACTTCAAAAACACTCCGTTCATGATCGTACTGAAGAAATGAATGCCATTGTGCTTCAAATCTTCTCACGGGTATTGGCATAAATTGAACAACATTGTCCATCAATGTCGATGCAGCTGCATGCCTTTCAACAAACCTCTCTACACTCTGTTTGAATGTCATGCGGACCATGGCAGTGACAGGTAGTCCATGGGAAAACTTCAACAAGCCGTTGAATGACTCCGACATGTTTGTAGTGAGGGCTCCCATCGTCTGCTTCCATCAGCATGCAATGTCCACATATGAAGCTCATGTCACATCAACCAAGTATAGGCTTGTGATCTATTTGTCGGATTGCTTCCATGTGCCTCGTGAATTTGCACTGCTAGTTCTCAGTTGCAGCCATCCACATTAAGTCATGCAAGGCCTTGTCAGGAAATTTCTTCTGAAAATTGGCCTTCAGGTGCCTCACACTGTAACGGTGGTGTGCATATGGTTCATGCCATTCAGGCAAGTGATGTACAGAACTTAAAATACCACCATGCTGATCAGATATTAGACAAATGACTGAACGTTATTTGATAACGTGATGCTTCAAGTGGTTCAAAAAAAAGCGTCTACGTCTTTTCGCTTTTGTTGTCACATATGGCAAAAGCTAGTGGAGATATTTGTCTGTTGGCATCAACTGCAACTGCAATCAAAAGCTTAATATCATACTTTCCATAGACATGAGTACCGTCTATGGAAATTACAGGACGATAATGCACAAAACCATCAATTGCTGCTTTAAATGACTAGAACACATAGTTGAAAATATATTCAGGTCTGTTCGGACTTTGCTCATGCCTCCATTAAACAATAGTCCTGGGGTTGAAGTATTGCAGTGCGTCCATGTAGCTGGGCACTTTGAAAAAGACTTATCCCACTTGCCATAAATAAGTTCAAATGCACGTTTACGATCGAGATATGCCCTCTTTTGATTATAGCACAACCATACCCCCGGTGGACAGCTGTAATACACTTTTTAATCTTGAACCTAATGGACACTTCCAAATATGGAATCAAGATAAGAGAAATCAAGTCCACATCCAAGTTGAAATGATTCTCATTGAATGTGTCCATTCATATATGTGCTTGCTAATAAATTTACCCACTTTTCACAAACCTGATTTCTTCTTGCAGGCACGCAACATCAAGTGACAACCCATAAACCATATACTGCATACAACCTTGTATACCTCCATAGTTAACTCACTTACCGTCATCTCACGTCACTTTCTTATACTGTAGATTTTTAGAGTCCTAATTAGGCGATCTTTATCCGGGAAATACATGCCCTTTATCAGAACAGTTGGTCTAGACTCATCTCACATCGCTCACCGAATTTCGTCATCATCCCTTGTGAGGGCATCCACATTCGGCATACTTGGAAAATTATCAAGGTAGGAAATATTTTCGCTCATGAAATGGCATGTGGGACTCGTATACTCTTTGTCTAGTGGGTGGTGGAGGAACATGCTCCCTCGTCAGCTCAGGTTCAACATTCACTTCCTCCTCATCATCACCCTCTTCATGGAAGAGTGTGTCATCCCCAAACTCATCCGCATTGTTTTCATAATCACTATCATCTTCCTGACTATGCGCATCAGCCAAATCACGAGTTAATATGTCATCTATGAGCAACTGTGTGAGGTCAAGAACATCAAGAAGCTCATTTTCACTGTACAAAAATAACAAAATGATAAGTTACCCAACTACATAAATACTTTTAATATAGCTATATCACTTTACTTACAAGTCGTACAGTCTTGATGTTTCATGATAGATATTTTTTTGTTGGTGATGACTCTCAGATGGACCACTTTGCTCCAATACTCCAGAACTACGCATATTCCAATTAGGGACGAGGTCATAACTTGTAAAATTCATATCCAGACGGTACCCCCTATGAAAAATATAAGTGTTAATACAAATTAAATTAAAACATAAAATAAACATCGCTAAAGCGTTATAAAATTGAAGTTTACCAGTCGTCTTGTGGACTATATAAAGTCAAAAATTATTTTATGGTTGCTCATTCGTCGATGGTGACAAGTTTAAATCAAGGCAAGTTTTTTCATCAACAATCTATCCGACAAAAACTGCTCCAGAATAACCACCCGATGACTGGGGGTTATCCCTACTATGCACACTAACATTATTGGGAACGTCTTCCACCTTGACGTACATTTTCAATAATTTTATTACAATAAATCCCCTGTATTCATCTGGATTACGTAAAAAATCTCTGAGACTTTTATCATCCTCAATGTTAAACTCAGAACAATAAGCAAACCCATGCGGGGTCACTGAATACGGAAACCTACTGGTACTTTAAGGTTAACCGAATGTTTCTTTACACTCATTTATTTACATAACAACGAAACTAATTTATCATACTGCATAGTAAGCGGCAATTTAACATGACAATGTGGAGGTGAGCTTATACCTCACAGAGTTATTCTCCAGCACAACCTCATTCCCCCCTCCCCTCTCCAATATAATGAAACTCTTATCTTTCGCTCTTCAGACATTGTACAAAAATGATTGATAAGAAGAAGAGAGAAGTATGAACGGAAGTTTGAAGTTTGTATTGAATGGATTTTTATAAACTTGAAACGCCTTTAAATAAGGCAAGTCCAAGCTTGGGGTACATAATTTTTTTAAGAAATTTGCAGTATAATATTACGTTTTATGTGTTTGAATTATCGTTATGTCAGTTAATTATTGGTGGGGCCAAATTAATAAAGAAATCGCAGTACACTACTGCGATTAAGCAATTCGCAGAATTGTAAATCGCAGTACTGTACTGTGAATTACTAAATTTGTTTATTTAATAATTCGCAGTATATCGCGAATTACTTTGACGCCTAAATATTCGTTAAAGTAATTTGCAGTATAGTACGGCGAATTAAGTAGTTATTTAACTTTTTTTTAATAATAAAAACGTATTTGTATCAAAAAAATTATTAGAGAAGTTTCCGACTCTAGAAGCAAAATACACTCAAGTATAAAATATTACTAAGTACTCGAGGGGAAAGAAAAAAAAAATATTAGTGCTCATATTTTCGAGTACTTTTTCAGGTGTTTGATAATCATATAGTGGGACTATAATGTATGATGTTAGTGTTTTGGTGATATCAAAATAGTTAAAACTAGTAAAGTAACCCCCACGAACACTAATGAATTTTAAAATATTTTTCTCACAATTTAATCAAGATAGAAGAGAATTTGTTTTATGTATATCCATACAACTAAATATTCTATGTCTTGGTGAATTTACAAATTAAAATATTTTTATTAGAGTTAGAGCTTAGGTGACCTGATTTCACTATAAAAATTTATTTGAAAATGAAGGGGAAAAAACAGAAAAGAACTTTAAAGGAAAATTTTCAGCTTTATATAGTGGTCCTAATGCGCGATTGTCTAAGTGGTCGTCTGGTTTGTGGTATAAGAAGATATAAGCGTATTATGAAAATTTAATATCACCTTAATATTTTGTTTGGTTAATAAATTATGTATAAATTATTTCAGTGTTAATTGTAATACTGAGATAACTTATACCTTATAAAACGCGAGGTAATTAGCACTGATATAACTTGTACATTCTTCTTAGAAATTATTCAATTGTCACTCTTAATTAGGGGTGTGCATTCGATTTATCGATTTGATTTTGACCCTTATCGATTATCGATTTGTACATATGCAGATATGCTTATCGTCATCGTTTCAACAAGGTTTCAATTTTTTTGATTTCGATTTATCGATATTTGAGGCTTATCGATTCGGTTATTGATTACACCAACAAGAAAATTTTTTGAATTCCACGAAAAGTATATCGCTATAAGCACATCTAACTAATATAGATGAAAAGAAGCTAAAATAAGACAAACATCATTTATAACATAAAAATTGTGTTAACAAGCACATGCAAAGAAACTCAAGTAAGGGATCAAATGTATGCCAACAACACTCCAACGGTATAGTATATATATATATATATATATATATCATCACGGCTAATTCTATTTTTCATTAATTTGAATTTTATTTTTTTAAGCTTTAAATATGATCATTCCTTAAATGTGGTAGATGAAATAATATGCTTATGGGACTTAGGGTAAAGGAAAGGGTATTATAGAATAAGGGTAAGAAAAAATTTATTAGTATATTTTATCGGTTTGTCGATAAATCGATAATCGAAGAGGATAAAATCTAAATCGAAATCGATAACTCGAAACGATTTTTGATAAATCGATAACAAATAATCAATTCGATTTATCGATAAACCGATTTGAGTGCACACCTCTACTCTTGATATAACATACCAAACAATGAATAAACAACAATTCCAACATAACTAATTCCACCATAACTTATCTTAATATAACTTATACTGGTATAAATCATATTCCAACCAAACGACCCCTAAGTATATTATATAAACGTAGGTATTTATACTGTTCCTCTTATTAGATGGTAAATACACATAATATTAACCCTTACCTTAATACTCCTTTCGACTATGTTTTTTTTAATTCTTAGTCACAAATAAATAATCTTCCTTTCTTATATTTAAAAAAGAAAGAAGGAAAAACCAAACTAAAGACGGAGAGTTACAAATTCTTTCACAAGGATTCAAACAATTTGTTTCTCCTCCTTCTTTCCCACCTGTTTTTGCTCTTTTTTTTTCCTGCGCATCTGAAACAAAAACAAAAATCACATCATCTTAGAATTTTACAACATCGAATGCGGCTGACATTTTGTATAATCGCATGATTAAGTTTATTTGACATAATTTACCATCATTTTTTCTTAACCTTGATCTCAGCAACCTAGGCAAAGGTACAATGTTGTTATTGTAGTATTTATACATTGTTGATAACCAAAACTCATCATTTGATTGTTTCGCTCCTACTTTTCCTTGTTTATTCAAAATTTCATCTTTCACCATGTCTTCGCTGCCATCATTTGTTAACATCGAGATTAAACCGATGAATCATAAAAATTATAGAGAGAGAAAGTAGAGAGAAGGAGGAGTAGGTGAGAAGTCTCTGGAACTTCAGAGAGATTTTTATTAAACCGAGGAACCAAATACAGAAATAAAATCCGGGGGGGTCCCAAATATCTAGGGACCCATATATATAGAAATACAATGGATCAGGTCAAGGACCCAGAATAAATGGGGCTCAGCTGTGGGCTCAGATATGACTCAAGAGTGATTGGGCTCGGAGTGGCCCAAAATAAGACATTCATCACTGCCCAATTATTGTATACTAACAAATACAATAAATATACACTGTATACACTTCATATAATCATGTAACATCTTGTATCTCAACACCCCCCCCCCCCTCAAGTTGGAGGGGGGAACCACCTGCAACTTGGTGAGCAACGGAACCATCAAAGTGCCCGGCAGAGGCTTGGTGAGCAAGTCAGCCAGCTGACGAGAAGTGGGCACATGAAGCAACTTGATGAAACCAGAAAGCAACAGGTCCCGAACAAAATGACAATCCACCTCGATATGTTTCGTGCGTTCATGAAAAACAGGATTGTTAGCAATATGAACAGCAGCCATGATATCACAATAAACAGAAACAGGTGATGGAATAGAAACCCCAAGATCAACCAACAAGCGAGAGAGCCAAGTCAATTCAGCAACGACCTTGCTTAAGGCTCGGTATTCAGCCTCAGCAGAGGAAAGAGAAACAACAGGCTGTTTCTTCGATTTCCTTCTGATCAAACAGCCACCCAAGAGCACACAAAAGCCAGTAACAGAGCGCCTAGTATTAGGGCAGGCAGCCCAATCACTATCAGAATACCCAGCCACAGAAAAATCAGCACCATCAGAATAAAACAATCCCAAGCAGGGTGTGCCTTTGAGGTAACGCAGAACATGCAGGGCAGCAGTCATATGGGGAAGTCTGGGGGATTTGAGAAATTGACTCAGGTGCTGGACTGCATAACAGATGTCAGACCTAGTGTGAGTCAAGAAGAGCATCTTACCAACTAGGCTCCTGCACTGATCAGGAGAGGGCAAGAGGTCACCAGAATCAACATAGAGTTTGACATTGATGTCCAAAGGGGACACAATAGAGGACACATTGACACAGTCAAACTGTTGCAGCAAATCAGAGATATACTTGTGCTGATTGAGGTGCATCCCACCAGGGACAGCAGACATCTCAAGGCCCAAAAAATAATGCAAGGACCCTAAATCCTTGATTTTAAACTGTGCATCCAGAAATAGTTTCAGAGCAGCCAGTTCATCACTGTCATCCCCAGTGAGAATTATATCATCCACATAGACAGCTACCACCACAAAAGAGCCAGGTTTACCCTTGAGGAATAAGGAGTAGTCGTTCAAAGAACGAGTATACCCTCTGGAATAGTGAGCAGAAGACAATTTGGCATACCACTATCTGGATGCTTGTCTCAGCCCATACAAAGACTTTTTGATTTGCAGACCAGAGGAGGAGAAGAAGAAGAAGAAGAACCAGAATCATCAGAGAATGGGGAGACTGTCAAACCTGGAGGGAGTTTCATATAAACATCCTCATCCAAATCACCATGAAGAAAGGCATTATTCACATCCAGCTGAAAAAGAGGCCAGTGATTCTTGACAGCCACAACAATAAGGCACTTTACAGAAGTCATTTTTATCACTGGGGAGAAAGTTTCAGTAAAATCAATCCCCTCAACCTGTGTGTCACCTCTAATGACCAACCTGGCCTTATACCTTTCAACACTGCCATCTACCTTTTGTAAACCCATTTGCAACCAATGGGTTTCTTACCAGGAGGAAGAGGAACAACATCCCAAGTATGGTTTGTGTCCAAAGCTTCAAACTCCTGTCTCATGGCAGCTTGCCAAGCTGGAACAGATGCTGCTTGAGAATAGTATAGAGGCTCAGATTTCAAAGAGGAGGAAGATGAGCCAGAAAAGGCAGGGAGTTGACAGATATAATCCTTAAGATAGGAAGGAGGATTATGTTGTCTGTCAGACCTTCTGGGAGCAGGAACAAAGGGAGAAGGAATTAAAACAGGAGGTGAACCAGCAGGACTGAGAGGAGCAGGAAAGGGCAATGGCTCAGCTGTGGCAGGAGAGGGAAGAGATAGTGGAAGGAGAGCAGAGATATCATCATGTTCTCCAGAAGGAATAAAGGGAAAAGAAGAAGCAGGAGGAGGAGCAGAGGGAGATGCATTTTAAAAGAAAAGACTGATTCATGAAATAGAACATCCCTGGAGACCAAATACTTCCTAGATGCAATATCATACAGCCTATAACCCTTTTTGCCAAAAGGATAACCCAGGAAAACACAAGGAATGGCTGGGGGCTTTAACTTGTCCCTTTGAGGGATGGGAACAGTGGCATAGGCCAGGCAACCAAAAACCCTCAAGTGAGAATAAGAAGGAAGTTTGCCATACAAAATTTCATGAAGAGACTTATTATGAAGCAATCTGGTGGGTATTCTGTTAAGAAGATAGGTGGCAGTCTACAAGCAGTCCCCCCAGAAAGATACTGGCAAGCCAGATTGAAAGAGCAATGCTCTACAAGTTTCCAGAAGAGTTCTATGCTTTCTTTCAACAACACCATTTTGTTGAGGGGTGTGAGGGCATGAGGTTGATGTATGATCCCCTTACTGCTAAAGAAAGAAATGCCCTCATTGCTAGAGCCCAATTCTAAAGCATTGTCACTTCTAACAGTCTGAACCACATCATTAAGTTGGGTTCTGACCATAGCAAGGAAGGACTTAAGCATAGAAAAGGCATAACTTTTGGATCCCAATAAGTGTGTCCAGGTTGCCCTCGAAAAATCATTACCAATTGAAAGGAAGTATTTGCAACCAGATGAGGTTGGAGTATGATAAGGTCCCCAAGTGTCCACATGAATCAGTTGAAAAGGCTTAGAGGTTCTAATGGAGCTATCAGGGAAAGGAAGCCTAGTCTGTCTGGCCATGGGACAGACTGTACAGGGAAAAGATTGTTTGGAAGCAAAAGGAAAAGGCAGACCAGAAATGCATTTCATGTTTGCAAAAGGAATATGTGCAAGTCTTAAGTGCCAAATGTAATTCATATCAGATGTAAGATCATTATTACAAGTGGAACTATTTACATGAGAATGCATAGAAACAGCCTCGTGATCAGACAAAATGTCATCATTACAAGAAGACACAGAAGGCAATGCAACAACTTGGTTATCATTACAAGAAACAAAAACAGGACAAACAGAAGTAGAAGAACAATTGACAGAGGGAGAAGGGGAAGAAGGAACCCAAGCTAGTTTATACAGCCCAGCAGCTTGTCTACCAAGATCCAGTGGCCTCCTCAGAGAAGGGTCATGTATCATGTGTAGGAAGCAGGAATGTTCAGTGAACATAACTATACAATGTAACTGCTTCACTAACTTGTGAACAGAAACCAAGTTGTGTTTAAAAGAAGGAACTAGCAGCACATTGTGAAGAGTAATGGAAGGAGTTAAGGCAAAGGAGCCAGTGCAAGTTACTTTCCCTTTATAGCCATTTGGAAGAGTAACAAGGTATGGCAGAGTTAGAGGTATAATGTTAAAAAGTAGATGTTTATCATGTGTCATGTGATTAGAGGCACCTGAATCTATAATCCAGGTGACAGAATTAATGTGAGTAAGCAAGCAAAGTTTGGAATCAGAAATAGGGTTCTCAGTTAACAAAGTACCAGCAAAGTTTGGAGCATATATGGGAGGAGGAGTTTGAGCAGTGGATTCTCCCAACTTGGTCTGGTGTAACAAGTTCATCAACTGGTCATAATCATGTTTTCTCAACCCTGGAATCACAGAGATTTGACCATCTAGGCTTGCAACAGATTGATGGTTAGCAGAAGGATTCCCTTGAGGAACAGACAACAGTCCATCAGAAATAGGAGAATCCAGACCAGTACTCAGATGGGCAGCAGCAGGCCTCCTTCCCTTGTTAAATGTGGGACTTTGTGGATACCCATGGATCTTGAAGCACTTATCAATTAAGTGTCCAGACTTTTTACAGTATCGAGAAAATAAAGGTCCCCTGGTTTGACCAAAACTAACTCTCTGTCTAAAAGGAGGAGGGGGAATAGACACTGTGGCCTTGTTAAATCCAACAGGCTGCCTGTTTGTATGCACATTGAAAGAGACAGAGGTTGGATCAAATTGAGAGGAAGACTGAACTTGTCTTTGCTTCTCATCATTGAGGACAATATTATAGACATTGTCAAGGGAATGAGGAGGCTGCATCATCAAAATATTACTCCTGACTCCCATATACACCTCATTCATACCCATTAAAAACTGAAAGACCTTATTATCATCACATTCCTGAACTATACCATCTTTTGCAGCACATACACACCTTAGACCATGATTAGCACACATAGAATCAAGTTCATCCCACACACTTTTCAGTTTGTTGAAATAAGAAGCTACATCTGAGGACCCTTGAGAAGTGGGACATCTCTCTTTTCAGTTCAAATATTTTGGTCCTGTTTGCAGTCCCATATCTGGTCTGGAGTTGAGACCATATGCTCTGTGCAGTGTCAGCATACTGCACAGATTCAGCAATTGCAGGGGAAAGGGAAGCAATCAACCAAGAGATCACCATGTTGTTGCACCTATCCCACAACCTTTGTTGAGCCACATTGGTGGCAGATCGGGTGTATGTGCCATCAACAAAACTGATTTTGTTTTTGGCTGTTAAGGCAACAATCATTTTGCGTCTCCAGCCCCCATAACAACTACCCGAGAAGGGAGTGAGAACAAGTGATACCCCAGGGACATCAGACGAGTACACAAAAAGGGGACTAGAAGAATCTACACTAGGAGAGGCACCAATGTTTGTGCTAGAAGCCATAATGAACCGGCTTAAATGAATAACTTTTCAACAAACAGAATACTACCAAAATAGGTATTCAAACACAGCAACCAACAAACGGGCTACAGTCAAGTCAAGTATTCACAGACAACACCAGATGCTCACAATAACAGAGTCAAATAATCACATATAATAACGAAGATAAGGACATAGTTACCCTCCTTCTTCGTGACCGGAGAAGATCAGCCTTCAAACAGTAGAGAACCCCTAGGTATCAAACCCTAGGTGTAACTTTGAAAACAAATTTTACCGGAAATCTGGTCAGCAACGCCGGAAATGCACCCAAAGCGTCCTCAAAGTGACAATCGAGCCACCGGAATACAGTAAAACCTCAGGTTAGACCGTCAAAAACCCTAGAAGCCGATAAGTCACCAAAAATCAACCAAACAAAATCATCATAAAATCTTTCCAGAATGTTCAGGAGATGAAAATACACTCGGATATCACGATGATATCCTCAGAAAAGTCTCCGATAGGTTCAGATCTTCATCGATCATCCGATCTCAGAAACCACCCCCAAAAACCTCGAAACAGACTTCATCCAAGACCACGAAGCACACAGAAACATGATCGGATCGTCGTCGAGGCTCTGATACCATGTTAACATCGAGATTAAACCGATGAATCATGAAAATTATAGAGAGAGAAAGTAGAGAGAAGGAGGAGTAGGTGAGAAGTCTCTGGAACTTCAGAGAGATTTTTATTAAACCGAGGAACCAAATACAGAAATAAAATCCGGGGGGAGGGGGGTCCCAAATATCTAGAGACCCATATATATAGAAATATAATGGATCGGTTCAAGGACCCAGAATAAATGGGGCTCAGCTGTGGGCTTAGCTATGACTCAAGAGTGATTGGGCTCGGAGTGGCCCAAAATAAGACATTCATCACTGCCCAATTATTGTATACCAACAAATACAATAAATAGATACTATGTATACACTTCATATAATCATGTAACATCTTGTATCTCAACATCATTCTCAAGCCTTGGCACACCATACAGGATTTTGTAGCTCTTGTCATCGTCCTTATATCTATCCATAAATTATAAGGGGTTCACGTAATTTTATAATTTAATTTGATAAAATAATATAAAAAACACAATTTGAACTAACCTTTTATGTTTTGTTAGGTAGGCACAACACTGTAGCCCTTGTCAATGTTGAATTCCAAATTTGGTGACCAGATTCTTGAGTGAGTTATGGCATTATGGTGTGAAAAATTTTTAATAATTAAAATGGAAAAATTGAAAGGGAAATGTCAAAAAGTGAGAAAAAAAATAAAGAGGATTCCTACACTATAGAGATGACACACCTCTCTTATGTCTGGGGCGTTTATGGTTCGGTTTGAATCAGTTTTTTCCTAAAAAGAAATCAAATTAAATAAGTTGATTTTTCAAATATTAGAACCAAATCAAACCAATTAAGTTAGTTTTTTCTCGATTCGGTTTATGTCGGGTTTTGTCAGCTTTTCGATTTTTTCAATTTTTTCGATTATTTGTCGTTTTTTCTTAAATATAACACATGCATTACCAAACACATATTCCGGCGATCACATTTTCAACATAATCAAATCAATTGTCCTTTGAGAAATCTATTATTCACTAAAATACATTGATGATAATTGAATCAAATAGTGATTTGAGGAGTCAATTAAAAAAAAAAATTAAACATGAAATGTATTCTTACACTTAACAAAAGAAAACTACAGTCAAACTAGAATATAAATATATTACAAGTTTTTGCAAGTTACTCAATTAATTATTTTCGAAATAAATTATGTATGTATATGGTTAAAAAACTGAAAATAATGTTACCTCTAGGGATGGTTGCCTTTTCAATTTGATGTCACCTCCAAGATTCAATCATAGAAGATGTTTCTGGTTGTTTGGTTAGACGTGTCAATAATGTTAATAATATACTCTTCTTGAGCAAATATTTGTCACCCTATTTTTTTAATATGTTTTAAAAAATCATTTTTCAAATTCAAAAAAATTAACTTAAACTTTCTAATTTACCCTTATAATGATAAAACTTTTATAATTATAGAAATATTATTATACATTTAAGTTTACAAATTTTAGAAGTATTCCATCTTAAATTATGAGTTCAATCAAATAGGTTTAAGGTGTTCAAACCGAACCGGAAAATCATACCAAACCGATTAAAAAATCCGACTAGTTTTGGTTTGACTTGGTTTGGTATTGAATAAAAAAAATCAGACCAACCGACATATAAATATATAAATTTTATTTACATTTTTAAGGCTTTATAGTGAATTTTCTTTAGAAAATGTAGAAATATTTGGGATCCTCTCATGTATTAACCTTGAAAGCTTAAATTAACGAAATATTATTGTTAAACAACTAAGAAAATAACAATCATGTGTTACTAAAAAATTCTCTCATTAGAATATATTAATAGATCATATGTTTGTCAATTTTTTCCATATTTACTAAACATATATTCACTTATCAAAGCTTTATCTATAATTTTAACAAAATAAGATTGAAATAATATTCATATAACAAAAAACCCGAACCAATCCAAACCAATATAGTTGGTTTGGTTTGATTTTAATAAAAATCGAATCAACCCGGTCGATATACATCCCTAAGTTTACATAAAATATAATGGAAAGAGTAATTATTATTATTTCGAAGAAATTCACAGCAAAAGCAGAGAAAAATTTGGGAAGAAAAAAAAAAAGAAAACAAAACATTGGTTTGTTAAATATAGTATCTTCGAGCTCACGTCACATGGCTGATTATTGATTTCAAGTGTATAACTAAAAGATTCCGTAATAATTCATAGCTACCCAAGATAAGATTATGTCATATATTTGTTTTTAATAATTCTAGTTGAAGTTTTCTTGTTACAAAGACAAAAACTTCAGTTCTAAAATTGAGCTTAAGTTTTTCGGTTACAAAATAAAAACTTCAGCTCTAAAGTTGAAGTTTTCCGGTTATAAAATAAAAACTTCAACTCTAGAGCTGAAATTTTCTTTTGTTTTTATCTTTGTAGTTAATAAAATAATAAACTAACATGATATTATTGTTACCTTTGTGCTTCCAAGATCATCCCAAAGACGAAGAATCATAGCTCCAGAAGACGCCATGGCTGATGTATCTTCCAAATGAATATAGTTTCTATTATTGTTTAGACCAAAACCTAAGAGATAGAACATATGAACTGAGAGCACATGCACTCCTGAACTAAGTGGCGCGATTATGATATAATTGTACCCGCTCTAGAGCTGAAGTTTTTATTTTATGACTGGCGAAAGAGCTGAAGTTTTCCGTTTACAAGTTTCCCAGTTACAAAATAAAAACTTCAGCTCTAGAGCTGAATTTCAGACCCAACTATTAAAATACTAAAGTTTTTTGTGATTGTCTTCGTTACTTCAGCCTTGTATGTTGAAGTTATGCGAAAAAGCGAGTACGCTTGTAATTTTTTTTACAAAGGAAATGCAAATTAAAATATGACACATAAAACGGGTATGAATGCAAAAACCCCTGTGATATGTAAGTGATGAGTAATTAATTATTCTTCCCTATTTGACAAAATTATTTTCCTTGTAAAACGGTTTTCAATGATAAAAAAAACTTAAATATACCGAAAAAGATTTCAGCAAAAGAAACATATTTCTTCATTCCCATTTTTTTGTCAAAAAACACAACTATTACTAGTGTCATAATATCAATCGCTTCGATTAGTTTAACTTCACAGGTTAAATACTTTTTTCCTCTAATTATTGATCAAATAGTAAGTATAAGTCTAATACATTGAGTTCAGCTTTGGACTACGGGAATTAGAAGGAGTATTGCCCTCTTCTTTTTTCTTTTCAATAACTAGAAAGAAAACCCACGCATCCATTCGTCGTTTCCTCAAACAAAAGGTATGTTAAAAATATTGGTGTCTGAATCTGGATATACTAAGATATTTTCATTTTATATTTCCACCAAACTCATTTTGCTGGTTTTCCATCTTTGGTGAAAATAAAAGTGAGTTACTATGTAATTGTGTCTATCGAATCATTTTACAACAATGACAAATTTTACTGATATTAGTAATGCTGCTCTGGTTCGACTAATCTTTTTTCCTCCTCCAAAAAAGATCATTGATTGGGAGGGTAATCAGTGGCGGTGCCGCAGCAACCAACAGGTGTCAAGTTGTCAACCGACACCCCTTTTTCGAAAAATTATATTTTTTAGTTAAGTAATTTTTTCTTAAAATATGTATATATACAATGACAATCCCGGCTTCTTGGTGAGTTCATCTCTTTATATTTGACACCCCTTAATAAAAATTTTGACTCCGTCACTAAAGGTAATATCTTTTAGGGGAAGTGCTTCTATAACTTCTTTCCCTACAAAGCTAAAGTGCTCTCTTTCGGCATCCACCACACACACACGCTTATACTTCCAAACTTTCTTTTTCACAAATTGATAACATAATTTAAAAGAAATGAACCAAACCAAAAGAAATGCCAAATTTAACAGTTAGAATCCTGAAGACAGACAAAATGACAGCAGAAGAACCATGTCTAAAGTAGGGAGAAGAGAAAGGTTTGTTTAAACAATGTCAACTAGAGAGGAACTACTTATGTTGGTGGAAGAACTGAAGATTTGTCCCCAGCAGCATAAATACTAGTACTATAAGCTAAAAAAACTACATCCTTTTACAGACATCACCATGTAGTGTCTCCTATAAACCGTGGAGTTATCTCATATAAGAAGCAGATAGCAACGCCAGATGGATAGCAACCAGGATGATATTCCACCTCCATGTCCCTGTCATCTCAGAAGCAGTACTTGCTGTACAATTGACAAAAGCATGTCTCAGTTTAGCGCATAAGTGTTATTATGAAACAAATTTTAGTGTGTCATGGGCAGCTCAGAAACTGTATGAACTTACCAGGACAAGTTAACTGAGTGCTCGTGGTAAAAATGGTCTGGTTGCTATAACCAGCATAAGCACAAGCTGTGGAATTACAATCTGATGATGTGACATTCCCAATGTAAAAACTATCCAGACCTTGGCACTGCATCGAGGGGCATGACTTCCAAAGAGAGGACTTTATCTGAGATGGTTGGCATTGCAAGCTGAGCAAGCAAGTTGGGAAAAAGGACGTATGATGCAACAACATTAGATTACTGGGAGTCAAAGTGTAAAAAGAAGTAAAAATCAACATCATCAGTTCTGCAACTTACGTCCAGTTCTTTGCAGCATCACACTTGCATGCTACACAATTGGCAGCAGTAAAGACATATGTGTCATTTGGGACGAGCAAAGGATAGTCCAGTGAGGTATTGCTCACCATTGATTGGCAAGCTGCAAATGAAACACTTCACCATCATGGTAATCATGGTATAGGCCAAAGGAAAAAAGGAAAAATGAGCAAAAACACTTGAAAATATACACACCTCCACACAATTTTGGAATCAGCCAATTTGCATTTGCAAATCAGAAAGGAAGTAGACTTACACCTGACTGTACTCTTGGAGAAAAGTGCAATTTTCATTTTGCTATTATATGTACCTTATTTACATTATTTTCCCTCTATTATGCAACCTTGCATATTTAACATTCAATTGATCAGACATTGCTGAATTTCTTTATCTTAACCAGAACCAGCTAACCCTGTGTAACCAATGTGTGCCATTTTCAGATGAGCATGTTGAAAATTAGTAGTTTCAACACACAAGCGCTTCCGTGAAAACTATCTAATTCTGCTTAAAAGAAAGGTACGCATCTTCCAATACACAGTGACTAAATGAGCTGGTATATCATAGCTTCAATCTGAAAAAGGGGTCGACTTATGTGACTTATTGTCTTATGATACTCTTATTGGAACATCAGTGATTTGGTAATGCTTGCGGCTCGACAGAGTTATGATTTGCTGTTGAGAACATGATTTAACAAGACATGCTATTAGTCCACTATGCAGCAGAAAGCCAGAAACCAGCCAGAAGAAATTCCAAAATATGGTCAATGAATGATATACAAAACTAGCACAAGCAATCTTGATAATCACTCTTCTCATATCATTTTCTCATGGTCTTTTATCCATGCATAGGTATATATTCTTTTGAACTCACTTACTCTATTTTTCAAGGCATGATGATTACTTTTAAGTATAGGGAAAAAAGCATCTTCAAAACTAACAAAACCACAGACTAGTTTATTCCATCATTCAGAAAATGGAAAAACTTGATGATTCATTTGACATACGCTTCTAAGTATGATGGGCCATGTGAAATGTCAATCAGATCATCCAGATCGGAAACACTCTTGTGACACCAGCCCACAGGGCTCTTGAACTCCAGAGTCCAGGAGTATCTGTAGCCTAGGGACTAAAAGGATGACTAAGGTGTGTTGCTACTACATTTGTCAATTCAACATTACGAGATGGTCAGAGTTCGCGGGAATACAAGTCAGTGACAAGTGGGAAATCTCAATAAACATTATCCAACATATGCAATGACAACCATGGAACTCAAAACAAATCTCCAAGGTGCAAAGTTTGTTTATGATTAAGCCTATTCTTTTATCCCCATATCCACAGACAGCAAAATCAATACGTATAAAATAGCATAACATGTATATTCCAAGTAAAATTGAAATATATGCTAGATAGCACTGTATCAATCAATACACTTGAAAAAAATATTACACCTTGAAAATCAAATGAAGCTTATCTCAGTTGTTGAAAACACGTTAATATGTCTTTACCTTTCTTCCCCAAACTGACTCTCAGGTAAAAAGTTATTACTTTCTGAAACTTTCTCTCAAATTACTAAAAGTGGGGCTCAGGAAATGAAAAAGCAAATACAATAGCAGTAAAAAAGGAATACCTTTAAGCGGCACATCAAGAACAGAGCCAGCTATAAGTTCTTTGGGATCTGATAAACCATTTAATTTCAAAAGTGTATCCTGGGAAACATTGTACTGCTGAGCAATGTCATCGACGGTGTTGCCAGCGGCCACAAGGCGACCATAATGAACAACCTTTTCACCGTCAACGTCATCACAGCTGCAAGGCAGTGGGACCCACAGCTTATCTCCGGGTTGGATCACATTCGGGTCGGTTATGTTGTTAACCGTCTGGAGTTCCTGAACGGTAATTAAATTGGCGAAGATATCGGAGACGATGTGTGAGAGGAAGTCACCGGATACGACGTTGTAAGTGGGTCGCTTATTGGATATTCCGGTACCGTTTCTACAGAGACAAGGGAATGGTATTTTGATGGTTTGATTAGCGAGGAGTTTTTTATCAGCAGGGGTGTCGATAGGGAGGTTGTTAACGCCGAGGAGGGAACGGAGGTTCTTGACATGGAACAGTTTTTTAACGGCGTTATAGGTGGTGGCGTTGGGTAAAGTGTAGTCAATAATAGCGTCACAGGTTCCGCCGGAACGGCAAGTGAAGGAAGCTGTTGCCGGAGATGAAAAAGTGAGCAGCCAAACAAAGCATAACAAGGAAGCAAGTGTAGTAGTTAGCGTCGAAGAAGAAACCATTTTTCTGTCTAAGCTTTAACCTGGAAAATGGGAAAGAGGAATAGAAAAGAATGAACTGTCTCGGGAGATACAGAGTTTTGTGTAATTAGTGGGCGTTACGGGTATGACTAGTGGAGAGAGGTATAGCTGGGTGTGGGGGGGGGGGGGGGGTGGAGAAATTAATGGGGTGCTAATACTAATACTAAGGAATATGAGTCTGAATATGAGAAAACGAAAAAGGAAACAGTTTACTGCAGAATGAATGACCAAGAAGAAGGTGGAGACTGAAAGCGAAAGGAGTGGAATAATCTAGTCTTTGCGTCAAGACTTGCCATATTTATTTAGTCCAACGTAAGAGATGTTTACGTGTTACACATTAATTATAAAAATTTATTATAGTAATAAATAAATTCAGCATTTGACGAAAAATTGATTGTGGAACCACGCAGTCCGCAGATTACTTGAAGAAGACTGCATTCTACTCCTTCGATCCTTTGGACGAGGAAAAAACGACCTAATAACCTAACTAATATTTAGAATTTGTTATGAAATAATATAAAAGACAAGAACAATAATGCAAGAACAAGAGCAATAGAGAGAAGAGTAGAGAGAGTTCTTCTTATTGATACTTAGAGAATGTTAGGGATGTTTTACAATGGTAGAGGACACCTCTATTTATAGGGAGGAGGATGATTTAGCTACCAATAATAGGACTCTAGAATCTCTCTAATTAAAGACATTCACCTTAAATAGAAGTCTATTTATAACACTCCCCCTTGAATGTCTATTCAATGATGTGCCTCGTTAAAACCTTAAAACAAAACTCAATGGGAAAAATTAAAGTAAGGAAAAAGAGTACACATGTTTGAATATGCGCCTATTGGTTGCCTCGTTAAAAACCTCGCAAGAAAAACCCGGTGGGACAAAACCTTGTAAGGGAAAAAGAGTGCAACGCGCATTAACTCCCCCTGATAAGAACATCAATTTATGTCCTTACCCCGATCTTGTGAACTAGCTTCTTGAAGGTTGACTTTGGTAGAGATTTTGTGAACAAATCAGCCATATTGTCGCTTGAACGAATCTGTTGAACATTGATATCACCATTCTTTTGAAGATCATGTGTGAAGAATAACTTTGGTGAAATATGCTTCGTTCTATCTCCTTTTATGAATCCTCCCTTCAATTGAGCTATACATGCTGCATTGTCTTCATACAAAGTTGTGGAAGTTTATCACACTTCAAACCACATTTGTCTTGGATATGATGTATTATCGACCTTAACCACACACACTCCCGACTTGCTTCATGAATAGCAATTATCTCGGCATGATTAGATGAAGTAGCCACAATTGATTGCTTAGTCGATCGCCAAGATATGGCGGTTTCTCCACAGGTAAACACATAACCCGTTTGAGATCGAGCCTTGTGTGGGTCGGACAAATATCCAGCATCAGCATAACCAACAAGATCCGGGCTGCAATTCTTGCCATAAAATAAGCCCATATCGGTAGTTCCCTTTAGGTACCGCAATATGTGTTTGATCCCATTCCAATATCTCCTCGTAGGAGCCGAGCTAAATCTTGCTAAGACATTAACTGAAAAGGATATGTCAGGCCTTGTAGTATTTGCAAGATACATTAGTGCGCCAATTGCGCTAAGATATGGTACTTCAGGACCAAGTAGCTCTTCATTCCTTTCTTGTGGTCGGAATGGATCTTTGTTCACAACAAGTGATCGAACAACCATCGGTGTACTTAAAGAATGTGCTTCATCCATGTAAAACCGTTTCAGTACCTTTTCTGTATAGGTAGATTGATGAACAAAAATTCCGTTTGCCAAATATTCAATTTGCAAACCAAGACATAGTTTAGTCTTTCCGAGATCTTTCATCTCGAATTCATCCTTTAGATAATCAATTGCCTTTTGGAGTTCTTTAGGGGTTCCAATAAGGTTTATGTCATCGACATATACGGCAAGTACAACAAATTCCGATGTTGTTTTCTTTATAAAAACACACGGGCAAATGGCGTCATTTATATAGCCTTCTTTTAACAAGTACTCACTAAGACGATTATACCACATTCGTCCAGATTGCTTTAGACCATACAAGGATCTTTGCAATTTAATTGAGAACATTTCCCGAGATTTCGAATTGTGCGCGTTTGGCCCTTGAGTCCATCGGGAATTTTCATGTATATCTCATTATCAAGTGAGCCATAAAGATAGGCAGTAACCACATCCATTAAGTGCATGTCAAGCTTTTCATGGACAGCAAAACTTATGAGATAACGAAAGGTTATCGCATCCATTACAGGCGAATATGTCTCTTCATAATCGACACCAGGCCTTTGAGAAAAACCTTGTGCAACAAGGCGTGCCTTATATCTTTGTACCTCGTTTTTCTCGTTTCTTTTGCGTACAAAGACCCATTTATAGCCGACAGGCTTAACACCATTAGGTGTTTCAACTATAGGGCCAAAAACTTCACGTTTTGCCAGCGAATTCAATTCTGATTGAATTGCTTCTTGCCACTTTGGCCAATCCTGTCTTTTTCGACATTCTTCAACAGATTGAGGTTCGAGATCCTCACATTCTTGCATACTGCTAGATGCTACATTATAAGCAAAGGCATTATCCACCACAATATCCACTCGATTAATATTTGCCTCAATATTAATTGGATTTAGGGATAGTTCCGTATTTTCCAGAGTCTCGGGCTCAATGGATTCTTCATGAATCTCAGAATTTGTCAAATCATGAATTTCCTCATGAGATTCTTTCGTAGTGTCATCTCGATCGTTCTTTTTCCTCTTTCTAGGATTTCGATCTTTGGAACCTAATGGCCTGCCACGCTTCAGGCGTGCATTTGACTCATTGGATATGACAATAGATGATTGTCCAACAGGGACATCAATACGGATTGGAACATTTTCCGCGGGAATGTGGGATTTCGTTATCCTTTTCAAGTCCGTAAATGCGTCAGGCATTTGATTTGCTATTCTTTGCAAATGGATAATCTTTTGTACCTCTCTTTCACAAATAGAGGTATGTGGATCAAGATGAGATAATGATGCATTTTTCCACAAAATTTCCCGTTTGGTTTCACCAACTTCTCCCCCTAATTTTGGGAAAAGCGTCTCATCAAATCGACAGTCTGCAAATCGTGCAGTAAACAAGTCGCCTGTCAATGTTTCGAGGTAGCGAATGATGGAGGGCGATTCAAACCCAACATATATTCCTAACCTTCTTTGCGGACCCATTTTGGTGCGGGATGGCGGTGCTATAGGCACATATACTGCGCATCCAAAAATTCTTAAATGGGATATATTGGGTTCATGACCCAAAACCAATTGCAACGGGGAATACTTGTGGTAATTCGTCGGTCTGAGACGAATTAGCATTGCTGCATGTAAGATGGCGTGACCCCATACCGAAGTGGGCAGCCTCGTTCTCATAAGTAATGGCCTTGCAATCAACTGCAGGCGTTTAATTAACGATTCTGCAAGACCGTTTTGAGTGTGAACATGAGCTACAGAATGTTCAACTTTTATCCCGATTGATAAGCAATAATCATTAAATGCTTGGGATGTAAACTCAGCAGCATTATCCAGTCTAATGGACTTGATTGGATTATCTGGAAATTGTGCTCGTAGTCGAACTATTTGTGCCACTAATTTCGCAAACGCAAGGTTGCGTGATGATAACAGGCACACATGAGACCATCTACAGGATGCGTCTATCAAGACCATGAAATACCTAAACGACCCACTAGGTGGGTGAATAGGTCCACAAATGTCCCCTTGTATACGTTCCAGAAACGTGGGTGACTCAGTCCCAACCTTTGTTGGTGATGGCCTGATAATCAACTTGCCTTGATAACACGAAGTGCAAGGATATTCATTATTCGAAAGAATTTTGAAATTCTTTAACGGATGCCCATATGAGCTTTCTATAATCCGTCTCATCATGACCGATCCTGGGTGTCCCAATCGATCATGCCAAAGTACAAAGGTATTGGAATCAGTAACCCTTTGGTTTACTGTTGAATGTGCCTCAATTGCACTAATTCTTGTCCAATACAGGCCACAAGATAAAGACGGGAATTTCTCAATAACCCTCTTTTGGCCGGAGACATTCTTTGTGATGACGAGATATTCAAGATTATCTTCATCCATTGTCTCAATATGATAGCCATTCCGGCGTACATCTTTAAAACTCAACAAGTTTCTCTTAGACTTGGAGGATAACATTGCATTCTCTATGATTAACGTCGTGCCTTTGGGCAGAGTTACAATTGCTCTTCCGGAGCCTTCAATCAATTTACTTCCCATGGTTTGGCATACAAAAGAGATACACGAACATAAGAATAAACAAGTTCAATTCGTTTGTGTCACATAATATTTTCAAAATCTGCTGCTAACAGTTGACTAACAAAATCAGATATGTTATCCATAATTGATTACTTTGCAGTTTGAAAATTTCAGTTTAAACATTTTCTTCAAACAATCGATTGTTAAACACAAACAATCGATTGTTGAACATTGACAATCGATTGTTAAACACACACAATCGGTTATTTGCTATTTTAAAAAACTTCATATCATACTGTCTTAAGACAATCGATTGTTAAATATAGACAATCGATTGTTGGCTTATTTTGAAAAATTCCAGAGCACTGTTTTAAGACAATCGATTGTTAAGTATAGACAATCGATTGTTGGCTATTTTGAAAAATTCCAGAGCACACTGTCTTAAGACAATCGATTGTTATGCATAGACAATCGATTGTTGACTATTTTGAAAAATTCCAGATTACACTGTCTTAACGACAATCGATTGTTAGACAAAGACAATCGATTGTGGATGATTTTTGAAAAATTCCAGATTACACTGTCTAACGACAATCGATTGTTAGACAAAGACAATTGATTGTGGATGATTTTTGAAAAATTCCAGATTACACTGTCTTAACGACAATCGATTGTTAGACAAAGACAATCGATTGTTGATCAATCGTTTTTCAGCTTTAATGCGAAAATATTAGATAATCGACTAGTTTTTCAGGCTAGTCGATTACCCCTACTGGAAAATAAAAATATTATTGATATTTGAGCATATTGAAGACATTCTAAAGAACTACTGCTAACATTGCATCATGAACTAACTAATACGAGCTAATACTAATGACTATTAGTTTATTCACTAACTAATACAAATAAGTAGAACAAAATCAAATAACTCCATCTTCTTTCATCACGGACCCATCGCCGATTAGGTGGTCTATTTTTCCCTCGGGTTGCTCAAAGAAGTCTGCCACATCCAGGTGGGTGATGTCCAAGTTGTCGTCATAGACAAAATTTGTTTCAGGGCCTTTTCTCTTTCGAGATGCTTGATAAAGGTCAACCAAGTGTCTTGGTATACGGCAAGTCTTTGACCAGTGCCCTTTCCCACCGCAACGATAACATATAGTTTCTGAACCATTTGCCTTAGGATCTTCATGATCCCGTTTCTGCTTTCGGCGGTTATCTCTCCTTGGGGGTTGACGGACTTCATTGGAATTTCTTCCTTGTCTACGTCCCTGGCTATGACCCCGTTTACGACCATGACCCTTTTCATGTTTGGCATAATGAGAGTGCACCTTATCTGCTTCAGGCAGTGGTGTAGACCCAGTGGGTCGATTTTCGTGATTTCTCATGAGCAGGTCATTATTTCGCTCAGCCACTAGTAGAAGAGAAATCAGTTCAGAGTACTTTGTAAAGCCTTTCTCTCTGTACTGTTGTTGCAGTACCATATTGGAGGCATGAAACGTTGTAAACGTTTTCTCAAGCATATCATAATCGGAGATTTTATCTCCGCATAGCTTCAATTTAGAAGTAATTCTAAACATTGCAGAATTATATTCAGAAACGGACTTAAAGTCCTGGAGCCTCAGATGAGCCCAATCATATCGTGCTTGTGGCAGAGTGACCAACTTCAGGTTGTCATATCTCTCCTTTAAGCCGTTCCACAAGATGAGTGGATCCTTGACGGTGAGATATTCAATCTTCAAACCTTCATCAAGGTGATGGCACAAGAAAATCAAGGCCTTCGCACAGTCTTGGGTGGATGCTTTTTCTCTATCTTTGATGGAGTCTCCGAGACCCATAGCATCTAAGTGGATATCAGCATCCAACACCCATGTCATATAGTTCTTGCCCGAAATTTCAAGGGCAACGAACTTTCTTTTCGTAATGTCAGACATAATCGAAAATTAAATTAGGAAGAGGGAAATACCTTAGATTTTTCGAGAATGGTTCTTGAGACGGTAGAGTCTCGTGCTGATAACGTGTTATGAAATAATATAAAAGACAAGAACAATAATGCAAGAACAAGAGCAATAGAGAGAAGAGTAGAGAGAGTTCTTCTTATTGATATTTAGAGAATGTTAGGGATGTTTTACAATGGTAGAGGACCTCTATTTATAGGGAGGAGGATGATTTAGCTACCAATAATAGGACTCTAGAATCTCTCTAATTAAAGACATTCACCTTAAATAGAAGTCTATTTATAACAGAATTTTAGATTTGACATCTAGTTAGACGTTATATTTTCTCCTCAAATATATTTCTACTCTAATAACAGTTCTATAATATAGTACAATCAAGTATTTCTATATAATAATTATTTATTATAAAAAACAATTTTTTTAAAATCGTTTCTTTTATATTATGTTATAATTAATATTATATCATATATATAACAACACTTTACGGTATGAGCTAAAAAATATCAGAACTAATACTGTACTGCAGAAGCAACTTTCGCTTGGTCATGGTCATCATTATTCAAGGGCAGGCATATTGATAAATTATGGAGAGTGAAGCAGAATAGTTTCTATTTAGCCGCATAACGTATTACCCTATCCTTTCCTTACGAATAAGCGTCATAATAATTAGGTACAACGTACATTTCATATTTACTAAGCATATTCTCTGTTTTTTGATCCGTTTAATGAGAAAAATATAGCAACATATCTTTTGAAATAGCAACTTCATTCCCATCAATTCAAATTTAGTGTGTCATCATTTCATAATTTTCTCTCTTTTACAATTCCAACTATTGTTTCAATTATTGTCAATCTAAATTATTCGAATAACCATCATTTCATAGACTAATTAAAGTCAACTAAAATGAGAGAAGTAATTATCAAATACCCAAAAACCGTTGAACATAAAAAAAAAAAAAAAAAATAAACGTAAGTGAAGAAAATGGGAAAGAGGGAATGTCAACCAATCCCACCACCCTTGAACATAGGCTTATAATAATGCATTTAATTCCTTCTTTAATAGTGACAGAGAGTGGGCCATTATCTATTCTAAATTCGAGCAATAGACGTTAAGGACATGTAACGAACCCACATTCACGTGGAATTGAAATTCTAAAAGATGAATGTTCCAATAACAAATAGGGCCCCAAAGTTTTCCAGATTTTGAAATTTCCCCTTGAAATCCAAAACATGTAGATGTTCAGTGACGAAGCTAAATTTTTTTTAAGAGTAATCAAACTTAATAGAAGTGAAAAAAAATTCCAATAAAATATATATTTTAGTTATATTTGCAATGTAATTTTTCAACTAAAGATAGTTTATGACCATGGGTTTCGTCACTATATGTGCTATCATAAAGATTTTATATAAAGGTCAATCCGAATTGCTCCTACAAAATGCCCGAGCACTTGTGTCACATCATGACGAGCCAGATACAGAAAAACTTGAAGCTCATTTACAACAACTTTATAGGGGAAAGAAGGAAATCCACACTTTAGAAAAGATAGAAGATGGAATATCAAACATGTACACACAGAAAGTCAGAAAGGTTAGAATTTTCTCTAGAACTCAAGGAATATTAGCAGAATAATGAAAGGCAAATTTGACCAGCCGACAACCTCTGCCCAGGACGTTGTTGTCTTCTAACTCATATCGGTCCTCAAGCAGATTAATGTTTTTTTTAAGTCTTTGGAATTAGTAAGAAATGCCTTTGTAATGTAAAGGCTGCAGCGCTTGTTGCTCAGCTAAGCCCAAGCATAAGACACCTTAATAAAAGCTACCACTTCAAAACACGAGGCAGAGACTACCTTGGGTTTCAAACTTAGCCACATTAATTAAACATAGTCCCACCAAAAATAATTATAAACTTCGAAATCAAACAAACACTTGAGGCCACATCAATTCAGATAACCCTTTATCATAATTCTTCTGGGATTCTCTTGTATTGTAAGGCCCCGGATACCTTAAAACAGGCGTACCTCAAAGTTTTGCAGCCAAAAGTTAATTTCACTAACGTGGAGGCAACCACAATGACTGGGATAGCCACGTGCAGAAGATTTCAGCGCTAGTTTTTTCAAAAAAGAACTCAACAGTAACAGCCAGACTAATATAATTCTATCAAAGGAGGTTTAAAAGGTCAGCCCAGTGCACTAAGCTTCCGCGAGATGCGGGAAAGGAACGGACCACAAGTGTGTATTGTACGCAGCCTTACCGAAATTTAAGAGTGTTTTTTTTTTCAACTTGCGCACCTCGAATATTCATCACTTACCTGCTTCCTAAGCATTTGTCTAATGATCTTCAACGTTTTCACCAGATTTGTCAACTTTTAAGTCGCACCTCTGAGTGCACCATAGGAAGAATCTACTGCAGTAATAAAATTCCACCAGTTCATAAGCCTTTCTTTTATGTACAATCTATATTTTAAAGAGATACTGGCATAGTCTAGTGGTACTATGCCATTATCAAATGGCTCATCGGATGTTTAAGCAGTCATCCATCCAAACATGATTCTTCTTCGTAAAGGAAAATTCCACAAGTCCAACAAAGATTCTCATCAAAAGAGTAATGGCCACTTGAGAAATTTCTTCAGAACGGCTGATGTCTGCCCGTTCAAAGTTCTGAAAACGATAAATATCAGTCCCTACATCCAATAAACAATTCCTCCACACACCACTCAAAAGGGCTTCAATAGTGCGCACAAGAGTAAAAAAGAGAGTCAAAGTTTAACACTTTGAACAGCCTCAAGAAACTATATTGTATATTGCGTGGACATCCAAAGTAAAAACCACCAAGACTTAGCAAGTTTGTTCTAATATTCTCTTTACTGTGGTTAATGAAAATGATGAAAGCCAAATTGTGCCATTATTCCAATTTGAACAGCTATAGCCTATAGGCCACAAAAAAGATAAACTTAAGAATAAGATCAAACTCGAAGCAAAGGTGAACATGGAGACAAAGCATACATCCAATTCTCTACTTCTCTTCCAGGCGACGCAGCACTGATTCTGCAAAATTCTGTTGCCTGCAGATACAAGACAAACAAACAGTGATTTCAAACTTACATAACCTCTAAATGCTTGAGTTGCAATTTTAGTATCGTTAGAGCTTGCCTATCGGAAATTCAAACAAAGACAACAATGTCAGTGGTAGGAGAACTAACAGAACTTCCTTCTAGAAGAATAAGAAAAAAGATAGTGGACAGTAACACCATCAACATAAAAGTCCACAGGACATCATATGTGTGTGTGTGTGTGAGAGAGAGAGAGAGAGAGATTAAATTAGATTTAGCTACCATCATCCGCAGACATAAGAATACACCAAACAATTAAAGTCAGGAAACACAGCAGGTAAAGGATTTGCTCTTTGCTCTTTTTTTGAGGAGGTGGTAAGGGATCAGCTCTATTACTACAAAAATCAAAGTAGACGTAAACAGTACAAAGCAACACAAAGTTTAAAGTCTATACCACTTTTTTTTATTGGGGGGGGGGGGGGGGGGGGCAAGGAATATAGAAAACGTACTTCCTCTCTCGATGCTTGGGGCTAGGACGAGAGTATTTTAAATATCCATCCCAAGGAACCTTTTTAAGACCTGCTCTAGCAGAAATGATGTCCCTCACCCTGAAAAGAGAGGATGGCAAGAATTTCCTTAAATAGGAGTACATTCCAAGAATTAATATCTCACTTCTAATAAGATAATTGCCCCTGTTAGAACAGTGGTTACTGCTTTTCCCAATGGAAACTTACCTCTCTGCAAACTCAATTGCCGTCTCCCCAGTTCTTATGTTCTGAGGCTCCAAGTACCAAACATCACAGACAACAGCCCAAGATGTCATGAGCTGCAAGAGGTGGGTTGTGAAGGATTGTCTGCAATTAATAGAAGAAAGTCATACTTCAAACTAGCATCAGAAAACATGAGAGAAGACAGTATAACGAGATGAATAATAAACCAAATAAGTAATTTGGATTAAGAAAACCTTACTTTCTACTATTCCAAAAGGCGTCAACAAAAATTTTGTTGTACTTGATTGCAACAGGACAAACAGTGCAACCGAGTTCAAATGCTCCCTATTCATCATGAAAGAAAAAGGATAGACCAAAACCATTAGCGTAAACACTTTGTTGTACTTGATCGTAATATCACCCTTTTTACCTAAAGATACTAAAATAATACTGAAGACCAGAAACACCATAAAATTTACGTTTCAGTTTCACTCTTAAACCACTTACTCACAAGAAAGAACTGATCATAAAAGACCTACAATTGGATCAAGAAGAGCTCAACCCATTAAAATTCTATATAACAAGTGAATTCATTAGACCAACCTTTTTGAACATGACAGTGTAGTGGTTATTTACGCAAGTTCCCTCAGGGAATATAAGAAGAGGGTTGTTATCGGCCCCTTCAACATGTTGCCTCAACCTGAAAACTAAAATCTGTAAGAAAATTAGAGAAAAAGAGGTGTCCAGGATGATTCTTTTGACATCACGTACTTTCGTGCTACAATTTCACGATCCTTGGCTTCTGAGCGATTGAACCAGATACATCCAACACCTTCTAAAATTGTACTCTGTAGTAGTCCTGCAAAAATACTTACTATTAATGAGAAATTGTACAGAAGAGGAGACATACAAGATCACTTGATAAATTTTGCCTTGAAGTTGTACAAAGACAAGTTTGTGGCCGAAAGTTCCCTAAGTAAGCGTATCATATCTCTTCTCAAGGCGTATCATATTTCTTCTCAAGTGCCTATAGAAAGGAAACATAACACCCTTTAAGGTGTCAACTAACAAAGCAGATGAATTTAAGCCACACAATTCAAATATTTTAAGATAATCGAATGGCGCCCGTCGTTTATGACAAGGTGAAGGACAGTACGAGAAGTCATAATTGGGTTGCCCCTGTTGACCAAATTCAATGGGGATGGATATAGCACCTTATACTCCTAAGGTTTGAACTTAAGCAAATGGAATGTTTAGAAATTCAGTGATTAGACAAAACTTTGGCCTAGGCTGTACCAGCAGGGTAGACAAGAAGAAATGGGTAACTTGTTTTTATAATTGGCCTGGCGATTTAATAAGACAAAATGCTTACAAGATTCCAACTTCACAGAAACAACCACTTCATCAAAATATTGAACTGCGAAGTATCTTTTCTAGGCTCGTACAGACAAGGTTTTGAATTCTGGTTGTAAAGGACACTAACAAACTTTGCTTGCCCAGTGAAAGAGAGATAAGGAGAAGGGGTAGCCATACAAAATAACCTAGAGTTTAGTCAAGCTAAAACTCTTACAACCATCAATAATTCCTACTGTCTAAAAAAACTGGTTTTGTTGATTGAAGCCAAAAGCATGAAGGCAGGAAAATTATAGCTACCTAGGCTTCAATATTTGCCTTCGATAAATTCCTTCACTAGCAAATCAAGTCAACTCTAATTCCACATCAAATGCACTCAGTTTGCACCAAACTTTTGCTATTACCTAAGGCAGTTAGCAGAACAACATCCACAAACTCCTACCTAAGATTAATTTTTTTTTTAAAAGTGGTCTATTAGCATGACAAGAAGTTAAGAGGAAATTTACACAGCCGACTATAGTTATCCTAATATTCAATATTTGCCTTCCATATATTTTTTACTAGCAAACAAGTTTAACTCTAGTTCAAATCAATGCACTCACTCTGCACCAAACTTTCGCTAATTAGCTTATGCAGTTATCATTCCAACAACTGCAAAATTCCTATCCAACACCTTATTCCTGAATCATTAACTGAGTTATAGGTTCTAATCCAAAAACTTGACGTTAAACTGTTGAAGGTGTTATTAGGGCTTAACTTTCAGAAATGTTCCATGGCATGATGGTATATTTTGGTCTTGTTAATATACATGTCTTCATATCAAGGCTCAGCAAGTTTTGACAGAGAGACAAAACGGAAGAGCAAACATTGCGAATACAATAAAATCTTACCAACCCATCCAGGATGCTTCTGCATGATCACTGCAAATGCAGTCATCTGCTCTAGGACAATAAAATCAATCATTGACGTGTGATTTGCCACAAAAACCTGTCAATAAAATGCATAAGGCAACTTGAGATGCATCAGTAAAGATGGTTCACATATGAGATATAAATTATAGCATAAGATATACCTGCTTAGGTCGTATGCTAGGCCGTGGTCCATGGTATTTGACAACCCCAGTCCAAGATGCAACAAAGAAGCTGCATATCAACTCCACCAGACACCTCTGAAAAAATTAAGAGGATGCCAGAAACCTTAGTATATATAGACACTCTTCAAGAGAATAACAAAAGTGTGACAGAAGCAAGTCTAGACATCTTTATTCATAATAGAGAATTTCTATATATATAGAGCCAATTTTTCCTATTCCAGGTGAAGTAATGTTTGTCTCAATGTCAAGGATGAAGGCAAACATCATCATATATAGTCCGAGCAAATGCCAAGCAAAGCACAGGCCTCAACTAGCCAAATAAAAGAGAAACTATAGTAGACTGGTAGCAAGAGAGATACCTCAAGTTTTTTCCTGAACTTATCGTGCCCTTTCAGCAGGAGATGCACAGGGATATAGCAAGAGAGGAATATTATCCATCCTATTGTCAAGACAATAACTCTGCAATTGCATTAGAAACAAAGGATGACAAAAGTGCCCTTCTTTTAATGGAGTAGTAAACAACTATTGCAATAGATCCATAACTGACAAACCCTTCATGCAGATGAGTTGCATAGTAGAAGTGTATGGACTTAAAATTCCATCTTCTTCATATAGAGGAAGTGCACTTATCACGGCTATGGTAGGTGATTAAAGTTAGTTTATGATTAGGACCCAAATGAGGAAAAATAAAAGAAATGAAAGAGGCTAAACCTTATAGGGAAAAGAATCCCATATCTAACAACAACCCCCAAGCACCATAAAGGGAACAAATAAATGTTCCAGTTCCAAGGTTCTGGTGGATTTGACTTGAAGCATCTGGTGAAGGAATCCTGCAAAAAAAATAGAAAAGGAAATGAGAATGGGCACACATATAAAAATGGGTATATGTAAACTTCCTGAAACTGAAAGGGCAAGTTCCAAATAAAAGTTTCAGACAAAATCCAAACAAAACGTGATACGATTTAAAATGGAAAAGGTTGGAGCTACTGGTGGAGCTTGTAATGGGTTTGTTAGGTTGTACGGTGAAACAACTTTTATTTTTTTGTATTTAAGTCCACTTTAACTAGTTTACCTTATTTATTTAATTATCATTGTAAGTTTCCTTTATTATAGTTTAGTCCCTAGCTCCCTAATTCACTATGTATTGAGTTTTGCCCTTTCAAAGGCTTATGAATGAAAACCTTGTCTTTATTTTTACTTTAGTTTTCTTAGCTTAGCAATAGAATTTCTTCCTTTCTCCTTCAATTCACCAGCTTTTGTGGTATCAGAGCAATTATCCTCGCTCTATGGGTAGTCATCAATAGCGATCCAAAACCATCTTTATGGCTCTAAGTTCATTGCCAATAACTCTTTACGAGTTGTTTTACCTGCAATTCTTTCGCAGGATTTCAGCAATGCAACGTATCAAGGTAATAATCTCTATAACTATATTAATCCTTATGGGTATAGCAATATGGGATGTGGAAATTATTCTAGTGGGTACCAGCAGCATTACAATCAACCCTAATATGCTTATCAGCCATACGAGTTTTCCTCTGTTGTTCCTAATTACTGGACTGCCGGCGTGGTACTAGCAGGAACCACGGCTATGAGTTTCTTCTTCGACAATAACATGGCTTCTTTTAATAGCAGTTCTGAGTTTCCCACCTTTCTCTTCGTATCAACAACAATTTCTACCTGTTAATACCATCGTTGACGTTTTTACTCCCATCGATTTTTCGAGTGACCGAGAGATTCCAACTATTGTTGGTGGAGGCGATATTCCGACAAGGATTCTAGTTTCGATAATGGCAGACGATGAACACAAATTAACAGTTTTTGGGTACCTTTGCTTGAGGAAAGGAGTCCCAAGGAAGCTGAGCTATTAAAGGATGAATCATTTTTACCCTCTAAGTTGCAGCTAGGATCAAGAGACAAACTGAGCTTCCTTCGTTAGTATCAACACATGTTGTGTGCGCGCAAAGGTGTTTGATAAAATGCCAATGGATGAAATAGAGGTGCCTTTTGACAAATTAGCTCATCTTTCTACGATGCAAAATGAAGCAGTCATAGAGGCATGTGTTTCATTTGTTCAAGTAGAGGAGGCAAAAGACAGGACAATGGAGATGACGAAGCACGAAGAAACAGGACGTGCTTTTGTACGAAAGGAGGGGATGTTGTATGGAAGTCTTCTAATACTGATATTGATGTTGTGAAATCTGTTTTGATTAAAGTTGAGGAGAATGATGAGGTGGTGGTGGAGATAAAGCTTTCAACTATTGAGGCTAAAGTTTTGGAACTGAATCAACAAGTCATGAGGAGTTGGAAACCGCTTCGACATTACATGATTCACATTCACAAGGTGCTCTTCTAGTTGAGGGAGATAAAGCAAAGAGTGTTGAGGAAGAGACTACTAATGTGGTGGACAACAAAGATAGCAGTCTGATTACTCATGTTCCTACAGCTGTCGCTATCATTGTGTTTGCTGAAAAGAGTCACTACACCACGAGAAATCATATCGCGGCCTTGAAGAAGTATTTGTGTGAGAACAACCTAGCCGAAGAATTGGAGTTAAAGGTCACAGATAAGAAGAATGATGAGTTGGTTGAAGAGGCTATTGAGTTTGCAGATGGAACCCATGTCCCAGCTGGTAGCTAGCTACTAGAGAATGTAGTTGTTGATCCTAGAAGCTTTGTAATAGGGCCTGATTGAAGCTACAGAAGTGAGAATTCCAAGTTCACTGGTTTTGAAATTGGTTTAGATCCGGGCTTGGATCCTGAAGTTGCTCAGGCACTTCGAGTTTCAAAGGGAAAGGAACGAGTGAGCCAAGAAGCAGTTGCAAAGAGGAGTACAGTAGAGGCTGCGAAGCAAGAAAATGGAGGAAAACATACGACGTCCGTGGATGCAGCAGCTGCTAAAAATGCGAATGCTGCTACTTCTGAACCTAAAAACATGGCAATTTATCCAATGGAAGATGATCATTCCTTATTATAGTACACTCTTGCTAAAGTTGCTGCACCATGCTGTATTGAGATCTTTGATGCAGTTCTAAAACTCTTATAGAAGGGGATGTGGCGTGCATTACTGAAAATATTCCTGAAAATGAATGGGGCATGGGTAAGATTGCTAGCATACCAGTGGGCGATAGACAATACGTTGATGATGGAAGGGGTTTTCCACTTGAAAGGAACAAGGCAACTCAGAAAGGTGAACAGGAAGGTGCCAAGCTGCTTGAACCTCTTAGAGTGCAAGTCCTAAAAGCAATGGAGTAGGTGAAGTACTCTTTGCACAGTTGACTAGAGAAGGACAAGTTGGTGTTTGTATTATTGTTTACAATTACGCAAATCCCTTTGGAGCCGGAAGCATTATCAAAGGTATCCAACTAAATTCCAGAAAGGCATTCGAGTATTATTACATGGTGGAAACTGAGTCTGGTCTTGAGCTGAGAAGGAAAAACTTTACAGCAATTTCAATTCTGGTGGGAAATAGCCACAACTTGACTGGTGTGGCATTTGAGATAAAATGGCTTTACTCTATTATAACCAACCACAACAAATATCAGAGAAGGCTGGTATGGTTTTTTGTTCAATGTCCAAGGCAAAATTGGAGTTTGAGGAGTACCAGAATGATACTCTACCAATTAAATTTGTGCCGCACGTTGTAGGTGGGGGAATTACTGAAATTGCACAGGACCGAATAGAACAGGTAGACATCTTTAATAACCAGGAATACATGGTGGCTATCAGTAAAGGTATATTCCTTTTGGCAAATACTATAGGAGGGCTGCTTCAACATGTATCCCCAATAAGAGGTACTGGGATGGATCGTATAACTAAATATAATATTATTGCTCCATCGGGTGAGGTTGAATATTCATTACTGTTGGTTGAGTTGAAAGAGTTCTATAAACTCAATTATCAAGGCAATTTTTTTATTGGATGATATGGCAAAAATATTGTGCTATGTGCAATTTATATTCATGAGAATGAGTCCATCGTACCTCAATGGAATAATGAGGCATTACTTTTCAAGAAAGCAATTGAAGAGATGTTTCATGTGGCCCTTAAGTCAACTATTCTTAGCGATGGATCAATTGTGCATATGTGGAGTACCAAATGTCCAATGCATTTCTCTACCCCTTTTAGAGTAAATGCCATACAACCCGGTCTGTTGGACAGGACTTTGATAATTGCACATGGAAAAAGCTTAGTGAAATATATAGAAGAATATACCATACCTCCAGATGATAATCAGTTACATGCTACCATGGGGGTATTGCTTTTCCATAAAGGTGTAGATATTAAATATTACAATGTGCAGAATAGCCATGCTGGAGGAGGTGAGAAAGCTATAAATCTTAATCATGTGACTAAGAGGAATATAGGACCCCCCCCCCCCCCAAACCCTCTAACCACCCAACATAATCGTTTCAATTTACAGAATGAGCAGATTCAAAAATGAGATATCGGAGAGTTTCAAGTATATTTCTTGAATTGAAAAATATTTGCAGCTGCTTCTTGACAGGCTAGGGGATCTTGAGAAAGGAAAGCTGAATTGCAGGGGAGGTCATGAGAGGCTATTATTATATATTTAGTAGGTTTTTAGCTGTAAAGTTGTGATTTTTTTTTTGGGCTGTGGTTTGTCTCAACCATAAACACTTATTGGTTTTATTTGTTGTTTAAGTTTGGCTCCTGTCTGGTAGTAATGTGGAAATACAGATACGCTTTTGTGTTCCTAGTGGTTTTATGGGGGAAAGTTTCAGGGTTGGGATCAATGTCTTCAATTTCCATATCTTATGATGAGTATGGTTCTGCATTCTGCGGCTTAAAGTCGGATGGGTCTCATTAGTTGAGCTGCTATGGCTCCAGTTCTGCTATAATCTATTCAACTCCTGCTCATTTCGCTTTTATTGGTCTAACTGCTGGGAATGGCTTTGTGTGTGGAGTTGCTTGCTGGGGTTACAGTGTCGAGAAAAGCACACCACCTCCTAGTGGAGTTAGGCTTTATGAGATAGCAGCTGGTGATTACTTCACTTGTGGAATCCTGGCGGAAATTTCGCTCTTGCCTATTTGTTGGGGCTTTGGCTTTCCCTCATCTCTACCACTGGCTGTTTCTCCTGGAATCTGCAAGCCTAGGCCTTGTGCTTCTGGCTTCTATGAGTTTAACAATGGAAGTGCAGCTTGCAAGTCTCCAGATTCTCGCATTTGCCTTCCCTGCACCAATGGCTGCCCTGCTGAAATGTATCAACAGGTTGAATGCACTTCATCTACTGACAGACGGTGCACATATAATTGTTCAAGTTGTACCTCTGCTGACTGCTTTTCAAGCTGTTCCAGTGCCATTTCTGGAAAGAAGAAGTCTAAATTTTGGTCACTCCAGTTGCCAGTCATCGTTTCTGAGGTTGCATTTGCAGTATTCTTAGTGAGTGTTGTATCTCTGACTTCGATTGTGTATGTTTGGTACAAGTTAAGGAACTGTAGATGCTCAGGGAAAGGTCTTAATCCTAGGAAGAATATAGCCAATGGTCCTTTCCCAAAGGAAACTGCTAAAGATAGGCCAGATCTGGATGATCTTAAGATAAGGAGAGCTCAGGTGTTTACTTATGAAGAACTTGAGACAGCAACTGGGGGATTTAAAGAAGAATCACAAGTTGGAAAGGGTAGTTTTCCGTGTGTGTTCAAGGGGTTTTTGAAGGACGGTACTGTGGTCTGTCAAGAGAGCTATAATGTCTTCTGATATTATGAAGAATTCAAAGGAGCTCCATACTGAGCTAGACTTGCTGTCCAGGTTAAATCATGCTCCCTTGCTCAATATGCTAGGTCAAGAAGCTGGTGAAAGACTGCTAGTATATGAGTACATGGGCTAATGGCTCCTTGCATCAACATCCAATGGAAAGGACAATACCGTGAAGGATCAATCAGATTGGATAAGAAGGGTAACCATTGCAGTCTAAGCATTTCGGGGAATCGAATATTTGCATGATTACGCATGTCCACCTGTGATTCACAGAGACATCAAGTCCTCACGCATCCTTATAGACGAAGAACACAATGCTCGAGTTGCTGATTTTGGCCTTTCCTTGCTTGGACCTGCTAATAGCAGTTCTCCATTAGCTGAGTTACCAGCAGGGGCGCTAGGGTACCTTGATCCCGAGTACTACCGACTACATTATCTTACAACCAAATCTGATGTCTATAGCATTGGCGTTTTGCTTTTAGAAATTCTCTGTGGTCGGAAAGCCTTTCACATGCAATGTGATGAAGGCAACATAGTCGACTGGGCAGTCCCATTAATCAAAGCTGGTGATATTCAGGCAATCCTAGATCCAGTCTTGAAACCGCCTTCTAATGTTGATGCTCTAAGAAGAATTGCTAATATAGCCAGCAAATGCGTGAGGATGAGAGGTAAGGAGAGGCCATCCATGGACAAAGTCACGACAGCATTGGAGCGAGCCCTTGCTCAATTGATGGGTAGTCCGAGCAATTATCAGCCTACCTTGCCAACCGAAGTTGTTCTAGGAAGCAGCAGATTGCACAAGAACTCCTCTTCAAATCGATCAACCTCAGAAACAACAGATGTTGCAGAAACTGAGGATCAGATATTCGAATTCAGGGCTCCTTCATGGATCACTTTCCCAAGTGTTGCATCATCTCAGAGGAGAAAGTCTTCAGTATCGGATGCCGATGTTGAAGCAAAGAATTTAGAAACTAGGAACATCTATGGATATGGCACTGTGCCTGGGGTTAGTGACGGATTGAGAAGTTTAGAAGAAGAAATTCGACCAGCTTCTCCTAAGGAACACTTATTCTTGAAACGCGACTTCTGATTAACATAACATGTAAAAGGAAATGCTCTTCGTTTTAGGTTGATGCTTATTTTCTTAAGCGAAGAGATATATAAGACAAGAGGGGTTGCTCTGATGGTAAGCAACCCCCACTTCCAACCGAGAGGTTGTGAGTTTGAGTCTTCACAAGAGCAAGGCGGGAAGTTCTTGGAGGAAAGGATGTCGCGGGTATATTTGGAAACAGCCTCTCTACCCTAGGGTAGGGGTAACATCTGCGTACATACTACACTCCCCAGACCCCACTAAATGGGATTATACTGGGTTGTTGTTGTTGTTGTTGAAGAGATATATAGAAGCAAAGGGAAATATTGTGATTTCTTGATAAATAGAACCCCTGTGCACCACCATTGGCAATGAGCTCTAGATCTTTGATCATGTAATTTGTAATTTCTTCAAAAAAAAAAGAGGAATATAGATTATTGGCAAATGATGATTCAATCTACATGGAACGCATTGGAGGATGATGGTGACACTATATGGCCAGATGAAGTGTTTTATTATTAATGTTTCTTCCTATTTCAACATATGGGCTTGGGGAAGTGCGAACACTGATGGTGAGAAGGTTGAGATACAGATTCAACTTCCTAAGGACATGAGTGATACTATTAGAGCAGTAAGGCATATGAAGATTGATCCAAAAGGGATTCTTGACCAAACAGTTCATGTATATGCATTCATTGGTTCTGTAACGGCAAGAGCTCTCCTTGAGGATGACCTTGTTGTTGGATTGCAAGTAGCAGGAGCTGGAAGGGAATGGGAGGTATATTTGGGACTAAAACAAGCTATTCATGCCACTTATGAAACTAGTTCTAAATGAAGACGAATAAACGACCATCAAGCTAAGGATTTTTTCAGGAAGCAGTTGTCGGTCCTACTCAATTTTACAAAGATCATTGGATGTCTCCTAAGCCACAGAAGAAAAAGATTAAACCGACTGATTTCATGGGTTCAAGAGTGCATAATGCTTGCATGGGGCTGGCACCCATTGATCTGGGAAGATATGAATGCTTTGAGAGGATGTTTTTCCATCTCTTCTTCCTTGAGGACAAGGAAGTTCTTAACGGGGGAGAACTGATACAATTAAAAATAGTAAAGGTTGGAGCTACTGGTGGAGATTGTAATGGGCTTGTTAGGGTGTATGGTGAAACAACTTTTGTTTTTTGCATTTAAGTCCACTTTAACTAGTTTACCTTATTATTTAATTACCACTGTAAGTTTCCTTTATTATAGTTGTCCCTAGCTCCTAATTCACTATATGTACTGAGTTTTGCCCTTTCATAGGCTTATGTGAAAACCTTGTCTTTATTTTTACTTTAGTTTTCTTAGTTTAGCAATAGAATTTCTTCCTTTGTCCTTCAATTCTCCAGCTTTTGTAACAAAATGGAGGTCAAATTGTTTTTGATAGTGCAAGAATCAGCAATTTTGCACTCAAGGTGGTTGTGTAATTAAGCAATTGACATAGCAATCAGAAAGTAGGCGGATGGGTATAAGTAAAATTTCTCAAACTATAAGGACAAGCTCCAAAACAAACTCTTTGAAGTAATGCAAAAAAAGTAAAGGCCAATTTTTTATGGAAGTGCAACAATCAGTAAATTTGCAGTCATGTATCAGTGTAAAATTAGTATAACACGTATGGATATAACACAAAGATTGGAAGTGGTGACAAGTAAATTGAAGGGGAAGGAAGAGAAATTAGACTCACGTCAACAATGGCACCAGCAGCCTCAGTCAGGGTGGGAGAAATATCAATCAAATCACGCCTGAAATAGAAATTAAGCAAAAGGGGGAATAAATTAAAACTTAGAACATGTGAAGGGAAAAAAGGAAGAGGGAAGAGCAGGAGGCTTACAGGCGAAGCTTGCCATGGGGCTCTGGGATGGATCCAGATGGAAGATAGTCTTCGAGATTGGGTCGATCCAAGTCCAACTCGGAGCTTGATGTTTTTAGCTTATTCATACTCTGTATTCTTTTTGAAAATAATTTTCTTCTCCAGTCTTACACCTTCTAGGCTAAGAAAGCAAAGAAGGGAAGATCAGACTTTGTGACCCATTTCAAAACAAAGCAAAATGATTGTTATACAAATGCAAAGATAGAAGCAATAAACAAAAAAGTAACAAAAGAAAGCTAACTGTCCACTTCCTTTGCCTCCCCCTTTACTTTTCTTTTAAAACTCACTCTTCCAAACACAATTTCAATAGATACTCAACATCTTAAATATAAATATAAATTTATCACCATTTAGAAAGTTTATAACTGTTCCATTTGAGGTCTTCCAACATATATTACAAGTTTTACCCCAGCACTATGGGCATCGGTAAAAGCATCAGTTACATAATGTAATACCAACTTTACTTAAAGATTTATCATTTTAAGCCACCAAAACTTATCAGATCCTCCATGTTTGTCGTCTTAAAGAAAGAAAAAAGAAACCATTAAGATCAAAGTACAAAGTAGAAACACCAATACGATGGGACAGAGCAATGTAGAACCCACAATAGCACCAAATCACAACAGATAGACCCAAAATTAAATAAATCAAACCAACATTTCAAACAAAACAATAACGTAGGTAAAAACTATGAAAAGTCCAATAACAACAGCAAATCGTTCTAAGCACAAAAAGACATTTCTTTTGGAATAATTTAAAGATTGACAATCACTTCAACGAACTATGCTGTATTTGGTATATTTAACACTTCAGTTTCAATATTTAGAGTAGGTGTAGAATCCTGTTAAAATTTTCCGAAAATAAATAACAAAAAATTGAGTAAAAAGAGACAGGACAATTCAGAAAGCGAAAGAAAAAAAAAATACCTGCAAAATCATAAACTCTCCGAATCGAAAGGTTGCTACCAGTAGCTCCAATTTGCCTTGTTAAGTTTGCGGAGTTCTATTTGGGGGAGAGTAGCGTGTTTTGTATATATATTTTATATATAGATCGTTCCTCCGCCAGTTCTTGAGATTGAAATGTCTCACGTATTGGCGGCTGCTTGATCCGACGAGTGAAGGATGAAATTTGTTTTGGGTTTAGAAGAAATAGGGTAATGTCAAGGGAGAGAAAAGGAGCACCGAACGTATCGAGGATCCAAGCTGAGTTTGAGACTTTAACACAGACACACCATTCATTGGGCTTCTCTCACTTCAAGATGCTAAGCTAATCTCTCTTCTACTCACGCAGTCCAATGTCTTTCTGCCACTTGTCCTCTGTCTCCCTCCCTTAAGTATATTTTTGTCGTTATCTATATAAAAGTGGACACTTTTTATTAATCTCTAAAATATACATAACAGTGCTACTAAAACTAACGGGAAAGCCCTACAATCAACGCCAAGTAGAGGAATTTACACAAAATACGACCTCTTTAAGACTTATTTAAATAAATTATAACTATTTATAAAAAATTACATAAAATACAATTTATTATAATTTTTTAACTTTCTTATTAAATTATATACCACTTTAATAGCCCTTGAATATCTCATTTTAAAACATGAAAATAGAAATTGCCTCCTAAAAATACTCGGATTTAACATAGAATTAGGGATTGCTTTCACTTCAATTTTACCAACTCTTTTATCTGCTTCATACTAGCCAAAGCCAAGGTGAGTCATTTCTATGGCGAGTTGTGCAAATGGTGGGACGGTAGTACCATTACTCATATTCTGTTGTGCGAGTTGATATTTATGTTCCGGGTTACCGTCTAGGCCCTTCTATACAGAGTTTTCAACTGTAGAAGAAGATTAATAGACGCAAAGATTTTCTTATACTAACTATGAATATAGTATAATATTAATATACATTTGGTATAAGATACGAATATAAATAATAAATATGGTATATTACTGCTAATATATATATATATATATATATATATATATATATATATATATATATATATATATATATATATATATATATATATATATATATATATATATATATTTGTTGAATATTACACCAAATATGAAATGTATATGTGATATATTGCTCCAAATATAAAATATATGTGATGTATACTATATAACAAAATATATGTTGAATATTATACCAAATATATAATGTATTTATTATACACACACATATAAAACAAATAAATGCAAAGTATTCCTACTCTAAGTATACGTTATGGTGAATTAAATTGAAACAATGAAAGTTCCCAAGATGGAGTACTTACCTGTTTTTATATGGAGAATATAGCATTTGTTATGAAACAGTGTTTATAGTGGTAATTTTGTGTTTGTTGTGATAGTTACAAATTAATAAATTGAAGAATTTTTGGGGACTAATTAAGGATACTTTCTAGAATGGGACTCTCCTTTAACAGAGAAGTTACTGTTATAAATACACTTCTATTTAAGGTGAATGTCTTTAATTAGAGAGATTCTAGAGTTCTATTCTTGGTAGATAAATCATCCCCCTCCCTATAAATAGAGGTGCCCTCTACCATTGTAAATCACTCCTAACATTCTCTAAGTATCAATAAGAAGAACTCTCTCTACTCTTCTCTCTATTTGCTCTTGTTCTTGAGTTATTGTTCTTGTCTTTTATATTATTTCATAACACGTTATCAGCACGAGACTCTACCGTCTCAAGAACCATTCTCAAAAAATCTAAGGTATTTCCCTCTTCCTAATTTAATTTTCGTATGTCTGACATTACGAAAAGAAAGTTCGTTGCCCTTGAAATTTCGGGCAAGAACTATATGACATGGGTGTTGGATGCTGAAATCCACTTAGATGCTATGGGTCTCGGAGACACCATCAAAGATAGAGAAAAAGCATCCACCCAAGAATGTGCGAAGGCCTTGATTTTCTTGCGCCATCAGCTTGATGAAGGTTTGAAGATTGAATATCTCACCGTCAAGGATCCACTCATTTTGTGGAACGGCTTAAAGGAGAGATATGACAACCTGAAGTTGGTCACTCTGCCACAAGCACGATATGATTGGGCTCATCTGAGGCTCCAGGACTTTAAGTCCGTTTCTGAATATAATTCTGCAATGTTCAGAATTACTTCTAAATTGAAGCTATGCGGAGATAATATCTCCGATTATGATATGCTTGAGAAAACGTTTACAACGTTTCATGCCTCCAATATGGTACTGCAACAACAGTACAGAGAGAAAAGCTTTACAAAGTACTCTGAACTGATTTCTCTTCTACTAGTGGCTGAGCGAAATAATGACCTGCTCATGAGAAATCATGAAAATCGACCCACTGGGTCTACACCACTGCCTGAAGCAGATAAGGTGCACTCTCATTATGCCAAACATGAAAAGGACCATGGTCATGGTCGTAAACGGGGTCATAGCCAGGGACGTAGACAAGGAAGAAATTCCAATGAAGTCCGTCAACCCCCAAGGAGAGATAACCGCCGAAAGAAGAAACGGGGTCATGAAGATCCTAAGGCAAATGGTTCAGAAACTATATGTTATCGTTGCGGTGGGAAAGGGCACTGGTCAAAGACTTGCCGTATACCAAGACACTTGGTTGACCTTTATCAAGCATCTCGAAAGAGAAAAGGCCCTGAAACAAATTTTGTCTATGACGACAACTCGGACATCACCTACCTGGATGTGGCAGACTTCTTTGAGCAACCCGAGGGGAAAATAGACCACCTAATCGGCGATGGGTCCGTGATGAAAGAAGATGGAGTTATTTGATTTTATTCTACTTATTTGTATTAGTTAGTGAATAAACTAATAGTCATTAGTATTAGCTCGTATTAGTTAGTTCATGATGCAATGTTAGCAGTAGTTCTTTAGAATATCTTCAATATGCTCAAATATCAATAATATTTTTATTTTCCAGAAGGGGTAATCGACTAGCCTGAAAAACTAGTCGATTATCTACTATTTTCGCATTAAAGCTGAAAAATAATTGATCAACAATCGATTGTCTTTGTCTAACAATCGATTGTCGTTGAGACAGTGTAATCTGGAATTTTTCAAAAATCATCCACAATCGATTGTCTTTGTCTAACAATCGATTGTCGTTAAGACAGTGTAATCTGGAATTTTTTAAAAATCATCCACAATCGATTGTCTATACTTAACAATCGATTGTCTTAAAACAGTGTGCTCTGGAATTTTTCAAAATAGCCAACAATCGATTGTCTATGCATAACAATCGATTGTCTTAAGACAGTGTGATCTGAAGTTTTTCAAAATAGCAAATAATCGATTGTGTGTGTTTAACAATCGATTGTCAATGATCAACAATCGATTGTTTGTGTTTAACAATCGATTGTTTGAAGAAAATGTTTAAACTGAAATTTTCAAACTGCAAAGTAATCAATTATGAATAACATATCTGATTTTGTTAGTCAACTGTTAGCAGCAGATTTTGAAAATATTATGTGACACAAACGAATTGAACTTGTTTATTCTTATGTTCGTGTATCTCTTTTGTATGTCAAACTATGGGATAGCAAATATGGATATCTCACAAAGCGAACTTGGATCAAAGTCCAACTGTAAAAGTATTTGCCTAGTTGATTCATATACTACACATACAATACTCAAAGAAAGGAAATATTTCTCTCAACTAAATATGTGTAAGGCAAACGTTACTACAATCTCTGGAAGTAGTAAATTGATTGAAGGCTCCGGAAGAGCAATTGTAACTCTGCCCAAAGGCACGACGTTAATCATAGAGAATGCAATGTTCTCCTCCAAGTTTAAGAGAAACTTGTTGAGTTTTAAAGATGTACACCGGAATGGCTATCATATTGAGACAATGGATGAAGATAATCTTGAATATCTCGTCATCACAAAGAATGTCTCCGGCCAAAAGAGGGTTATTGAGAAATTCCCGTCTTTATCTTGTGGCCTGTATTGGACAAGAATTAGTGCAATTGAGGCACATTCAACAGTAAACCAAAGGGTTACTGATTCCAATACCTTTGTTCTTTGGCATGATCGATTGGGACACCCAGGATCGGTCATGATGAGACGGATTATAGAAAGCTCATATGGGCATCCGTTAAAGAATTTCAAAATTCTTTCGAATAATGAATATCCTTGCACTTCGTGTTATCAAGGCAAGTTGATTATCAGGCCATCACCAACAAAGGTTGGGACTGAGTCACCCACGTTTCTGGAACGTATACAAGGGGACATTTGTGGACCTATTCACCCACCTAGTGGGTCGTTTAGGTATTTCATGGTCTTGATAGACGCATCCTGTAGATGGTCTCATGTGTGTCTGTTGTCATCACGCAACCTTGCGTTTGCAAAATTAATGGCACAAATAATTCGACTACGAGCACAATTTCCAGATAATCCAATCAAGTCCATTAGACTGGATAATGCTGCTGAGTTTACATCCCAAGCATTTAATAATTATTGCTTATCAATCGGGATAAAAGTTAAACATTCTGTAGCTCATGTTCACACTCAAAACGGTCTTGCAGAATCGTTAATTAAACGCTTGCAGTTGATTGCAAGGCCATTACTTATGAGAACGAGGCTGCCCACTTCGGTATGGGGTCACGCCATCTTACATGCAGCAATGCTAATTCGTCTCAGACAGACGAATTACCACAACTATTCCCCGTTGCAATTGGTTTTGGGTCATGAATCCAATATATCCCATTTAAGAATTTTTGGATGCGCAGTATATGTGCCTATAGCACCGCCATCCCGCACCAAAATGGATCCGCAAAGAAGGTTAGGAATATATGTTGGGTTTGAATCGCCCTCCATCATTCGCTACCTCAAAACATTGACAGGCGACTTGTTTACTGCACGATTTGCAGACTGTCGATTTGATGAGACACTTTTCCCAAAATTAGGGGGAGAAGTTGGTGAAACCAAACGGAAAATTTTGTGGAAAAATACATCATTATCTCATCTTGATCCACATACCTCTATTTGTGAAAGAGAGGTACAAAAGATTATCCATTTGCAAAGAATAGCAAATCAAATGCCTGACGCATTTACGGACTTGAAGAGGATAACGAAATCCCACATTCCCGCAAAAAATGTTCCAATCCGTATTGATGTCCCTGTTGGACAATCATCTAGTGTCATATCCAATGAGTCAAATGCACGCCTGAAGCGTGGCAGACCATTAGGTTCCAAAGATCGAAATCCTAGAAAGAGGAAAAAGAACGATCAAAATGACACCACGAAAGAATCTCATGATTTAACAAATTCTGAGATTCATGAAGAATCCATTGAGCCCGAGACTCTGGAAAATACGGAACTATCCCTAAATCCAATTAATATTGAGACAAATATTAATCGAGTGGATATTGTGGTGGATAATGCCTTTGCTTATAATGTAGCATCTAGCATTATGCAAGAATGTGAGGATCTCGAACCTCAATCTGTTGAAGAATGTCGAAAAAGACATGATTGGCCAAAGTGGCAAGAAGCAATTCAATCAGAATTGAATTCGCTGGCAAAACGTGAAGTTTTTGGCCCTATAGTTGAAACACCTAATGGTGTTAAGCCTGTCGGCTATAAATGGGTCTTTGTACGCAAAAGAAATGAGAAAAACGAGGTACAAAGATATAAGGCACGCCTTGTTGCACAAGGTTTTTCTCAAAGGCCTGGTGTCGATTATGAAGAGACATATTCGCCTGTAATGGATGCGATAACCTTTCGTTATCTCATAAGTTTTGCTGTCCATGAAAAGCTTGACATGCACTTAATGGATGTGGTTACTGCCTATCTTTATGGCTCACTTGATAATGAGATATACATGAAAATTCCCGATGGACTCAAGATGCCAAACGCGCATAATTCAAAATCTCGGGAAATGTTCTCAATTAAATTGCAAAGATCCTTGTATGGTCTAAAGCAATCTGGACGAATGTGGTATAATCGTCTTAGTGAGTACTTGTTAAAAGAAGGCTATATAAATGACGCCATTTGCCCGTGTGTTTTTATAAAGAAAACAACATCGGAATTTGTTGTACTTGCCGTATATGTCGATGACATAAACCTTATTGGAACCCCTATAGAACTCCAAAAGGCGATTGATTATCTAAAGGATGAATTCGAGATGAAAGATCTCGGAAATTCTAAACTATGTCTTGGTTTGCAAATTGAATATTTGGCAAACGGAATTTTTGTTCATCAATCTACCTATACAGAAAAGGTATTGAAACGGTTTTACATGGATGAAGCACATCCTTTAAGTACACCGATGGTTGTTAGATCACTTGATGTGAACAAAGATCCATTCCGACCACAAGAAAGGAATGAAGAGCTACTTGGTCCTGAAGTACCATATCTTAGCGCAATCGGCGCACTAATGTATCTTGCAAATACTACAAGACCTGACATATCCTTTTCAGTTAATGTCTTAGCAAGATTTAGCTCAGCTCCTACGAGGAGACATTGGAATGGGATCAAACACATATTGCGGTACCTAAAGGGAACTACCGGTATGGGCTTATTTTATGGCATGAATTGCAGCCCGGATCTTGTTGGTTATGCTGATGCTGGATATTTGTCCGACCCACACAAGGCTCGATCTCAAACGGGTTATGTGTTTACCTGTGGAGAAACCGCCATATCTTGGCGATCGACTAAGCAATCAATTGTGGCTACTTCATCTAATCATGCCGAGATAATTGCTATTCATGAAGCAAGTCGGGAGTGTGTGTGGTTAAGGTCGATAATACATCATATCCAAGACAAATGTGGTTTGAAGTGTGATAAACTACCCACAACTTTGTATGAAGACAATGCAGCATGTATAGCTCAATTGAAGGGAGGATTCATAAAAGGAGATAGAACGAAGCATATTTCACCAAAGTTATTCTTCACACATGATCTTCAAAAGAATGGTGATATCAATGTTCAACAGATTCGTTCAAGCAACGATATGGCTGATTTGTTCACAAAATCTCTACCAAAGTCAACCTTCAAGAAGCTAGTTCACAAGATCGGGATGCGAAGACTTAAGGACATAAATTGATGTTCTTATCAGGGGGAGTTAATGCGCGTTGCACTCTTTTTCCCTTACAAGGTTTTGTCCCACCGGGTTTTCCTTGCAAGGTTTTTAACGAGGCAACCAATAGGCGCATATTCAAACATGTGTACTCTTTTTCCTTACTTTAATTTTTCCCATTGGGTTTTGTTTTAAGGTTTTAACGAGGCACATCATTGAATAGACATTCAAGGGGGAGTGTTATAAATACACTTCTATTTAAGGTGAATGTCTTTAATTAGAGAGATTCTAGAGTTCTATTCTTGGTAGATAAATCATCCTCCTCCCTATAAATAGAGGTGCCCTCTACCATTGTAAATCACTCCTAACATTCTCTAAGTATCAATAAGAAGAACTCTCTCTACTCTTCTCTCTATTTGCTCTTGTTCTTGAGTTATTGTTGTTGTCTTTTATATTATTTCATAACAGTTACCAATTTTTTAGAGTATATATTTTCTACATTTGTTGTAGAATTTGTTCTTCTTATATAAGTCGTAGATTATGAAATGTTATATAAATTCGTAAGTAATGGTGAAAATTTTCCTAAACTCAACTAAAGAAAGAGAAGAGGACCATTTATTCTTTGCAGTCTTTGAAGAATTATTGCTACCAAAACTCTTTTTTTAGAAAATTCATAACAAGTAAAAGACCAAAATACATAGCAAATTTAACGAAGGTTTTCATCTTTCGTTCTCTAACCCAAAAACGTAAGTAAAACACATAGATCATAGATCGCATGTCTTGGTATATTAGGTTACATAAATGTCAAACTAAATTACGTTGATTAAATATTCAACCTTTTATTTTTTTTTATATCTTTCGTAATTTTTATTGAGAAGAAACATAAAACAAAAAAGAGATTAAAAAGTAAATAATTTAAAACTTTACATTTACTGGTGTCTCTTTTATCCACCGTTCCTCATAAAATCCCCGGAAGAAGAAGAAAAATTTATTTTAGAATAATTATTTGAGCATTAGCCAAATATCATTCTTGAAATTATGAAGATGAAAAGTATCATTCTCTCTTCTCATAAGCAAATTCCCGTTTACATCTTCCACATTGGCACTTATCATCGTAAAAGTAAATTTCCGTTAGTTTAATAACACAAAGCTGCTACTTTAACGGGACATACTCCTAATACAACTCACCTAAATCAATTATAACTGTAGATAATAAATTTGTGTCGAGAATAAAATCAAGATCGAAAATATCGCAACAATCGTAGTATTTTATTTCGAATATTTGAGTATTACAATCTCTATGAATCCTCTAATTCTTCTTTCTAATAGTAAATAAATTCAAGGGCCTTTGAGCTTGATCTTGAATCTATATTTGTTTTCGCGAAAGATGATCTTGTTCTTGATCTTGAGCTTGAGCTTGATTGCTTGAACTTGATCTTGATTCATGAGTTTGAACTTGATTTCTTGAACTTGAACTTGATTGCTTGAAGCTTGAAACTTGTAGAGAAATTTGCGGCGTTTGATCCACGAGCTCTCTCTTGCTTCTTGTTATCACTTCTGATGTCTTTTCTGGGTTATGAAGACCCCTATTTATAGTTGTGGAAAGGAAGAGTTATGATAAGAACAAACTCTTTCCGGCCAATCAAATTGAAGTATGACATGACCACATTTGATTGGCTAGAACATGTCACTTGCACACATGGCGCGATTTCATTGGCTTTTTAGTGTGAGTGGGCATGCCTTGTCATTTTGACAAGTGACATGATCCTATTGGCTCTTCCGCTTGACTTGGCGCGCCACGTCATTTGACACGTGGCACCAAAATGGGCCTCTAGGACGATGTCATTTTGGGCTTAATAAAGTGGGCTCAACATTTGTAGCCCAATGGATTAAGACTTATTTATTTAATCAACATATATTGAACTTATATAACTAATTCAATTATATTAACCCATAAATATTTAAAATATAGTGCAAATTATTTATTGAATGTAAATTCAATAACTTTTATATACCTACAAATGTCTTCTACTTCAAGACTTGTCGGATATGTAATTTGAAGACTAGGCTTGAAGTAGCAAGTCTCTCTTGAACTCCATTGGGCGAAACTTGTTTGAGAATTTAATTTTAACATCGTCTGTTTTTATGGTGCTTTGGCAGTGAGAGGATTTGATCTAAAAGCTAAACTTAATTAGCAAACTGGCAAAATAGATTCCTATAATATAGCAACCTTTATGCACATTTCACGAATTTGCAAAGTGATTATCACTTTAAGCCTTGGTAGTATGATTTCTTAGATACATCCTCAAAAGATAAAAAAACATGAATCAAACAAATACTTATTGTACAAGGACTTGGAGAAGCAAAGGAACCAAACCAAGATATATTCCTACAATATAATTGTCCAAGTCAAGTTATGCTAAAAATGGGAGATGCAATTCGGTGGGATACTCTCAAACCGTCGGTGTCGGATTACAACACAGAATTGCAATTCGATCTCAACTCGAATTGTAATTTCTGTCGCCTATAACTGATCCCACATCGGCGCTTCTCTTTCTACTTTGTCATTTATAAATTCGGTATACTCTTCATTCTGTTATTATTACTTTCAGCATTTGCAAACTATTTTAAGTCTACTTTTGACGACTTTGAAACATTGACGTGAAAGTAATTTCTTCTTCTTTTTTTGTGTTTTTCTTATTTTGTTGTCTTTTTTCTTTTGTAATTCAAGCGAGATCCACACACGAAGAAGGCAGTCTAGGGTGTGAGGGGATGGGTACTCATCTCTGCCCAATTCTTGGAGAGATTACTCTCAAAGTCGCCCGATTCTTGGAGAGATTACTCTCAAAATGGCCCGACAACCGAAGAGTGTTTCATCCATTTAGACTTTTGTACCCATTCTAATATTCTTGATTTGGACTTTGATAACCTCTATTTTCTTTCTCCTTTTTTTTAGCACGGAGAGATGTCAAATTTCAGGGACTATACCTCAACAACAACAACAACAACAACCCAGTATAATCCCACTTAGTGGGGTCTGGGGAGGGTAGTATGTACACAGACCTTACCCCTACCCTTGGGTAGAGAGGCTGTTTCCAAATAGACCCTCGGCATCCTTCCCTCCAAGAACTTCCCACCTTGCTCTTGGGGAGACTCGAACTCACAACCTCTCGGTTGGAAGTGGGGGTTTCTTACCATCAGAGCAAACCAAGCTTGCTCAAAATTTAGATATCTCATCATCGAGACTGAAGATGGCATAGAACAAACCAAGATTTTGGTTCTCACCTCACAAGCCAGTCGATATGTAGCCACATGGCCTCCTCTAAGGAACTCCCTTCATGTAGAGAACTGGACCTTGGAGCAAAAATTGACTTCTAATCCAGTATCCAAGATGTGGTCTCCCCAATCAACAATCCATCGCCATGTAAATATTGCTAGCACCCTTCCAAACTTAGGAAGTCGCATAATTTAAGGCGAAGTACATTGGGAAAACACAACAACAATCGAGGGCGAGTATCATCACATCCCATGATATTGGGAATGGGTTGAAGACGTTCTTGGTGGAAGCCAACAAAACTCTGAGTACAACAAAGATTTATGACGCTGTCTATGCCTCGTTGAACGTAGTGAGACGAATCCCTATTTTCGTTTCTTTTCTTTTTCTAAGTTCAAGTTCAACTCATTCCGTTTGTTCCTCTATCTATCCCGTGAGTGTAATGGGGTAAGTAACTCCTCATGGCTCAGGGGTGGACTTTTCACTTATGATCGAAACTCAAATATTTTGCAAGCATTTTGTGAGGCTTGGTGCCCCAAGACGAACACACTTCTTACATCAGCTGGGAAGCTATCTATATCTCTTTGGGACTTACATATCCTTGGGGTTTTCCCATTGCGGGTTCTCCATACGAAGAAGTGGTACCTGTGACAAGAGAACTTATCGATTTGAACGAAAAACAAGTCAAATTTATTCCTCGATCTTGTGAGTATTTATTTGCCGCATTTCATCATCTTAAAGAAGGTATGGGTGCTACCCAAAGGGTATCCTTCAGAAAGTGGACAAGTTTTTGGTATAAAAAACTTTAATATATAGACCTGCCCTACTGCGGAAGGAAAAGAAATCTGCACGCCCAAAGTCAACACATAATCCTAACGGTGTTATTCCCGAGACGACGAGGTGGTCGACTGATCAAGAAACGATTTTCTCTAAGCTTAGGGTGATATGTAGCGGCATTCTTATCAATTTGGCTATGTGCCTTTGTGTTCCCTAAGGTAGAAAACTCCATTCGTCATGAGACTTTTAAGATGGCAAGCATGATGGCAGGCGGGCGACAGATTAGTCTTGCAGTCCCAGTTTTGGCGAGTATTTATCATGGTTTGAATAAGATTTCGCGTTCTGCCCAACTTGACCAGGTCAAAGTTTCTTTTCCCATACATTATGTTTCCGTCTGGCTTGCACATTACTTTAAAACCCACTATCCACTTGCTAAGGGTCCGTCTGTCCTTTTGATGGTAGTGTACTTAGGAAAGGGGGCTGCAAGGTACTTTGACGAGAAAGATGGAAGAAAACGCATCCACAATGGGGCAACAATATTAACCAATTCTCCTCCTTATTATTACGTGGATAACGATGCCCCTCAAGAGTCAGAATCAAATTACTTCATGAGCTTACGTTTTAATTACCTCCATTTGAGGTATGGTAACTCATTCATCATCGAGCCATATAGCCTGCATCGGTTTGGTCGTCAATTTGGATTTCACCAAAACGTCCCCGGATTTTTGGAGAATGATATCCGTAACACCTCTCTAGACGAAGGAATCAGATTTTGGAGGATTTGTGCACTGTATTGATCTATGTCACGTGCAGTTTTTCCTCCGGTGGGAGATCCTATGGAGAAACCTTTCTCCACTAATTAAATTTCTTGGTGGGAGAAAGCGCATAGGAAGTTTCTCGAGATTAACTTACAAGCTTTGGTGGACAATGTTGGGCTAAAGTCTACAACCCCTTTAGGAGGTGAAGATCAAGGTGTTGGAAAGACGCTCTCAAAAGTTAAAAAAATATCAACTCCAATCCCAAAAGTAGTTACGCAACCTAAAAAAAAGAAGCTTAAATCCTTGGAGGCAGCTTTGAAAGAAGTGGTGTGCACTTCAACAGCTATAGAGAAACCCTCTCTAGTTCTCCCATTTAACATGCGTGTTCCTCAAGACACAAGCCAGAGTACCAATGAAGATCAAAATAGGAAACGGAAACGGCCTAAACCAATAGAGATCGTAGAGGTTAAAAGTGTTGATAGTCCCTTAAGAACGCATACAGCTTGTAACAAAGAGGTAAAATACAACCACTTCGCTCATTCCCACCTTTTTTAGGAATAGCTTAACTTATAAATTACTTACTTACTTTGCCTTTTCTTAATGCAGTTAAACACCATTGGGCATCCGATGGTATCCCCATGCGACAAGCCGGAAGTGAGTGATGAATCTATTGGAGGGCCTACGTGTAAAGTGAAGTCATCGTCAAAGGCGTCATCTCTTACTCATGACGAATCCCTAAAAAGACAAACTCCAAATGAGATAACTCGCATTTCACCAATGAAAAATACAACGGTATCTATATTTGAGGGAAAAAGCATTGTTTTCAATTGTAAGAAGGAATTCATTTTGGGACTTTGGGAGGATATTTGCAATAGGCTCTCCAAAACTCGTCCAGAATTGCTCTCATCTTATAAGGAGCAAATCATTTAGATTTTTGAGGATATGAAGAAAACGAGTATTCTGGATTTTTCTACATTAGAAGATTTACTGAATTCTCTTTTTGAACTTTCCGCCTCATATGACCAAGAGCGATCCAATATGGATGATAAGACGAGCGAAGATGAGAAGCTAGAGCTGATTTCCAAATCTAAAAAGCGTCTCGAGTCGTTCAAACATGAAGCAAGTGAGAAAGTCAAGAAAGTTTCCTCTAGTGAAAAGAAATTGAAGAGAGTCGAGAAGAAGTTGCTGATATTACAACAAGAGAGGGAGAACCTCGAAGGTGTTATAGAAGCGACTCAAAAGGAGGTTGAAGAGATTCAGGAAAAATTTCAACTGCCTAGAATGAGGTCTCTTCATATGACAACGTAAATTTGTTGATTGTTGATGATTCAGCCAATTTCGAGGAGAAGAAAAAGAACCTGGAGACTAGCTGTCAAGAATTGATCAATTATAAATATTGTTTAGATTAGGCTGTTAGCATTATCTCCCCGTTTATTTTTATATTAGGTTGGCCTAGTGGATATTTATTTCATCTTAGATATGATTACTTCTCGTTTGCTTTACATTACCCGACATTTATCTTAGTTGCATAATTTTCTACTTTACACACTTGTAACGAAGGATTCATATCTTGTCGTGGGAGAGTCCAAATAATGAACCATTTGATTTTTTGAATATTAGAATTCAATATCTAAAATATTTACAAAATTCAGAATCAAGCACCTTCAGAATTTCCCCAGATAGTATTTTGGAACCAACTTTAGATTCCACCATGTTGAAAATTTCAGATTTGTGCAGTCTCACCAAAAAGATCATATCTCGGTGTAAAAATATCGGAATTGCAAACCGTTTAATTTAACAAAATCTACACTCCAAGATCTAGAGCATATCCAAAATTCTAAATCAAACAACTTCAGAATCGTCCCAAATAATATTTTGAAACCAACTTTATGTTGCACCTCACTATCAATTCCAGATTTGTGCAGTCTCTCCAAAAAAATCATATCTTGGTGTAGGAACATTGAAAATATGAACCGTTTCATTTCATGAAAGCTAGACTTCAATATCTAGAACATATCCAAAATTCACAATCAAATAACTTCAGAATCGTTCTAGATAACATTTTGAAATCAACTTTAGGTTCCACCATGTTGAAAATTTCAGATTTGCGCGACTTCGCCAAAAGTTTTGTATCTTCAAGTAGGAACGTCGAATCATGAACTCTTTGATCTACTGAAAACTTAACTTCTATATAAATAACATATCCAAAATTCAAGATTTAATGCCTTACAGGCGCATTCATATAATACTTCAAAATCAATACTAAATTCTAATACATTGACAATTTCAAGTTTGCGTGACTTCACCAAATATTTTATATCTTGATATGGAAGCCTCGAGATCGGAAGACGTCTTAATTTCCATAAATCAAACTTTAAGAATCATATTCTCACAAATATCTTGGAGTTCAAATTTCACTGAATTTAAAATATTTTACCAAGCAATTATTTTCTTATACTTGTGTTTCCTTTTGACGCCTCGCTCCTCTTCCCCTTTTTTTTAGGCAGAGGGCAGACTTGGAGACCAACAAACTTGAAGGTTTGGCGAACCTGAAGACATAGAGAATATCTGGACTCCAATGCAAATAATTGACATCCCTTTAAAATCGGCTCATTGAAGATATCAATTTACCAACGAGGGTTGCCCCCTTTAAATCAAATGAGATCAAAGTTCAACAGGAGGATGACATTTCAGCTTGATCTTGCGTTCCTTCATACTTCATTCAAACAACAATTGGGGCAATATGTATCTTTTGATCTTATGCGACTGAACTTAGAATGAAACTCTAAGCTGCCTGCGTACCCCGGTGAAGAGGATCAAGTCATATCGTAGTTCACACTGGGTGATTTTTTATTTTGTTTTTTAATTAATCTTTTTATATGTCCTAACTTTTGACTAGGCCGCCTCTTTCGAGATTTTCAACCTAGCGGACTCTTTTTTTTTTCTTTTTGGCCGTACATAATTTATACTCTTGCGGGCCAAGAGTATAGCAACATGCAGTTTAGGCTTGTGCATCAAGGAGCGTCACAACTTCAAGGATAATACTTCTTCAAAAACTTGCCATTTATAGGGCCAATTCTCATACCATCTGCATCAACCAGCTTGTAAGCCCCACTCGAGTAAGCTTCTTGTACAACATATGGCCTATCCCGTTTTGAAGTGAACTTCCCTACAGGTTTATGGGAAGTAATTATGGGTCTTCGTACGTCAAGGACTTGATCTCCTACTTTAAAGGATCTCGGACGAACTCTTTTATTGAAGGTGCGAGATAATCGAGCTTGATAACATTCAAGACTCTGTTGAGCTTCCAATATCTTTTCATCAAGAGCTTCCAACTCTGCTAACCGAAGTCGAGCATTTACTTCATTAGTGATCCCTTCTTGAATAGCCAGTGGTAACGAAGGTATTTGGCGCTCAAGTGGCAAGACGGCTTCAACCCAATAAACGAGTGAATAAGGAGTTGCCTGTGTTGGCGTGCGGTGAGTCGTCCTATATGCCCATATAGCTTCTTCCATACGGTCATTCCAATCTCGTTTGGATTTGGAGACGACTTTTTTTAACAAGTTGCATAGAGTCTTGTTGAATGCCTCGACTAGACCATTGGCGACAACATTGTACATCAAAGAGTTGCGTTGCTTGAAGCCAAAGAGCTCACAAATCTGGTTCATCAACTTATTGTCGAACAGATTGCCATTATCCGTTATTATGTAACGGGGAATGCCAACGCGATAGATAATGTTTACTTGGATGAAACTTACAACATTTTCCTTCTTTATCTCCTTAAGAGCAACAACTTCAACCTTTTTTGAGAAGTAGTCAGTTGCAGCTAAGATGTATAGGTGGCCACCTGAGGACTTTGGTAGTGGTCCAACAACATCCAATCCCCAAGCGTCAAATGCCAGGATACAACAGTTGGGTGCAACACTTCAGGAGGTTGATGAATAAATTGCATCTTCGAGCGTAGTCCAAGAAATCTTTTACCATCGTTGGCCAATAATATCCCATCCTTTTTATATGGAAGTGGAGCTTTGGTCCAGGCTGGTATGACCCACATACCCTAGAATGTGCCTCTTGCAAAGCTTGGAGAGCTTCTTCTTCTCCCAGCTGTTGGAAACACGTTCTCAATGCAATATACTAAAACGTGTGTTCTTTTGTATAGGTTTTGATGAATGACAAACGAAGCGAAAATTGATATATGACGAAGTTCAAGAAACAAGCGCACAATTGATATACAACGAGATTGAAGCTCAAGACAAAGTTTTATAGTTTAATTGAGTCATTCTTAATTGTGATCTTGATCCTACAACTTGACTCGTAACATGGCTTCTCTCATAAAACTATTTTCCAAAATCATGCATATTTAATTTAATGTCAAATGATTTTAAATCATGCATATTTACAGTAGTCAAAATAATTTTTAGACATGCCTTAAAAATCTGGACTAAGATAATCGATTATGTACTTATGATAATCGATTGTTTTAAGCCGAGATTGCATGACAATCGATTGTGAACTAATGACAATCGATTGTGAGTAAGACAGTGAGCATCAGGTTTTTCAAACCTGCATGACAATCGATTGTGAACTAATGACAATCGATTGTAACTGAGGCAGTGTCCATCAAAGTTTTTCAAAACTCAGAATAATCGATTATGAACTAATGGTAATCGATTATGTTGAGACAGTGTCTTCCAGTGATTTTCAAATTTATTAAATAATCGATTGTTACATTGGACAATCGATTGTCAAAGAGGCAGTGTCTAAAATGTTTTTTAAAAACTGATAAGTAATCGATTGTTGACTTTGTGCAATCGATTGTGAAGCTGACCGTTGTCGTAAAGTTTTCAAATACCGTCAGGTAATCGATTATTGATTCTGTATAATCGATTGTTTTGATTAAAATCCGGAAAATATTTTTTGAACGCTATTGGGTAATCGATTATTGATTCTGTATAATCGATTGTTTTGATTAAAATCCGGAAAAGATTTTTTGAACGTTGCTGAGTAATCGATTGTTGATTCTGGACAATCGATTGTTTGTGGTAAAATCTGGAAAGGATTTTTTGAACGTTGCCAGTAATCGATTATGGATTGAAAGTAATCGATTATCAAGCGTAAAATCTGGGATTGAATTTTGATCTGACTGGCAGACAATCGATTGTTGGGGTTTGACAATCGATTGTCAGTGAGTAAAATCAGCAACTCTTAATTGGCAATTAGGCAACGGTAATGCCAAGTTTTTCAACTATAAATACAGTTTCATTTCAGTGTTTTAAACACAACAACATACTACAACTGATCATTACATTGCTATAAGCTTGCATTCTTTTGTTTATCATTCTATATTCAATTCATAAAGCTTTTGAGAGCCATATTCTTGTCCAAAGTTGTTGTGATCTAAAGCTTACTTCTTTTACTCATATCTACTCATTAAGGAGTATTTTGTTTGAGTGTTTAGTGTTTTATACACTTGTAAGAGAATTGTGATTCTCTTGTTGTAAGGAACTTGTGTTTCCTTGGTTGAAGTCTTGGAGTTTTGTATCTCCGAGCAAAGATGTTAAGGCTTGTGTCCTTAAGTTGTAAAGGTTTGTTGAGCACCCGTAAGATTAACAAGTTAGTGGAAAATCTCGAGAGAGTCTCTCGGGGACTGGACTAGCCACGTGTTGTGGTGAACCAGAATATATCGGTGCGTTCTTTCCTTTTTGTTTATTTAACGCACTTATTTATTTCCTGCAAATTTTAATTTCCGCAAGTTTACGCTAAATTTTATTATAACGCTATTCACCCCCCCTCTAGCGTTAAGCGTATTTTCTAACAATTGGTATCAGAGCTATACTCTCTGAAGACTTAACAGTTTGAGATAACCATCCATGGCTTCTACTCGTGACGCTTTTGCAGGAATTGATGAAGGACAGTGCTCCACACGACCACCTCTATTCAACGGTACAAATTACACGTACTGGAAGGAGAGGATGAAGATCTTCGTTCAGTCCAACAACTTTCACCTTTGGAAGGTGATAATGAAGGGAAACCAAATTCCAACAAAGAAGGTGGAAAACGAATGGGTTCCCAAGTCCGAGATTAGTATGACACGGATGACATCCGAAAGGTTCAAAATAATGCTAAAGCAATTAATTTATTATATTGTGCTGTTAATGCTGACGATTACAGGAAAATATCGTGTTGCACAACGGCAAAGGAGATGTGGGATAAGCTAGAAGTTACGTACGAAGGTACGGACGAGGTAAGGGAAGCAAAAATTGATTTCCTAACCCATTCTTATGAAATATTTCACATGAAGGAAGGTGAAAAGGTGGACGAAATGTTTGAGTGATTTTCAATAATCGTAAATGACCTACATGCTCTCAAGAAAACATTCACGGATAGAGAGCTTATTCGAAAAATTCTTAGAAGTCTCACACCGGCATGGAGATCAAAGGCCGATGCAATTCAAGAATTCATTGGCGTTTCAAACGTCACCATCGACGCACTAAGAGGTAACCTTAAGACCTATGAATATACTATTCTTAACCCTTTTGTTGATGATCAAAGGAGGCAAAGAATAGCTCTAAAGGCGAGCACAAGCCAACCGCAAATTGATGAGGAAGGAGACAACGAGTTTGGACTCGTTATCAAAAGATTTCAAAAGTTCATGCGCAAGGAGTATGAACGCAAGGGCAAAAAGCAAGGCGAACAAATCAAGTGCTATGAATGTGGTGAAACCGGGTACATCAAATCAAATTGCCGAAACATCAAAAAGGAGAAGAAACCTTTTAAAAAGCAACGTGCATACATTTCTTGGGGAGGCGACTCCGGAGATGAGTCAAGCGAAGGAGAAGAAGACGAAGCAGCAAATCTTTGCCTTATGGCACAAGAAGACAACAAAGATGAGGTATGTCAAATCTCGTCTAAAAACTTCTTTACTCTTGAAGAAATGCGAACTGCTTTTGATGAATTATATGCTGAGTTTATTAAGGCTTCAAAAACTGTTAAGGGCATAAAAGAAAATGCTTCATTAAAAGAAAAGGATTTTCAAAAACAGCTTTCTTTGAAAGAAAAGGATTTAGAAAAACTGGTTTTAGAAAATGAAAAGCTGAAAGAGGAAAACAAGTTTTTTGGAAAAAGAAGCGCCGATAAGCCCGAAAGTTCTACTAAAAATTGTTCTTCTTGCTTGCATCTCAAAAATGAGGTAGATAGACTCAAAGGTACCTTAGATAAGTTTAATTCTTCCCACAAGAATTTGAATGAGGTCCTTGTAAATTTGAAATCAACCAAGCATGGCATAGGATTTAAGAATGAGGTTAAAGAAAAGGTTGTAGCCAAACCCCAACCACCTAAGGCTTAACCTAGGACTAATAAAACAAATGCTTATCCTAGAAATAGCAATCCTAGAACCAATATGCATGCTAGACAAAATGTTGAACATTTTAGGAGACCTAGAAATGACTTACCACCTAGAAATAGTTACCCTAGAAATGATGCATATTTTAGGCCAAATGTTGAACCTTTGAGAAGACCTAGAAATGGCTCTCAACCGAGAAACAATCACTCTAGAAATGCTGCCCATCCTAGAGCTCATAGTAGGAGAAATAATTCTCATGAAATGCGAAATAGTCATAGTGTTCAAAATAGAGTAAGAAATTTTCATCCGTCTAGTTACTATGAACCTAGAAGGATGCATAACCCAAATGTGACTTGTCATTATTGTAGACGTATTGGTCATATTACTCCTGCATGCTATACACGTCATAGACATATTACTCAATCGCATCATTATAATATGCCTAACCCCCAAGGACCCAAGATGGCATGGGTACCTAAAGAACATTAATTTGTTTTGTAGGTGTGCTTGAAGGGATCAAGTGTACTATGGTACCTTGATAGTGGATGCTCCAAGCATATGACGGGAGATGAATCCAAATTCCTTCAATTAGAGCACAAAGAAGGAGGAAGTGTTATCTTCGGTGATAACAATAAAGGAGAGATCATCGACATCGGCTCGGTCGGTAAGGATGAAAATTCCTCTATTAAGCATATATTACTTGTTAAAGGATTAAAGCATAATCTCTTGAGCATAAACCAATTGTGTGACAAGGGAAATCTTGCTTTATTTGACTCGGATGAATGCTTAGTGTTCAGACGTAGTGATTTCAAAATTATCCTCCGTGGTTTTAGAGTGGATAATATTTATATGGTTGATCTTGCTAATTCCTCACCCGATTATGTTGATTGTCTAATGAGTAAAGAGGATGATACTTGGCTATGGCATCGTAGAGTAGCACATATCAATATGCATCTTTTGAACAAATTGATTTCTCAAAACTTAGTTGTTGGTCTTCCCAATTTAAAATTTGAAAATGACTCTATTTGTGACTCGTGTCAAAAGGGGAAGCAAACAAAAGCATCTTTCAAATCTAAAAACATTGTTTCAACTTCTAGACCATTGTAATTACTTCATATGGATTTATTTGGTCCCTCTCGCATTGAAAGTCTAGGAAGAAATAAATATGCTTTTGTGATTGTTGATGATTACTCGAGATTTACTTGGACTTTATTTCTTGCCAATAAAAGTGATGCTTTTTAAAATTTTAAATATTTTCTTAAGCGTGTTCAAAATAAGAAAGAAACAACCGTCACTTCAATTAGAAGTGATCATGGGGGAGAGTTTGATCACAATCTCTTTGCGGACTTTTGTGACGAACTCGGAATCAAGCATACCTTTTCCGCTCCACGTACACCACAACAAAATGGGGTGGTGGAAAGGATAAATAGGTGTCTCGAAGAGATGGCTAGAACCATGCTCGACGAAGCTAAGATACCCAAACATTTTTGGGCGGACGCCGTGAGTACCGCTTGCTATGTTCTAAATAGAGTAGTAATTCGGCCGATACTCATGAAAACCCCCTATGAACTTTATAAGGGTAGAAAACCAAATATTTCCCATTTTAGAGTTTTTGGTTGCAAATGTTTTGTTCATAACAATGGCAAAGACCAATTGGGTAAATTTGATGCTAAGTCGGATGAAGGTATTTTCATTGGATATTCCTCACGTAGTAAAGCATATAGGGTCTTTAATAAAAGAACCCAAATTGTGGAGGAATCCCCTCATGTTGTATTTTCCAAAAATAATGCTCGCTTGGCGAGAAAGGATTTCGGTTTTGATCTTGCAGGTATCTTAGATAGCTTGAAAGACAAAATACAAGAGGAACCACCCAAGGAAAATAAAGATGAAACTGAGGAACAACCAACGGAAGAAGCGCCACAATTGGAAAAAGAAATAAAACAGCCAAATGAGTGGAGGACGATCAACGATCACCCTCTTGAACAGGTAATTGGAGACGTCGGAGGAAAGGTAAGTACCCGAAACTCTCTTAAGAACACTTTAGGACACACTTCTTAAGAGCTCACGGTCTCAGTTGGCAACACTAGTTTAAGTTATTACTTCTTTACAAATTACTGACTTGAGCGTCGGAGACGTTTAATTCTATTTTGCAGGTATCGCCCTAAAAGATAGGGGGAATTATAAAGTTTTGGCACAGAACAATCGATTGTTCCAAGCAAATAATCGATTATTTTACCGTGCTGAACATCGATTAGCAGTATCACTAATCGATTGTTTATGGTTTATGCTCATTATGCAGCTTTGTTTAATAATTGATTCCTTAAATTGCATAATCGATTTCTGTCTCAGCCATTCAGCAATGCTTGTCCAAAACAATCGATTATTTCATCTTTGGGACACACATTGTTGAGGTCCCTGAAGTCAATGCATACTCGAATCTGGCCATTCTTCTTCCTTACAGGGACAATACTTGAAACCCATGTTGGGTATTTAACTTCCCGAATAAATCCAGCTTTAACGAGTTTGTTAAATTTAACTTCAATAAGGGGAACCAAGTCCGACCTGAAGCGCCTTTGAGCTTGTTTAATAGGGCGTGCACCATTTTTGACTGCAAGGTGATGGACTGGTACTTTCGGGTCCAAGCCAGGCATCTCTTTGTAACTCCAAGCGAAGACATCCCTGAACTCTTTGAGTAACTCAATATAAGTGCTTTCTTCATCAGCTTCGAGTAAAGAACTTAGGTAGGTGGGTCTTAGTTCTTCATCGGTGCCAAGGTTAACTTCTTTTAAGGCATCAACCGTCATCTTCACTCCTTCTTCAAGTTCAAGTGGAGCATTTTTCGCATCTTCATCTTCTTGAGGATCCCCATCAGTGAAGGATATCTGATAACATGATGAAACATGCTCCAATTCTGCGTTATCCTCCATCGAAGACGGAACACCATTCTCGCTTTGTATAGTGACATGATACAAAGAACCTACACTTTCTTCATCTTTGTCACATTCCTTAGTATAAACCACAATATATGGCTTTACCTTCAGTACTTCTTCACATGAAACTATTAATTTTGTTTGTCACCTCATTCTAGAATGAACCAAACTTTGGAAATCCTTAGAGATTTCCTGGATTTTGGGTGAAGCGGGTGTTCTTATGCTTTGAAAATTTCTCCCGAACTTGTTCCCCTTCTTTATTGGACCCAATATTTCAAACATGGAGGTCCTCGCAGGTGATCTTCCAAGTCGATCAAAGACAGAAGGCTTGTTAGAAACTGTTGATTCATCTTCTACAATGATATAATTGCTGCTCTCCCTTCTTATTGAAATGCGCACTGGTGGCGGTCGCTTGTATCCCAAACCTTCACGTGGTTTCCTCGTTGCAGCTTCTGATGGGAGTTTCCCTAACTTTGATGGCTCGTTGGGATTGTATCCAGCTTTTGCAAATAGCTTGTAAGCATTAGGGTCTAAACCTTCATCTGTTCACTTTGTAGGGAGTGCCACATTCTGCAAATGATTTTGGGCTACAAACTCTGTAAGCGGCATTGAGGACGACTTTACTGCCTCAATTCCTTTGACCGGAAGGGTTAACTCCTTTGGCATGTTGATTTGGATATTATATGACTCGCCCTCGTCTTTCTTCCTTTTAGGGACATATTAGAGCGCCAGACTTTCTTTCTTTCCATAGGACACAATGCCCCCTTTATGAGATTTATTAATGTTGGCAGATACCTCCTTTGTAACAGCTTTGGCTATATCAATGGTCACCTCAGCTCTTTTAGTTATGTGTTCGTAATTCTTGCTTTTCATACCATTATCGACTTTCAGCTCCTTCACAATGCGGTTCTTCAAGTAGAACTTTGCATTGGGGAAGTGTGACTCAGCCTCGGTGAATGGCTTATCATCAGCAACTGCCATATTCTACTTCACCTTGGTAGTATATTAAACATTGATGGTAGGTAGATGGGATTATTTTATTCTCATGTATCCAAGGCCTCACAAGCAAAACATTGTACGAAGTCTTTGCGTCGATCATATGCAGCCATGCCCTTGATTGCATATCTTCAATAGTGATTCCCAGCCTGATCATGCCTATGGCTCTTTGCCCCCCTTGGTTGAATCCTTGGATCATCACACGACTTTCTGAGAGTTCGTTCATGGGAATACCAAGTTCTTTCATAGTGTGGATTGGCAAAATGTTCAATGAGGATCTTCCATCAACCAAAATCTGATTTACCCTTTCATCGCGCATATAGCCAACCAGGTACAATGGGCGGTTATGAGGAATGTCAGTTGCGCTTGCTTTCTCATCTTCAAGAACGATCTTCTTTTCGTGAGCCAAGTCCACGACTTTATCCTTGAAGACAAAGCATTCTCCATATGGTGGCTTACAAGTCGGTGATATTTGCTGTAATTTGGGTCATTTGTTTTCCCAGCTTCATTTGGTCGCTTCATCTTCGGAAGCTCAATGAGATTTAACTGGAGGAGTTCTTTGAAAATGGATAGCACATCAGAATCCAGGAACGGGTACTCTTTCTCCTGCATTTCTTTCAGAGTTAACTTTCCTCTTGGCTTGTCTTGAAAAGAAGTGGGTTTCATCTCTGGTTCTTGCTAACCTTAGTCGTGAACTTCATAGGTTATGTATTGACATCCATAGATTCTTTGTTTTCAGATTTGGGTACGAACTTGCTCCACTTCCTGATTTCTTGCTTGTCATTCCCTTTGTGAGGTTCATAGATGGGCAGCCTTTCATTTCCAGCGGAGGCCATGCTCAATTCCATGTCACGGGCACGAGTTGCAAGTTCTTCAAATGTGTCAGGCTTGATACCTTGCAAGATGTAGCGCAATCCCCAATGCATGCCTTGGATGCACATCTCTGTGCCTGAAGCTTCACTAAGCCTGTCTTTGCAGTTGAGGCTTGTATTCCTCGAACAATTGATAAAGTCGATAACTGGTTCCCCCTTTCGTTGACGAGTATTTGTAAGTTCTATCATACTTACAGTACGTCTTGTACTATAAAAATGATTGAGGAACTCTTGCTCTAGTTGATCCCAGCTATCGATTAATCCAGCCTCGAGGTCCGTGTGCCAGTCAAAAGCATTTTCTTTTAGCGAGCGGACAAACTGCTTGATAAGATAATCTCCATAAGTCCCAGCATTTTTGCATGTCTCTTTGAAGTGCGCCACATGTTGCTTTGGGTTACCTTTACCATCAAACTGTTGAAACTTTGGAGGTTGATAGCCAGAAGGAATCTTCAATATATCAACCCTTGAAGTGTACGACTTTGCATATGTAAGGGAGGATTTGGCAGCAACTTCTTTATTGTTCTTAATGGTTCCTTCAATGAACTCCTTCAGTTGATTGATTGGAATGATTCCTTTAGATGAGACAGGGATAGCCTTAGTGGATGATGCTTGTCTCGGGGGAGATACACTCTCTAGAACTTCTGGGAGCTTACCGGGTGCATGGGTAGATTCTTCATCCATCAAGATTCCCGCCCTATCTGTTAGCTTGTCAATTCTAGCCTCTTGATTTTGCATGCATTTGGTCAAGCCAGCGATTGTTTCCGTCAAGTTTTCCAACTGCTCCTCCATAAATGAAGTATTTGTCACCATGGCTTGCATGATTGTCGTTGACGACGGAGAGTAACATAGATTTTCACACAGATTGGTTCTTGATTGGCTCACGCTATATGGTGTAAGTGGGAAGGATCCATCACTTGAAGCATCGTCATCTTCCTTCACAGAAGAGTGCTTGGAGCCGGAGAGGTCAAGCAGAGCAAGAGTCTTCTTGATCTTTTCAGCAACATCACTTCCTCCTTTAGATGCGTTTGTGGCAGATCTTGCTCCTTTTGAGGATGAAGATCCGAAAACAGGGGTTGATGTGGAGGGCACTTGGGGTGATTGTTGTCCTAAAGAGCTTGCTTTTCTCCTCGTAACTGGTCCGAAGCTTCCAAATGTGACATCGAGGATGCTTTCCACATCAGCATAGAACCTGGAGTTAGCAGCCTTGATGAAAGTTGAAACGGAGTTGACTTTCTTTGAAGCCATTTCAATGTTCTTGAACTTTGGTGATTGAAAAGTTGAGATGAGAGGTAGAGATTGTCCCATTGGGCGTGCCAGAATTTGTAGACAATAAATTAGCGTCGAGAGAATAAAATCAAGACCGAAAAAACCACAACAATCGTAGTATTTTGTTTCGAATATTTGAGTATTACAGTCTCTATGAATCCTCTAATTCTTCTTTCCAATAGTAAATAAATTCAAGGGCCTTTGAGCTTGATGTTAAATCTATATTTGTATTCACGGACGATGATCTTTTTCTTGATCTTGAGCTTGAGCTTGATTGCTGGAACTTGATCTTGATTCATTCTTGAGTTTGAACGTGATTGCTTGAAGCTTTAAGCTTGTAGAGAAATTTGCGGCGTTTGATCCACGAGCTCTCTCTTGCTTCTTGTTATCACTTCTTGTGTCTTTTCTGGGTTATGAAGACCCCTATTTATAGTTGTGGATGGGAAGAGTTATGATAAGAACAAATTATTTCTGCCAAACAAATTGAAGTATGACATGGCCACATTTGATTGGCTAGAACATGTCACTTGCACACGTGGCGCGCTTTCATTGGCCTTTTAGTGTGATTGGGCATTCCTTGTCATTTTGACACGTGACATGATCTTATTGGCTCTTCTGCTTGACTTGGCACACCACGTCATATGACACGTGGCACCAAACCGAGCCTCTAGGAAGATCTCATCTTGGGCTTAATAAAGTGGGCTCAACATTTGTAGCCCAATTACATGGCTAGCCCAATGGATTATGACTTATTTAATCCACATATAATGGACTTATATAATTAATTTAATTATATTAATCATAATATTTATTTGGACTAGTATATTTAAAATATTGTACAAATTATTTATTGAATTTAAATTCAATAACTTTTACATACCTACAATAACATATAACATTATCAATAATTAATGAAAAGATTTATTAGACGCTAAACACCAAAAGATACAGCATTCTTCAAAGTTTCAGTCCCTCTTTTTTTTTTATACAGCTTGATTTTTTTCCTGACATTGTTCGAAGTTCTGTTCGGAATTTGATACAAGTATCTATAGAAAGATTTTGAAATTCGATTTTTTGTATGTGAATACATCATGTATTTATGCCAGATACAACCCGCATTGCCAATCCATTGCCTGCATATTTCATAATAAACCTACTATTTGTATTATGTTGTATCTTGCTGTTGTTCCAATGTATTCAAGTTTATTTTTGTATTCACATTATTTTATTTATTTCTAACACATGATATTACTGCTATATTGAGTAGATTACATTGGCTGTGTTCATTGATTTTTGTATTTGTATTGAGAGTATTTCACTGTATTATTATTTTAAATATAGATGGATACAGTTAGATTGAAAATACAGATGAATACAATTAGATCGAATGCATAATTAATTGATGGATAAATCAAAATGATAGAACTAACAATGTATTATTGTTGTAGAAACTCGAAATATATGAATACATCTTAATACAACAGTCATAAATCACTATATAAAATAAAAATTAGTACAAGCTAAAAATTAATGTATGCGGACTCAAATATATATATATATATATATATATATATATATACATATATATATATATATATATACATATATATATATATATATATACATATATATATATATATATATATATATATATATATATATATATATATATATATATATATATATATATATATATATATATATATATATATATATATATATATATATATATATATATATATATATATATATATATATATATATATATATATATATATATATATATATATATATATATATATATATATATATATATATATATATACATCTACAATTAGGGTCAATGCATATTTTTGTTCTCCTTTAGACTTCAATGATTGCTGATGAACCTTCGAATATAGGTGTCTCTTGAGTGATTTATAAATCTAAAGATGACCCTTCAAAATTGAGTGCTTCTGTTGGTATTCTGCAAAAAACTTAACAATGGTAAATATTTTAAAAAGTTGTTGAAAGGAAAATGAAGAAGCTTTAACTGGCCAAAAATCTAAAAACTTTAACATTTACAATAACTTTTTGAAGAAAAAAATTGAAAATTGAAAAAGAAAATGACATTGTTAGAGAACTATAAAGCTTGGGGAGGACAACAGGAATAATCATGGTTCAACAATCTGGAAAACAAACTTGTTGTGAGAGAGAATCATGGAGAGAGGAATTAGATATACAGTGAGATGATTTTGGGGAGAATAACTGAAAGAATGAGAGAGAGAAATATTAGATAGCATATATAATATTTTAAGAGTAGTGCATATCATAAATACATATTTTGTTATAAAAATAAAAGGCAGATATAAAAAATAATATTTTAAAGGAATTTTATTTATAATAAATACAGTATAAACCTTTGCAATGAGAGATAAGATTTCCAATTTAGACAAGTTTTGGAGCTTGGGCATAATTCCAAAGGTAGAGTAACAATTTGGATTTTTTGGGTAAACAAACACAAGGCTAAGTATGGGGAACTGAGGGATTTGCATCTATACCCGTTTTTTGATCACATTTTAATTTATACTCGCTTTGAAAAAATTACTAGCGTACCCGCTTTTCGCGTAAACTTCAGGTGTACGGGCTTGAAGAGACGATCACGCAAACTTAAGTATTCTAGTAGACATGCCTGAAGTTGTTTGTAATTGCTGAACTTAAACATTCTACTAGCTGAAGTTTTGTTCTCTATTTACTGAACTTTAGTATGTTTTAGCTGAAGTTTTGTCCTGAATTCAATAGTTTTTTAGTTCTTTTTAAAAAAATTAGCATTGAATAGGTTGAATTTTTGTCATGTATTCATTAGTTTTATCATCAACATTTTTGAAAAACATCAACAAAAAATGCTGAAGTATTTAGTTCATTTATAAAAACTTCAACACTAAAATAAGCTAAAATTTTTGTCCTACAGTCGTACTTGCTGAAGTTTTGTTCTATATTTGCTGAACTTCAGCATGTTTTAGCTGAAGTTTTTCGCGTAAACTTAATGTTGGCTAACGTTTTTGTTTGTAATTGTTGAACTTAAGCATTCTACTAGCTGAAGTTTTATTCTCTATTTGCTGAACTTAGCATGTTTTAACTGAAGTTTAATTCTATATCTGCTGAACTTCAACTGATTTATGCACTATATTTAAAGTCACAAACTCGTTATAGGTCTACTGCCTCAAAGAAGCTTTCCCTAAACCTGATGTGATCTTATTAATTTTGTAGCAATAGCTTGGAAAATTTCATAAATTGCACCATTTAAGTTCATCAGGTAACATTGCGGTCAGGCCAGCAATATTCGAGTTCTGGGATGAGATCCATTGGCTTTAGGCTCATTGTGCTTAAAATTGCAATCACAACATCAATATCAGGAGGTCCAATGCTATATCATTCGTATACAGTAGACGACGAAGATCTCTTCCTTCACATATCTGTTTTGCCCTCGTCGAACAGATAGAAAAACAAGATTTCCCTTTTTCCCTTTATGTATATGTTCGTTATATATAATTCCACGCTACAGTTTTCCAATGAAAAGAAAGGAGGAAGAAAGGAGCGCATAGATAACAGGAAAAATGAGGAGCCTGAAGTTATAAATATTAGGGATAAGTTAAGTAATTTTTAAAATATGATATAAGTTAAATGGGGGCAACCAAAATGCACCTCTTACAATTTTTACGAAATTTATCTTTGTTTTCTTGCTGTATACAAATATGTAATTCAAATTATGCTAGTTTAACTATTAAAATATATAAATTATGTCACTCAACTATAGATTTTAGAAAAAATACGTTTTTACTTTCTTTACATCCATTACTCCACTATAATTTAAAACAAGGTCAAACATGCCAGCTTAAAATAGACAGTCCTATCAAATACGAGATTTCTAGTCACAGCCACCTGGCATTAAAAGTCAGCCAAAGATAAACAAATCAGGACTCCTTAATTAGCAAATAACAAGCATACCAACAACTCTCCCCTTCCCCCTTCCCCTTCCCCCTCCCCCATTGGTCTACAAATAGCACGATCTAATCAGTTTTTGGATTGGTTATTCAAAAATTACAGCATTTAACAAGTCAATAAAAAATAGACTCTATTTTGCTACAACACAGACCGATCCAGTATAATATACTAGAGTTCGGTGCACCTGACTATGAACTTCCAGCATATTATGCTGGACCGGTATACTTTGCTGGCTCGAATATATTATACTAGAGTATTTTTTCGGATTTTAAACAGTATTTTTCTTCATATTTATCTTTTCATTAAAAATGGCTAAATTTCGATTACTTTTGAAACTAGATTATTTTTTAACGACCACTTATAAATCTGGCTATTTTTGGATTTCTCCCCTTAAAGTGGGCCACTGCAGATATCGATTGATCTTCAATCCTGGGTCCTTAACCTCATTTTTGTAAATGACATTGTATATTCGTTGTGAGCATGTGATTTTTGCCTCGCTTGAAATATTCCAACAGAATTCATTAAAATTAGAATTTTTCTTTTATATTTGCATTTTTAGGAGTTAATTGCATGATTTTGTGTTTGTTCACATTTTTGTGCATTTTAAATTGATATAATTCATTAAAAATACAAAAATAGTACATTTGCATTTAGGACTCAATTTTACACTTTTCTTAGGTTTATTAGTATTTGACATTGAAAATAAGAAGAATAACAAAAAATAGTCTTTTTTACATTTGTTTAGGTTTTTTCTAAAAACATTTGGATTTAGGTTATTTTAGAAATTAATTAATTTTAATTGTAAAATTTAAATCTGGTCTTGTTTATTTTAATTTTTGTAGATAATAAAATCTGAAAAATGCAAAAAAGAGAGAGGATTATCTAGATAAAAAGAGATAAAAAACAAATAAAAAGAAAAGAAATAAAGGAAAGAAGAGCATGCCTGGTCTGGGCCAATTTTAGGCGCAAATTACTAGCCCAAACCCTCAAGCCTATGCAAATACCCGTCCAAACCCAACAATACCCGGCCTATACCCGTCTCTCATAAGAGGCGCCTTAAAACAATGTCGTTTAGTGTCTAGTTCATCTCAACCGTCTTTTCTCATCATCCAACGGCCCTGGTTCGACTTTGCTTTTAAATAATTGTCCAACTATGTTACAAACCCTGGATACCATTCTCATTTTCCTCGTACCTCTTCTCTCCATCAACCCTCCGCCTCCACTGCCGCCGGCTGGAAATGGTCGCCGGCGGCGGCTAAGCTCAAAATCCACCCAAATTTACACCCCTTGAATCCCCTCCACCTCCTCTTTCCAATGCCCCAAAAACCAGCCTTCGAATATGAGCCCAACCCTTATAATATTCGAAACTGTGGACGCCGCCTACGGTGGCGCTACCACTAAACGACCCCAACTTTACACCATAGCCCCGTCTTCACACTCCCAAGCTATATCCACCCTTATCTTCCTTCAAATTTCAGCAAGTTCTTTCGAATTTTAAATCAAAACTTTGGACTAAACTTCAACTCACCCAAATCCGACCAAAATTACAACACAGACCCTCCTTACCCTCATCTTCCTGAAACCCTAATAAGTTTCCCTCAAATCACCCTAGAAGTCCTCAAATCTCGAGTCAAGTTCAACCTTGGTTCAGGATCTTTTCAATTGAGATACTCGTCGAAGTCTTGGGTCATTTTTAGGTTATGCATGAGTGAGCCAAGATCCAACTTGAAGGCTCATCGTCATTTCCTGTCCAAAAGGTTAGGTATTTTTCCCTTTGCCCTAGGTTTTTAAATTTTCTTTCTTTATTTATTTCTTTACTTCCTTTGGTCATCCTTCCTTTATTTTTCAAAAAAAAAAATTACATGTTTTCATGATTTAGTTAACATACTCGAGGTACAAAGTAATCTAGGTTTTAGTTTAAGTTTCAGATTGTTCGTTTGAAATCAGTGAGTCCTTCTTCTTTCTTTGATTGTTTCTTTATTTTTAATTAATCCTTATGCTTGTTCACAATTGATTCTGTGACTGCTTTCAATTTTTTAGTTTAGTTTTGCTCTGATTTTGATTAACCTTATTTTTGCGATTTTTTTTATGTTAGTTTAATTTGGGTCCAAATCTGGTGATATATGTGTTTTCTATTTCATTGATTTTATGTTTTTCAGTAATTCCTTATTCTGCCGTTAGTTGGTTCATATTAGCTCTAGTTTGTTTGGATATAACTGACTAGTATAACTCTTGTTAGTCTAACCTTGGTTAGTTTTAAACTAAAGTTAATTAGTTTTGAAAGATAGTTTGGTAGGTTTAGGAATTTCAGTTGATTAAAAGAGTAGTATAGGCTTTAGATAAGAGGAATCATACATGTAACTGATTTAGAAACCCTAGAACATTCTAGACGGGGTTCCAATTAGAATTTTAAAACTATACTACAGTAACTTGAGTAACAAGTCAGGAATAAAAGGACTGGTTAAGTAAATCTGAAATTAAGGGAGGGACTAAAAGTAAAACAAAATAGAAAGGGTTGCCCTAAGGTTTTGCCTATAAAAAGGAATACCATTGCTTTCTTTCACAGGTTGGAACTCTGAAAATTCCCAGAAGTTCTGAAAACCCTGAAAAAATTCCCCTAAAATTTCCAGATTCATAAAATTCCCAAAAAGTTATGAGACTCTAAAAAATTCTCAGAAGTTTTGAATGCTGAAATAATTCCCAGAGGATTTTGAACTCTAAAAAAATTCCCAAAGTTTGAACCCTGAAAATCTCTGAAAACTAAATCTTTAGAAAATCCCCAAAAAATACTGTTTTATTAGAGTTTTCTTTAGATTAGCTCCAATTCTCAGCCATCAATTTTAATTTTTAGCTTAAATAAGATGAAAATGACCTTAAATACATGTGTTTGTGGTTAAAACTTCAGAAGTTTGTTGGATTCAATTTTAAGTGTGTTTTGGAGTTCAATTGAGGTTGTTTTTGGTGTGCTATTGGTATTACTGGTTTGAAACCATGTCCTGGATTGCAATGATATCAATTTGGGTTTCTAATTGATGTGATTATTATGTTGCTGTTGGATTTCAACTACTGTTTCATGTTGCTATACTGCTGGACTACTACTGACCTCTTCCTTTTCCTTTGTTTTATGTAATTCCAGGTACATATATGAACTTGACTTGGTGTTGATTTGAGTGAAAATGAAATGAAATGAAAAGTGTTCCTGCATGTGCTCCTTGAGTTATGCCTGTGTGGACTACTATGGTTTATAGTCGAATAGTTTTAAAGTAATTTGTAATGTTTAATATAGTTTAGTTTGATTTGTACTTGTATAAACTTGGGACTGTATGATTTGGACTAAACAGAATTGTTTTTTTTTTTCGAGTTTATGTAAATAGTTTGAATTGATTGTTGAAGTTTGCATCAGCGGTATTCCAAATATGAGCCTGTTTTAAGAGCTGTAGTTCAAACAGTGAACTGATAATTCGTTATAGCTTAGTCAAGGATTTTAACCATACCAATGGTTATAATCAACATATATATGGGGATATTAGTAACATCCTTGTCATTGTAGTTTTTAAAATTGATTGAGAGCATGGAATTCAGTATTAACTCGAATAGGCGTGTCATTGTGAACCAGGCAATCCGCACTTATGCATCTCAAGTGTGCATGAATTTAACCGTCTATCATAGCTAATAACTATTTTGGTTTAATTGCTGACCTCCATAGTCATTCATATTAACTTGTATTTAAGTAATTTCACATAAACAAAAGGGTCTGGTGCTGCTGCTTTAAATTTGTTATATTGGGTATGATGTAATAAAATTGAGCTATAAATACGGATTTCGAGTAAGGTAGCGAATTTAAATTAAGAGGTTTCACCCTTTTGTTTGAATTCGAACTTGAATTCGAGGCCCAAATTTTATAATTAATTAGGACAACTAGAGACAAATTCGATAAAAACTCTAGTTTGCCCTATATTGGCCTTTAAATAATAAAATAAGGTGTGCCGCGCCAATATAACCCATGAATTATGTGGCCCTCTTTAAATGCTCATATTAAAATACTTAAAAATTTGGGACATGCCGTTTAGCGAACTTCACGGCTTCCTACAAAGTTAATAGTACGTTATTCGCTTTAGGTGCGTCCTTTAATAACTTCACCTTCCTAAATAGGAGTGTGCATTTCATGCGACCCAAATTCAAATCCCAAAATGTTGGATAAAATGTGTTTCGGATCCGGGTGCATTTCATATGATATGATCCAAAGACATATTTGAAAAGACATTCACATTCCTAAATTTCAATTAAAAGCGGTAAAAATTTTAAAATTGCATTATAGGATGAACATATATAAAAATTAGATTTTAGCCAATTATAATAGTTTAAGCGACCGTCTAGAACCATGGGATCCGAGAGTGCCTAACACCTTCCCTGGGGTCAACAAAATTCCTTACTTAGAATTTCTGGTTCGCAGACTCCATTCGGGCAGTCAAAAATTTCCTCGACTTGAGATTCAAACAAATCGATGACTTGGGAAACCAAAAGCCAAGTCTATCCCAAGTAGCGACTCTGAATAAATAAATAATCCCATTTCGAATAATGTCACTTTAAAAGAAAAAACTCCCTTATAAATTTATCCTTCAGGGTAGCTGTGTAAGAAGTAGGTGTGACAGCTCTGGCAACTCTACTGGGGATAGAAGTAAGAATCTCTAGTTCAAAGTTCAAGAATTCGAGCTTAGTATAACTGTTATATTTGGCTTTTCTGATTTTTCTACATGTTCCATGCTATATGTGCTAAATGTTTACCGTTTTGATATTGGATGAATTGTATATATAAATTGTTTCGAATCCCTTCCTCTTTCTGAATCTTCCACACCATGGAGAAGGGTGCACTTCGTGTGACTTCTCTTCTATTTAGAGTCATATCCCATTTAGAATGAGGCTCGGATAAGTTGCTAAGTCGGCGGAGTTTCTGTATCCTCGGTACGCTTCCCCCCCCCTCCCAATTCGAGTTGTCCGCTCGGGTAAACCAGGTCTAGAACAATAAACCCACAGTTTTACCCTAGTATAACAAAACCTCATGCCAGATCCCTAGTAGGAACGTTTGTTTGCATCATGTCCATTTGACTTAGGGGACTCAACACAGGGGTTGGGTCCGTCTAGGACATGTGACCTGAATCGACAAGACCATCCTGATGCATCTTACGTGCTACTTGTGCATTTATTTGCTTTTGATCTGCATGTTGACCAGCTTGCAAATAAGGAGAAAAAATTGAGAAAAATAGTAGTAGATGAGAGTAATCACTTGTTTCGGAAACCCAATGTTTAAATAGTACCAAAATGCTGCCGGAGTAAGAGTCTGTTTAACAAATTTGGTTTTGATAGAATATTTGCCCGAGCTACGCATGATTGATTCTCGTCGATTGTGAGATACGTAGGCAACCCCTTATCATGTCCAACCTCCCTTTTGCAATAATAGCCAAAAAAATGTCAAAGTTTTAATTGTCGTCCTAAATAAATCGGGTGATGCCGTTCTTGTTAAAACAAGCCGAATGTCCCCAAAAGGATGTCGGAAGGCTGTTTTTGCAAGAACAGCCGCCTGAGTCATTTTTAAATGGTTTGCGGGCACAACCTTCAAAATCTTCCTTTCAAAAGTACTGAATGGTCGTATCGGCAAAACCAAGTCCTTGTTTTCCTAAATAAGCAAATTTTCTCAAAAATAGCCATTTTTCTCTTTTAGGTTAAAATAAATCAATAAATTCCTTTTAAATAAATGTGCAGGATGAATACTACTGACATCGAACCCTTCTTAGTCCTGAGTAATATCCCTTTGCAGCTCCATATGTAGTGGAATGATTTGGGTAAAGGTAGCAGAGAAACCGTGGTCAAGATTGTGGGTGGTATCATCGGATTGTTGAACATCAAACCAAGAACAGATATTATTGAATCACTGATACCATTCTGGGATCCAACCTGTAATGTATTCTGGTTCTCATACTTTGATCTTACACCCACATTAGAGAAGATTGCAGGATATACGGGTCTCAACGGGAACCTCAGGAGTAGATACACATTGGCACCGAGACCGGCAACCATCTACATATTCTTGGACTAGTTGAGCATTCATCGGGACATTCAAGATAAGCATTTATCATAAGGGTGTTGCACACTTTATTTCTTATACCATCAATATGGCAACCCGAAAGGTTTTGAGGAGCCCAACACATGCCGGGAACAAAGACAAATGGGAGGCCCGACGAGGTTTGGCATTCATGGTATCATTTCTGGGAATCATGGTTTGTCCAAGAAAAGACGGTCACATAGACATTGGCCTTGTAGGAATGTTGGATGTTGCCATAAAGAAGCCTACTAGCATAGTGGTTCCTTTGATCGTGGCGGAAATGTATCGAGCATTAACCATGTGCCGAGAGGGTATGAAATTTTTTCTGGGTTGCAATATGTTGTTACAACTGTGGATGCAAGAACACCTTTCTCATCGCACGGGATGCATGAACTATGGTCTGACTGGGTTGAGTTGCATCGAAGAATTTGAGACTCGAGTGACAGGTATTGAGTTCCCTGAGGGCACTGAGGCTTGGTTGTCATGCTTGAGATCTCTGACAGTGGATAAAATTAATTGGGCTTTCGGATGGCTTCCCGCTACCGAAGTTGTGTACACATCAGTGAAAGTGCCTTATATTCTTTTAATGGGCGTTCGGAGCATCCAACCCTACGCTCCTTACCGAGTCCTGCGGCAGCTATGAAGATTCACAACCGTCCATGGCAGCAACGATCTGAGTAAACAAGTCATCGAATTAGGTCCAAAAGCTGCAATCCCAGAAGGAAAGATTCGCCAAATATGGAATGAATGCAGGTACGTTGAGCCTAAAACCATAGTGAAGGATCAGACTAAGGGCGAAGTAGACCCTAAATACTTGGTTTGGTTTGGCAAAAGATTTCAAATTCCTAAGTGGCCTGCTAAGAGACCGCATGTTCAGCACTTCACTGACGAAGCGCAGGTAACAGGGCCCAAATAGGAGCATTGGAAAAATAGGTTCAGGATCTCTGGTTTGAAAACAGCTTGCAAGGCGCGACCGATGAATGTGACAAAAAGAAGTTGACCCAAGAGAATGAAGCCCTCCAGGACCAAATCCAACAAATGAGAATATATGCTAAAAACCAAGATAGAAGCCGATCTGATGAGAGACTGATAAAAGGGTTGAAGAAGCAAGTCATAAAATGCCATGAAGAATTGGAGAAATCTGAAGGGAACATGGCAAAACTTCGGGCATAATGGGCGAAGAAGATAGAGGAAGGAGTCAAGTTTGTACAACAAATAAAAAGGAATTATGAGAGAACCATTTCTAATAAGAAGAGAAAAATGACCGCCTTTGAGGATAAAGTATCCCATCAGGACAGAATTTCAGGCGGAGAGGGACCAATCCTATGGGATAATCGCCGAAATGGAGAAGGAAATAAAACTGTTGCGAGACCATCACCTTCATAAATCCCAGGTGATAGACACCCGTATCCAACAGATAAGCCGACTACTCCAAGAAAACGGCCGGATCAGGGAAAGAATCAGAGGCATCGCAGATTATATTATCATGAAATGTCAGGCCTCTGAACAAATGGGTCGTACCACTTTCTTTGCTACAGTGATGATATTTGTTCGTTAAGTTATAAATGATTTGGAGCAATTATGAATGGGTCTTGCACATAGGCCCGAGGCAATGCCGAATAATGCCCCGCGGGCCCTAGGATTTGAAGCTTTAATGTACTCTTAACCTAGTTCTAGTCATCGAGTCTGTATTTTGTCATTTTGAGTCTGTTTTGTAATTTTCCTTTTAAGAAAAACAAATAATCTAGCGTCTTTGTAATCGGAGTTTTTATTAATGAAAATTTTAAAATCCCAAAAATTATCTCCTTACCTTTGCATTTATTTTCATGAACTACGCTCGATCTGATTCAAGTGGCGCATGATACATAGGCAATCTTTATAGGATTCGACCGTAACCCTAAAAAATAAAAAACAACAACAAAAAGAGGAAAAGGGGATGAGTGAAAAAGAAAATAAAAGGAAAGCTCTAAGAGGAAAACAAAAGAGGGAAGAAAATAAAAGAAGAACCAGAGAGGAAGAAAAACAAAAAGAGAGAAAAGCAAGAAAAACAAAGAGAGGAAATCAAAAGGAAAATGGAATAAAAGTCGGGACGACACATGCAACCACTGCAAACATGTAGAAATCCGTTAACTGTACAGGTGCATCACACCCCAATGTGCGATTCCCTGTTTGTTATCTATCTCAAACTAACCGTTTTTTGCTGCATTCAACTTAGGTTTGTAGAAACGATGGTTGATTTGTGGTAAGCTGGCATCACATCGGTATTTTACCAGATTAATGTCGTCTGAAATGACTTTGCCGGCAGTTCCCATCTCAGAAGATAGCCCAATTATAGGCATCCCGTCCTTAGAGTCTGGAGCAGCCGAGGAAAACAGGATCCTATACCTTAGGGTCATGGAGATGTGGGATGCATGGACGAATAGCCTCTGAGTACCATCCCTGGATTCCCTGAGCTCTTCCCAAGATTAGGGGCTACTTCCACTATTCCCATTGGTCATCCAAATATCTCATTGGGACAGCCAACCATACAAGCCAATTTTGTTGGATCACTTTCTGAAGCCGGCCCTCAGGTGTTCACATCTGGCACAGCCCCGATATCTTTACGTCACCCCCATGTGCGGCCACCACACAACCCGCTTTGCCTAGACCTACGTTTGATCCATCGGCCTTCATATTCCAAACACCCACTTACCAAACTGATCCTCCTCCATGCCCCACCAACAATTATACTCAACCACCATATGAGCTTACACTAGTACAAGATAAAACTCCCAAAGTTCCTAAACAAGATGAGATGGTGAAAAGAATGAGGAGCCTCGAACAGAGCTTAAAGAATATACAAGGATTGAGTGGGTAAAAGAGTGTTTCTTACACAGACCTGTGTGTGTTACCACATGTGCACCTACCCATGGGATTTAAAACGCCAAAGTTCGAAAAGTATGATGGTCTTGGCAATCCGATTGCTCACCGAAAGAAGTATTGCAACCAATTGCACGGGGCGGGCGGAAAAGAAGAGTTGTTGATGGCGTACTTTGGAGAAAGCTTAGTAGGCATTGCTTCAGAGTGGTATTTGGACCAAGACGTCTCACGATGGCACATTTGGGACGATCATGCCAGAGATTTTGTAAGGCAATTTCAGTACAACATTGACATTGCGCCTGACAAGAACTCCTTGGCAAATTTGAAGAAGAAGCCTTCAGAGAGTTTCAGAGAATATGCTATTAACTGGCGCGAAAAAGAATCAAGGGCGAAGCCACCCATGGATCAAAAAGAAATGGTCACTATTTTCCTCAAGCCTAGGAAGCAGATTATTTTCAAAACATGATGTCGGCCATGGGCAAGCCTTTTGCACAGGCAATCAAGATTGACAAAATGGTAGAAAATGGTTTGAAAACGGGAAGGATATTGAGTCAGTCGGCCATCAGAGCAACCTCCCAGGCCATCCAAGGGGGACGGAAGGAGTCACAAGGAACAAACCGAAAGAAGAAACCTTGATGGCAGCATCAGGTATGAGAAGACATCATGTTCCTAGGACCATGTTCTCGAGAATAACCCCTCAACACTATTATACTCACCAAGACATGCCTTATGCTCCCCATCCTTATGCGGTTATGAACGCCCAACCATTCGCATGATCGCAGCAGTAGCCCGGCAGGAACCAAGCTCCGAGAAACCATCATCCCTATCAAAACCACTATAATTCTCACCCTTCTCAAATTAATTTACGTCCCCGGGAGCCACCCAGAAGACAAAACTTTACGCCAATCGGGGATTCCTGTTCCATCTTGTTCCCAAAACTTGTACAATTGAGTCTATTGCAGCATGTACCTCCGAACAGACAAAAGCTTGAATCGCCTTCCTTCCAACGGGGTGTCTGGTGTGCTTATCATAAGAGGGCTGAAAGACACGACACAGAAAATTGTTGGACTCTGAAGAGAGCTGTAGAAGGTCTAATAGAGCAAAGCAAAATAGTGTTGAGGGATGAAGATGTCCCGAATGTGACTAGAAACCCCATGCTCGCTCACAACAACGGACCGGATCAGGATGATCTGCGAGGACAAAGAATTCGACCCGGCTATGAAAGCCATAATTGCTATTGCTGACGCAGATAAAAAGCCAAGAGATGCTTCCAAGAAAGTTAAAGAGGAATAAAAGAATAGAGCCATGCCTCCTGAAATTAAAAAGAAGGATGAGGTTAAGAATGAGGCGACACCTGTCTAAGAAACTGTCATTTATGTCCCACGAGGTCGCTGGGAAAAGCACTTGACTCTGAGTCCCCCAAATAGATTTGAGTTAAATAGGACTACTCAGATATACGTGCCCAAAGGAACCTATGTTGTGCGGGGGACAATCCACCAAGGCTGAGTAAGCCCGTGGTGGTTGGTCACGCACCTCAGAGGCCTATGATAGACCCATCTACAGACCCTTGGAATTATAAGGAAACGATGGTGACATATAAAGGCAAAGAAATAACTGGAGAAACTCAAGAAATTTACCCTGTGAAGAAATACTCTGGCTTGGAAGAAGTGAACAGTGCCGCCAAGAAGTGATTCCGACCCAAGAAGCTAGTGAGCGCCGAAGAGGCGGAAGCTTTCTTTCGAAAGATGAAAACGGCAGACTACGAAGTAGTGGACCAGCTTTGAAAGTCCCCTGAACAAATCTACTTGCTATCCTTGCTGATGGAATCTCCTGAGCACCAGAAGGTACTAGCCAAAACTCTCAATGAAGTCTACGTGCCAACTCAACCTCTGTGGAACAATTGGAAAGGATGGAGGAAAGATTCTTCGCTGTTAATTAGATCACATTTAGTAAAAATGATTTTCCCCAGAAGGAGCCGCCCTTAACAAAGCCCTGCATCTAACGGTCAAATGTGAAGGTTATTATGTCAAAAGGGTAATGGTAGACGGAGGCTCTGGGGTAGACATATGCCCACTTTCAACATTACAACGAATGGAAATTGGGACGGAGAGAATTCTTCCTAACAATGTATGTGTTCGAGCTTTTGATGGAATTAAGAGGGACACCATTAGAGAGATGGATCTGGTCTTGACCATTGGCCCAGTTGATTTTGAGGTAACCTTTCACTTGTTAGATATGGAGACATCTTATAATTACCTCACGGGAAGGCCATGGATTCACGCAGCGGCAGCTGTGCCTTCTGCTCTACACCAGATGTTAAAATTTGAACATAGGATCCGAGGAATTGTGGCCCATGGAGAAGATGGGCAGTCAATTTACCGCGATCCCTCCATTCCCTGCATCGAAACTAAAGAAGGTAGTGAGCAATAGTCTATCAGGCTTTCGAAATTGTAGTGGCTGATCAGCATGAAGAGGGAAAACCCTGTCCCCATCCAATGCCTCAATCATGGTAGCTAGAGAGTTGATACGATAGGGATTAAAACCAGGAAAGGGACTTGGAAGTTCGTTACAAGGGATAGCTGAGCCGAATGCTTTGCCCACTACAGATAAGTTCTTCGGGTTAGGTTTCCACTCGATGCGAGAAGATATAACATGGGTGAATCGTAGAAAGCGTGATGGATGGGCTTTGCCTCAACCCATGCGTCAAAGTACAGTGAGGAGGAAGAAGATGAGACCTTCACAGCTAAAGTAATCGAGGAAATATATGGGGCAATGAGAGAATTATTGTACAAAACCCACATGGTACAGCTGAGAGAAGGCCCGCGCACCGCTGAGGTGCTATACATAGGACCAGACGCCAAGTTGCAAAATTGGAAAGCTACCCCATTTCCAATCAGGCGGGAGGCCCGGTAGTCCTGTCTTGCCATCTTTTCTGCATCACGAGTTATCTTATGGTGTAACTCGAGTGCTTTTCCTTTAGTGTTTTGTCCTTTTAATTTTCCAAATGTAAACCCTGTTATCTTACAATTCCAAAGAAATGAAATCAATATTTCATCGTCTATATTTCTTAATTCTTTCAAATTTTTGCTGTTTTCCTTTTATTTATTTCATTCAGTTCTAATAATGTGGCTTTAAATAACATGACATGCTCGCGGACTTCATGCCCTGACCCAAATATGCCGCCTAATTGTGAAATAATAAACCAAGAACCAGAGTGCGACGAAGAAGAGGCTTTTAGGGAAATCAAACAAGAACTGGAACATTTCAAAATTAAACCTATGCCAAATCAAAATGACACCAAACCGGTTAACTTGGGTGGTCCCGACAAAACCAGGGAAACCAAAATAAGCATCCATGCAAATGAGAAAATCTGGGACGCACTGAATCAAACTCTTGTTTGAATTCAAAGACGTGTTTGCTTGGTCACACGATGATATGCTAGGGTTGAGTGTTGATTTGGTGGTTCATAAGTTGCCTACTTACCCCGAATGCCCTCCAGTCCAACAAAAAACATAGAAAGTTCAAGCATGATATCAACGATAATATCAAAGAAGAAATCACAAATCAGTTAGGGGCGGGAGTAATTCGAGTGGTCCGGTACACCACATGGCTGGCCAATGTAGTCTCGGTGCCATAGAAAGTTGGGAAAACTCGAGTGTGCGTGGACTACAGAGATTTGAATAAGGCAAGTCCCAAATATAATTTTCCTTTGCCCAATATCCACATCCTTGTTGATAACTGCGCCAAACACGAGATACAAACTTTTGTGGACTGCTACGCAGGATATCACCAGGTGTTGATGGATGAGGAGGATGCCGAGAAAACTGCCTTCACCACACCTTGGGGTACTTATTGTTACAGGGTTATGCCGTTCGATTTACAGAATGTTGGGGAAACGTATATGAGGCCATGACCACTATCTTCCACGACATGATGCATCAGGAAATAGAAGTATATGTGGACGACGTGATTATCAAGTCCAAGACTCAGGGTGATCATGTGCGGGACCTAAGAAAATTCTTTGAAAGGTTGCGCAAATACAATTTGAAATTGAACCCAGCCAAATGTGCTTTCGAGGTCCCGTCGGGCAAACTTCTGGGGTTCATAGTCAACCGGAGGGGTATTGAGTTGGATCCTACAAAGATAAAGTCTATTCGAGATCTACCTCCTCCGAAAACCAAGAAGGATGTAATGAGCTTGCTGGGGAGACCGAATTACATTAGTTGATTCATTGCTCAGTTGACTTCCATATGCGAACCCATATTCAAACTACTGAAGAAAGATGCAGCAATCAAATGGACAGATGAGTGTCAAGAGGCTTTTGACAAGATTAAAGATTACCGGTCCAATCCACCAGTCTTGGTCCCGCCGGAACCAGGAAGGCTATTAGTTTTATATCTGACAATCCTGGAAAACTCTTTTGGTTGCATTATCGGGCAGCATGATATCACTGGGAAGAAGGAAAAAGCCATCTATTACCTGAGCAAGAAGTTTACCAGTTACGAGGACAAATACACTTTGTTGGAAGGAACCTGCTGTGCCTTAACTTGGGTGGCTTAGAAACTGAGGCATTACCTGCAAGCCCACACCAAACTACCTCATAACCAGGCTGGATCCTTTGAAGTACATATTTCAAAAACCAGTGCCTACAGGGAGATTGGCTAAATGGCAAATCCTGCTCACCGAGTTCGACATAGTATATGTCACTCGCACAACGATGAAGGCCTAAGCGTTAGCAAATCATATAGCCGAGAACCCGGTTGATGATGAATACCAACTCCTGAATACCTATTTCACGGACAAAGAGGTGATTCGGTGGAGGTAACATCCGAAGATGTCACTGCTTGGAAAATGTTCTTCGATGGAGTGGTAAATGCAAAAGGTGTAGGAATTGTGGCAATCTTAATTTCACCCACCGATCGACACTACATAGCCACGGCTTGGCTCGGTTATTCTGCCCAAACAACACAGCTGAATATGAAGCCTGCAACATGGGCATGAATATGGCGATCGACCAAGACGTCGAGGAGCTATTGATCATGGGGGATTCAGAACTAATTATCCGGAAAGACCAAAGGGAGTAGGAAACACAAGATATCAAACTCATCCCTTATCGGCAGCATGTGGAGGATCTCAACAAACGGTTCAAGTCGGTACAGTTCAGGTACATTCCTCGCTGTCACAATAAGTTAGCCGATGCACTCGTTACTTTGGCCTCGATGTTGCCTTACCCCCAAAACGCCTACATCGATCCTTTGGAAATCCAAATCCAGGAAAGGCATGGGTATTGTAAGGTGGCCGAGGCAGAACCCAGCACTCACCCATGGTATCATGATATCAAGAGATTTCTGAAAACACAAGAATATCCCGAGCATGCCATTAGAGATCAAAAGAGAACCATTAGACGACATTTGAATGGTTTCTTCCTGAGAGCTGATGTCTTGTATAAAAGGACCCCATATCTCAATTTGCTAAGATGCATTGATGCTGATGAAGCCGGAAAGATTATGCATGAAGTACACGCAGGAGTGTGCGGGCCCCATATGAACGGGTATGTGTTGGCGAAGAAAATACTTTTGGCAAGGTATTACTGGATAACCATGGAGAAGGACTGCTTCAGCTTCCTTCGGAAATGTCATCAATGTCAGGTGCACGGTGACTTGATTCATGTACCACCAACTGAGTTGCATCCTATGTCAGCACCGTGGCCATTCGATGCCTGGGGTATGGATGTCATTGGACCAATCGAGCCAAAAGCCTCGAACAGACATAAATTCATATTGGTTGCTATTGACTATTTTACGAAGTGGGTTGAAGCCATCACACTTAAGTCAGTCACCAAGAAAGCATTGGTAGACTTTGTGCATTCCAACCTCATTTTTTGCTTCGATATTCCTGCAACCATCATCACGGACAACGCTGCAAACCTGAATAGTCCTTTGGTGGGATAAATATGCAAACAATTCAAGATAACACATAGAAACTCCACTCCCTACCGGCCCAACGCCAATGGTTTTGTCGAAGCAGCTAACAAGAACATCAAGAAGATTCTGAGAAGGATGAATCAAAGCTCCAGATAATGGCACGAGAATTTGCCTTTTGCATTGCTTATCGCACCACGGTGCGCACATCGTTAAGAGAAACCCCATACTTATTGGTCTATGAATTGAAGGTGTTATACTCGTAGAGGTAGAAATTCCTTCGCTTCGGATAATTGTCGAAGTAGAAATTGAGGATAGTGAGTGGGTCAATACTCGGCTGGAACAGTTGCCGTTAATCGACGAAAAATGAATGGGCGCGGTTTGTACCGGGAAATTATACCAACAAAGAGTGGCCCGCACTTATAACAAGAAAATGCGCCTTAGCAATTTTAAGGTTGGACAACTTGTATTAAGGCACATTCTCCCACACCATCAAGAAGCTAATGGAAAATTTGATCCTAATTGGAAATGCCCATACATTACTAGAAAGATATTGCCCAAAAAAGCATCGTACCTAGGCAACATTGAAGGGGACGATCCCGAAGCAGCAGTAAATGCAGACGCAGTAAAAAGGTACTACGTCTAAACCCCATGCAGTGATATTTCAGTCCGGTTGAGATGACGAACGCTTTTCCTTCCCGCTACCCCAAACACTATCAATCCTTTGCAAACCCTTTGAGCCGGTTACGTTTCTTTGATCACCCTCTTTGGAACCCGGAAATGCTATCCCAAAAAAAGAAAAGGAAAATAATCGAAAAGAGAAAAAGTGATGAAAAATGAAAATAATACAAAAACAAAACAAAATTAGTTTAGGAAAAAACTTCCTGAACTACGGCTGACTTGATTCCGAAAGGATACGTAGGCAGCCTCTCCCTAAGGTTCAGTCACACCAAAACAAAAATTCCAATTCCCCAAAAATTTGAAAACTGGGGCAAATGATGTAGTGGTTCGGCCATGAACCCGCTAAAATGTTTCCAAAATTGTAGTTCCACCCAAAATCCTTTACCAAAGACGCTGTCCAAGTCCTTTTGATCGATTGGCAAAGGCAGGGGAGCAACAAACTCCATTGTTGGGATTTGATACCATTCAAATTGAGAGAAATAAAATGAGAGAGTCTTATCGGTGAAAACCTTTAGGCACCATAAGGAGATGGTAAGTAGAGAAATTGAAAATGAGAGAGTTCGTTTAGTGAAAACTCGTAAAGATCACTATCGGACGATGGTGAGAAGATAAATGAGAGAGGTTGATGGGCGAAACCCGCAAAGGGCACTGTCGGCCGAAAAGAAGATATATCACCATCAAAAAGTCCGGGCAAGGTTCCTTGCTTTTAAAATGTTGAAATATAGTTCACGAAGAGCTGGAAATGTTGTACAAGTCGGGCATCCAGCCCGTGAAGCATGTCATGTCCATTTGAAGTCGGCATGCACCCTCAGATAAGTCCTTCTCTCTTCCCCGAAAGGGATGCTTCTCTTTAAACCCATATGATTGCTGTTGTATACTGCTTCCTTAAATCCCTTTCGGTTTAACTATGATTCCATGACTATTCCAAAAGAAAAGATGGCAAGACTGGTTTCACATGGTTCGTTTGGTAAGGACGAAAAGCAATACCCAGTCTCAGTGGGCGCATCTAGCCGATCCTGGCTGGCCACGATGGCTGATGCTTCAGAAGCAGAAAGGCTTTGAAAAGGAAGAAAATCGAAATCAAAATGCCCATGAAAGCAAAATGAAGTTTGGAAGGTCGAGTCCCAGTAGGCTAATTGTCTCGACAAAGTTTCAAAAGCCAGAGTACCCAAAGATTCTTAAAATGGAAGTTGGGGCAAAGAAATCACAACCGAAAGGCCTACAAAGCTGAAATAAATCTAAGGTGAGTTCTCCCGACCAACCAACAAGGCAAAAATTTGGAAAATTAGAGGTCTTTTCAGTAGAAACGAGGCCGAGATCAGGCAATCAAGGCCACAAAGCCAACCACTGTTTCAAACTAACAATCGTGCTTTGTTTGAAAATCTGAAACAGGTGTAGTCCAAAGCAATTAGACAAATAGCAAACGCAACCAAAGGAAATGCACAGGAGCTAGGAATAGCTTTGCAACAATGATCAACCAAAAGGGAAGTTATCTTCAAATCCTTTTCGGCAGTTTTAATAAAGAAAGAAGAAAAGAATCACACAAATCATGGTAGCATATGACCCCCGATCCTTAACTCCATCCCTCTAAATCTAGGACCACATTCCCTAGCTGTCCCCAGCATAACCGGTAGACCTCCCCGGCATAACCCCAGGATCATCTTCCTTACTCCCCAGCATAACCTGTGGACCTCCCCGGCATAGCCCGAGGATCATTTTCCTTCTATCCCCAGCATTACCTGAGGGTCTTTTTCTTTCCTTCTTTCCCCGGTATAACTCGAGGATCATTTTCCTTTCTCCCCAGCATCACCTGAGGACCCCTTTCTTTCACTCCCCAACATAACCCGAGGGTCATTTTCCTTTTTATCCCTGACATAACCTAGGGGTCTTTTTCTTTTCTTCCCTGGCATAACCCGAGGATCATCTTCTTTCTACCCCCAGTAGAGTCTTTTTCCTCCTATCCCGACATAACCCGTGGATCCCCCTGGCATAACCCATGAGTCTTTTCTTCCTATCCCCGCATAACCTGTGGATCTCTCTAGCATAACCAAGGAGCCCTTTTCTTCCTATCCCGGCATAACCCGTGGATCCCCCTGGCGTAACCCAGGAGTCTTTTTCTCCCATCCCAGCATAACCCGTGGATCTCCATGGCATAACCCAGGAGCCTTTTCCTTCCTATCCTGTCATAACCCGTGGATTCCCCTAGCATAACCCAGGAGCCTTTTCTTCCTATCCCGGCATAAACCGTAGATCCCCCTGGCATAACCCAGGAGTCTTTTCTTCCTATCCCGTCATAACTCGTGGATCTCCCTGGCATAACCCAGGAGCCCTTTTCTTCCTATCCCGGCATAACCCTTGGATCCCCCTGGCATAACCCATGAGTCTTTTTCTTCCATCTCGCCATAACCCGTGGATCTCCCTGGCATAACCCAGGAGCCTTTTCCTTCATATCCCAGCATAACCCGTGGATTCCCCTGGCATAACCCATGAGCGTTTTCATTCTATCCCGGCATAACCCGATGATCTCCCTGGCGTAACCCAGGAGCCTTTTTCTTCCTATCATAGCATAACCTGCGGACTGCCCTAGCATAGCCTATGAGCCCTTTTCTTCATATACCGGCATAACCCGCGGATCCCCTGGAATAACCCAGGAGTCTTTTCTTCCTATCCTGGCATAACCCGTGGATCCCCCTGGCATAACCCATGAGTCTTTTCCTCCTATCCCGACATAACCCGTGGATTTCCCTGGCATAACCCAGGAGCCTTTTTTCTTATCCCAGCATAACTTGCGAATCTCCCTGGCATAACCCAGGAATCTTTTCCATCTCATCCTTGTATAACCCGCGGATTTTCCTTTTCATCTTCCAGGGATCTTTTCATTTTTTCCAGGCATAACCCGTGAATTTTCCTTTTCATCCCCAGCAGAACTCTTTTATTCCTATCCCGGCATAACCCATGGATCTGCCTCTTATCCCTAGCGGGGACCCTTATTCTTTCCCCGCATAATACGGCATTTGCTAGCATAACCTGGCAATCTTTCCAAAAGATACATGATCCTGACTTTTATTGTTTCAATAAAAATATTTTAGATTTGTGTTGTAAATAACTCACGAAATTTTTCCAGTGAAAACTGGGGCAGAAAATTTCGTTCGTCTGTTTGTTTTGGTGTCCGTACAAGTTTTACCTTAAGGCGTAGGATTCGAGATGACTGGAATGGTGAACCCCAATCTAGAAATAAAAGAACAAAAAAGAAGTGAACTAAAAAAGAAAGATGCGGGCTGCTCAAATTTGATTCAAAATCACAAGTCGCGCATGCGCTGTTTGGTTCCAATGCTGAAGAAAGAATCGGAACCCGCAACTTACGAGCATCAAGATTCAGGGCGGAGTCCACAGCGAATCCAGCTAAGACTCAAGATCAAACTTCAAGAAATTTACAGATAAGAATCTTGTAACTTATAGTTGATAGGCATAGATAGCTTAGCTTTTGATTTTTCTTTTGGTGTTATAAGGAGGTCAGCAAGCAGTAGCAGTAGCATCAGCATCAGCAGTGAAATCACAGCTTCTGGTAGTCCCAGCTACCAAAACTTCCAGAACTACACTAACCTGATTCCTTTATAGCCAAGGGTATGCAGGCAACCTTTGAAGCAGAGTTCAGTCAAACAGTTTTCAAAAATGCTTCTCATGGAATGCCAAGGATGCAAAAATCTCTCAGTTTCTCATTTATCTTTGCCCGAAAACCCTTCGTGTCTCCGAGCAAAGAGGGACAGCTATGAGCATTTGATTTTGCCTCGCTTGAAATACCTATAGAATTCATTAAAATTAGGATTTTTCTTTTATTATTTACATTTTTAGGAGTTAATTGCGTGATTTTGTATTTGTTCCCATTTTTGTGCATTTTAAATTGATTTAAAAATACAAAAATAGTACATTTGCATTTAGGACCCAATATAACATTTTTCTTAGGTTTATTAGTATTTGACATTGAAAATAAGAAGAATAACAAAAATAGTCTTTTTTACATTTGTTTAGTTTTCTTCTTAAAAAAATTAGGATTTAGATTATTTTAGAAATTAATTAATTTTAATTTTCAAATTTAAATCTGGTCTTGTTTATTTTAATTTTTGTACTTAATAAAATCTGAACAAATACAAAACAAAAAGAGGATTAATTAGATAAAAAGAGAAAAAGGGATAAAAACAAATAAAACGAAAGGAAATAAAGGAAAGAAGAGCAAGCTTGGTCTGGGCCAATTTTAGGCACAAATTACCATCCCAAACCCTCAAACCTGTGCAAATACCCGTCCAAACCCAACAATACCCGGCCCAAACCCGTCTCTCATCAGAGGCGCCTCAAAACGATGTCGTTCGGTGTCTAGTTCATCTCAGCCATCATTTTTCATCATCCAACGGCCTTGGTTTGACTTTGCTTTTAAATAAAATTGTCCAAATATGTTACAAAACCCTAGACACTATTTTCATCTTCCTCGTACCTCTTCTCTGTGTCAACCCTCCGTCTCACTGTCGCCGGCCGGAAATCATCGTCGGCAGCGGCTAATCTCCAAACCCGCCCAAATTTACACCCCTCAATCCCCTCTTCTCCTCTTTCCAATGCCCCAAAAACCAGCCTTCGAATATGAGCCCAACCCTTAGAATATTCGAATCTGTGGATGCCGCCCCCGGCGGCGCCACCACCAAAGGACCCAAACTTTACACCATAGACCCGTCTTCACACTACCAAGCCATATCCACACTTATCTTCCCTCAAATTTCAGCCAGTTCTTTCGAATTTCAAATTAAAAGTCTGGACCAGACTTCAACTCACCCAAATCCGACAAAAATCACAACACAGACCTCCTTACCCTCCTCTTCCTAAAACTCTAATAACTTTTCCTCAAATCACCCTAGAAGTCCTCAAATCTCGAGGCAAGTTCAACCTTGGTTCTGGATCTTTTCAATTGAGAAACTCATTGAATTCCTTGGTCATTTTGAGGTTATGCATGAGTGAGCCAAGATCCAATTTGAAGGCTCGTCGTCATTTCCGGTCCAAAAGGTTAGGTATTTTTTCCTTTGCCCTATGTTTTTAAATTTTCTTTCTTTATTTATTTCTCTGCTTCCTTTGATCATCCTTATTTTATTTTACAAAATATTTACATGTTTTCATGATATAGTTAACATACTTGAGGTACTCAATAGTCTAGGTTTTAGTTTAAGTTTCAGATTGTTCCTTTGAAATCAGTGAGTCCTTCTTCTTTGTTTGATTATTTCTTTGTTTTCAATTAATCCTTATGTTTGTTCACAATTGATTCTATTCGATTTATTAGTTTAGTCTTGCTCTGATTTTGATTAACTTGATTTTTGCGATTTTTTTATGTTAGTTTAATTTGGGTTCAAATCTGGTGACATATGCATTTTTTGTTTCATTGATTTTAGGTTTTTCAGTAATTTCTTATTCTGCCGTTAGTTGTTTCATATTAGCTCTAGTTTGTTTGGATATAACTGACTAGTATAAATCTTATTAGTCTAACCTTGGTTAGTATTAAACTAAAGTTAATTAGTTTTGAAAGATAGTTTGATAGCTTTAGTAATTTCAGCTGATTAAAAGGGTTGAATAGGTTTTAGATAAGAGGAATCATACATGTAACTGATTTGGAAACCCCTAAAAAATTGTAGACGGGGTTCGATCAGAATTTTAAAACTATACTGTAGTAACTTGAGTAATAAGTCAGGAATAAAAGAACTAGTTAAGTAAATCTGAAAATAAGGGAGGGACTGAAAATAAAACGAAATAGAAAGGGTTGCCTAAGGTTTTGACTATAAAAAAGCATACAATTGCCATATTTCACATGTTGAAACTCTGAAAATTCCCAGAAGTTTTGAAAATCCTGAAAAAATTCCTTAAAATTTCCAGCTTCTTAAAATTCCCAAAAAGTTTTGAGACTAACAAATTCCCAGAAGTTTTGAATGCTGAAAAAATTCCCAGAGGTTTTTGAACTCTAAAAAAAATTCCCAAAGTTTGAACCCTTAAAATCTCTGAAAACTAAATCTTCAGAAAATCCCAAAAAAATTCTCTTTTATTAGAGTTTTCTTCAGATTAGCTCTAATTCTCAGCTATCAATTTGAAATTTTTAGCTTAAATAAGATGAAAATGACCTGAAATACATGTGTTTGAGGTGTTCAAACTTCAGAAGTTTGTTGGATTCAATTTTAAGTGTGTTTTGGAGTTCAATTGAGGCCATGTTCGGTCTGCTATTGGTATTACTGATTTGAAACCATGTCCTGGTTGCTGATATCAATTTGGGTTTCTAATTGATCTGATTATTGTGTTTTTATTGGATTTCAACTACTTATTCATGTTGCTATACTGCTAGACTACTACTGACCTCTTCCTCTTCCTTTCTTTCATTGTAATTCCAGGTACATATATGAACTTGACTTGGTGTAGCTTTGACTGAAAATGAAATGAAAAGTGTTCCTGCATCTGCTCCTTGAATTATGCTTGTGTGGACTACTATGGTTTACAGTCGAATAGTTTTAAAGTAATTTGTAATGTTTAATATAGTTTAATTTGATTTGTACTTGTATAAACTTGGGAATGTATGATTTGAACTAAACAGCCTGTTTTTTTTCGAGTTTATGTAAATAGTTTGAATTGATTGTTGAAGTCTGCATCAGTGGTATTCCAAATATGAGCATGTTTTAAGAGATGTAGTTCAAACAATGAACTGATAGTTCGTTATAAGCTTAGTCGCGGATTTTAACCTTATCAATGGTTTATAATAAACTTCTATATGGGGATATTAGTAAAATCCCTGTTATTGTAGTTTTTAAAATTGATTGAGAGCATGGAATTCAGTATTAACTCGAATAGGCATGTTATTGTGAACTAGGCAATCCGTGCTTATGCATCTCAAATATGCGTGAATTTAACCGTCTATCATAACTAATAACTATTTTGGTTTAATTGCTGACCTCCAGAATCTTCATGTTAAGTTGTAGTTCAGTAATTTCACATAAACAAAAGGGTTCAGTGCTGCTGCTTCAAATCCGTTATATTGAGTATGATGTAATAAATTGAGCTATAAATCTGGGTGTTCGAGTTAGGTAGGGAATTTAAATTAAGAGGTTTCGCCCTTTTGTTTGAATTCGGACTTGAATTCGAGGCCCGAATTTTATAATCAATTAGGACAATTAGAGACAAATTCGATAGGAAACTCTAGTTTGCCCTATATTGGCCTTTAAACAATAAAACGAAGTGCGCCGCGCCAAATAAAACCCATGAATTGCGTGGCCCTCTTTAAATGCTCATATTAAAATACTTAGAAATTCGGGACATGCCGCTTAGCGAACTTCACGACTTCCCGTAAATATAATAATACGTTAGTCGCTTTAGGCGCATCCTTTAATAATTTTACCTTCCTAAATACGGGTGTGCATTTCATGCGACCCAAATCCAAATCCCAAAAAATTGGATAAAATGTGGTTCGGATCGGGATGCATTTCATGTGACGCGATCCAAAGACATATTTTAAAAGACATTCACATTCCTAAAATTTTAATTAAAAGCGGTAAAAATTTTAAAAATTGCACTATAGGATGAACATATATAAAAATTAAATTTTAGCCAATTATAATAGTTTAAGCGACCGTGCTAGAACCGCGGGATCCGAGGGTGCCTAACACCTTCCCTCGGGTCAATAGAATTCCTTATTTAGAATTTCTGGTTCGCACACTCCATTTGGGCAGTCTAAAATTTCCTCGATTTGGAATTCAAACAAACCGGTGACTTGGGATACCAAAAGTCAAGCCTATCCCAAGTGGCGACTCTGAATAAATAAATAATCTCATTTCGAATAATTTCACTTTAAATGGAAAAACTCTCTTATACATTTATCCTTCGGGGTAGCCGTGTAAGAAGGAGGCGTGACATTCGCTCTTAAAATAATCGCTGAAAAAATAATTTTTTTTGTATATGTACATTATAAATGTTACATACAAAAATCATATAAACTATATGTATTATTTTAAAAAATAAATAATTTCTGACACGGACTAAAAGTTAAAAAGACCCTTTCTTATTCGGGACTATAATTTGTAGGTTCTCGGAGAATTCTGAAAGTTAGAAACTTATAGAAGAATCAAGTTTTAAATCACATCGCATGGCATCTTTTCAGGACTTGTTTTTTTTTATAAAGAAAAAAAATTGAAAGAGGCGGATAGAGACTTAAAATATGTGTATAACAATCTTTTTTCTTTACACACATATATATATATATATATAATGTCACAAAAATATAGATTGCCATGTTACATTGCATCGACTACGAGTCCATTTGAATTGGCTTAAAAAAAATAACTTTTCAGCAAAAATAATTTTAAGCCAAAAAAAATAAGTTGGAATTATCTAGCTTATTATTGCTTTTGATTTGTTTGATGTAGTTTTAACTTATTTTAAATAATTTTTAATTTATCAAACACTAAAAAAATTAAAAGAAACATAAAAATTAATTTGACCAACTTAAAAGTTAATTTAAACCCACTCTAAATCAAAATCCTAATTTCAGCTCGCCTTACGGACCAAGACAAATAATTGCCCATGATGAGTACTTGAAAGTGATCCCTGCAATTATCTGATTTAATTAACGTTTTTTTTAAGTGCAGAGGTACTTGTTTCAGTAAACAATTAATCAGGTTCACGTGAAAAAATTTATTTTGTATCTTGTCCAATTGATACTAATTGTATGAGACAATTCTTTTGTCTTATAGTTTTTTGAAACCAAAATTTTATAGATTCAAAAATATAAAATTAAAATTCATAAATTTATGAGGCAAAAAGAAACCTCTTAAAAATATTTATGTTTTTGTATGTTGTCTTTGGGCACTTATTATAAAATTGTCCGTCACTAGTTCAAATATATTGGATGAAGTTAATTAAACAGTTAAGACAAACGAGTCAGGACTACATTTTTTCAACCATACCCCACAACTTTGAACTTACTAGTATAATATAATACATAGTAACTCGTGAAAATAGCATAGGCTAAGTAATTTCCACACTGATAATTAAGAAATAACTAACATTTGTAAAGTTAACGAAAAATAACTATTATTTTACTACAACATAACAGTTCTTGCTTAATATATTAGAGATTAGTGTACCTTGATATAAACTTCTAGAATATTATGCTGTAACTTCAACATACGGAAAGTTCCATTGTAATATTAATATACTGGGGATTGAAGTACCTATATATAAACTTCTAGCATATTATGCAGGAACTTCAGCACACGAAAGGTTCTAACATAATATATTGGAGATTGGAACACATGTATATGAATTTCAGATATATTGTTGGGACTCCAATATATATTATATTGAAACTCTAATATATTATGCAGGAAATTCATATGTAAAAAATACAACACCATATTATGCTGGAATACAACAACAACAATAACTACCCAGTATAGTCCCACAAAGTGGGGTCTGGGGAGGGTAATATGTAGACGAGCCTTACCCCTACCCGAAAGGGCAGAGAGGCTGTTTCCAATCGACCCTCGGCTCAGTGAAGAAAAGAAACACAAAAACAAAAACAAAAAAGCATTAGTAACTCCAGCAGAAATAGCGTAAATTATTATCTAAACATAAGAACCATAAATTAAATAGCATGCAATAATATCATATAGTAACAACCATAAATAACTACCATAAGGGGACACACTCCAAAACACAAATCATCTATGGATAGCCCTGCCAAGCCTCACCCCACCCCGGGTGAGGAGTACGAAAAACTCTAGGAGCCTCTATCCTTCGACCCTGATACTAGACCTCCAGACTTTCATATTATACTGGAATATTTTTCGAATTTTAAAAAATATTTTTATTCAAATTTATCTTTATATAAAAAATAATTAAATTTCAATTACTTTTAAAATTATAATTATTTTTTAATTACCATTTGTTAATCGAACTATTTTTAAATTTTCTCCTAAGTAGTAGAACCTTAAAGACATGCAGAATCCAAGGCAGAGGCTCTTTCGTTTAAAATGGCAATTACCAATAAAATACTGGTCTTCATTTACAAGAATCAAAGAACCGACATTTTTATCTTCAACCTTGGAGTTGCAGGCAGCTCAAGATTCGGGACTCCTGGACAGTGTTCAAAATTTGAAATGTCCCTGAAATATATACGCTCTAAGTCTGTAGAATAGGACGCAGTAAAAACGAACTCACATCAAGGGTGTGTTTGGTACGGAGCAAAAAACATTTTGTGTTTGGTATGAAGAAAAATATATATTTTTAAATATTTTCTAATTTTTTTATATTTGGTTGGCTTAATTGTTTTGAAAAATATTTCTTTATTAATTTATTTTCCTTAAATTGGAGGAAATTTTTTTCATTATCAAGAGAAAGAAAAACATTTTACAAAGTTACTTCTCAATCTTCCACACCCTTACCAACCCACCCTACTCCCTTTTTAAAAAATATTTTTTTTCTTCAAATTTTAGTTTTTCCGTTACCATCCACCTTACTACCCCTCCTTCCCCCTCTCCCCTTTTGCAATTTAAAAATTTCTATTTTTTCATTTTTCTTGACCACCCACTATTCCCCAATCCCTCCCCCACCCCACATTCCCCTCTCACAATAAAAAGTTTTTACTTTTTTTTTTGTAGTTTAAATTTCTATTTTTTTGTTTTACTGCAACACCCACCCCGGCCCACCCCCCCTCCCTCCGAAAAAACTTTTAAATATATTTTTCAGTCTTAATTTTATTATTTATCAGTTTAAAGACTCGAAGTTTTATAAGTTTTAAAAATATGAGTTCGGGGGTTTATGTGATTGGAAGTTTAGAGTTTAGAAATTATAAAGTTTACGCGTTCGAAATTCCGTGATTTTAAAAGTTTAGCGGTTCGAAAGTTTATGAAATTTGTGGGTCCAGAAGCTTGTTGGGCTTGAAAGTTTGTGGCTTCATGATTATTATATCTAAATTATTTATGAATACTCTTGAAGGTCATTTTTCTTAATTTGCGTACTAAATACCGGAAAATAAATAAGATTACTACTTATTTTTCAAGAAAATATTTTCTTGAAAAATATTTTCCGTTGTTCCAAATACATCCCAAATATTTATACCAAATAAATAGATATACAAGATATATTATATATACTTTTATCACATAATTATATTTTCACTATATAGCCATGGCATGGTGAGTTGATCGTAATATTATATATTCACAAACGACTGTAGAAATATTAACATATATGATATCATCAAATTGATTTTAACTATATTGTATTCTATCATTCAATGACCTTAATTATATAAATAAGTAATGATAGAAAACTAGATAACTTGTACGGTGTTATGAAATCTCCTATTTAAGGTGAATGTCTATAATTAGAGAGATTCTAGAGTTCTATTTTTGGTAGATAAATCATCCCCCTCCATATAAATAAAGGGGTCTTCTACCATTGTAACACACTCCTAACATTCTTTAAGTATCAATAAGAAGAACTCTCTCTACTCTTCTCTCTATTTGCTCTTGTTCTTGAGTTATTGTTCTTGTCTTTTATATTATTTCATAACACGTTATCAGCACGAGTCTCTAACCAATTGAAATTTTCGATTGTCTTAACTTTTGTTCTTGAGGGTTTTGCTTCAAAGAAAGAATGAAGAAAGAAAGAAAAAAAAAGAAGGCTCAGATATGCAATGAGATCGTCTGTAATCAGACTTAGTGAAGACCCAAGTTTTCACAACTATGCACATTTATCATCGCAGCACTTCTGATGCACCAATCGGAATCGAACCCGGGTCTGTAGCGTGGCAGGGTACTATCTACCGCTGGACCACATTGAAAATATAATTGGTATACCTTAAAGGTAAGTAATTTACTTTTCCCTTTCAAATTCTTGGAATTCTATAATTTGATTTTATATACAAAGCATAGACAACAAAGTTTGATTATAACTCTAATGGAGTTTGTAAGAAATTATAACCACATGAAGTGGTAAAATCTCTATGTCCTGCCATGATTAAATTCATGTATGATTGTGGGCAAATAATTGAAAATCCGTCCCATTGAATTTGCTCCATTCCCTTTAGAGAATGTGGAAGCAGTATATGATAAGTCTGAAAGAAGACTAAAATATTACCATGAAAGTATCAATGAATGTGGACGTGGCAAAGAATTCCGTCCAATTGAATTTGCTCCATTCCCTTTAGAGAATGTGGTAGCAGTATGTGATAAGTCTGAAAGAAGACTAATTACCGTAAAGGTATCAATGGATGTGGACGTGGCAATAGACGAAATTATAATCGTCATTATTGTGATAATGAGAATAATAAAGATTCTCAAAATAATCTTTCACTTTATGAAAGTAATATTTGACATGAGATTGTGTAAAGCACATGATTATGATCCATTCCCTGAAGTGAATGTGATAATTGTAATAGAGCCCGTAAGTATGAACACGCTCTTGATGTAATTTTGGATTATGTCTGACATTATGAAAAGAAAGTTCGTTGCCCTTGAAATTTCGGGCAAGAACTATATGATATGGGTGTTGGATACTTAAATCCATTTTGGATGCTATGGGTCTTGGAGACGCCATTAAAGACAGAAATAGTGCATCCACCCAAAACTATGCTAAGGCCTTGATTTTCTTGCGCCATCACCTTGATGAAGGTTTGAAACTATGCTAAGGCCTTGATTTTCTTGCGCCATCACCTTGATGAAGGTTTAAAGATTGAATATCTCACCGTCAAAGATCCACCTATCTTATAGAATGGTTTAAAGAAGAGATATGACAACCTGAAGTTGGTCACTCTGCCACAAGCACGATACGATAAGAACCCAAAAGCAAATAGTTTATAAACTATATATTATCGTTGCGGTGAAAACGGGCACTGGTCAAAGGCTTGCCGTATACCATGACTTTTGGTTGACCTTTATCAAGCATCTCGAAAGAGTAAACGCCCTGAAACGAATTTTGTCTCTGACGACAACTTTGACATCACCCACTTGGATGTGGCAGACTTCTTTGAGCAACCGAGGGGAAGATAGACCACCTAATCGGTGATGGATCCGTGATGAAAGAAGATGGAGCTGTTTGATCTTATTTTACTTGTTTGTATTAGTGAATGAATAAACTAATAGCCATTAGTATTAGCTCGTATTAGTTAGTTCATGATATAATGTTATTATTAGTTCTTTAGAATGTATCAATATGCTCAAATATCAATAATAGTTTTACTTTCCAGTAGAGGTAATCGACTAACCTGAAAAACTAATCGGTTATCTCATATTTCGCATAAAAACTGCAAAACAATCGATTGTCAATGATCAACAATCGATTGTCTTTAAAACAGTGTGTTCTGGAATTTTTCAAAAATCATCCACAATCGATTGTCTATGTCTAACAATCGATTGTCATTAGACAGTGTAATCTGGAATTTTTCAAAATAGTCAACAATCGATTGTCTTAAAACAGTGTGCTCTGGAATTTTTCAAAATAGCCAACAATCGATTGTCTATGTTTAAACAATTGATTGTCTTAAAACAGTGTGATCTGGAAATTTTCAAAAATTGTCAACAATCGATTGCCTATGTTTAACAATCGATTGTCGATGCTGAACAATCGATTGTGTGTGTTTAACAATCGATTGTTTTATGAAAATGCTTAAACTGAAATTTTCAAACTGCATAGTAATCGATTATGGAAAACATATAATCGACTATCTGATTTATTTAGTCAACTGACATCAGCAGATTTTGAAAATATTATGTGACACAAACGAATTGAACTTGTTTATTCTTATGTTCGTATATTTTCTTTTATATGTCAAACCATGGGAAATAAATTGATTGAAGGCTCCGGAAGAGCAACTGTAACTCTGCCCAAAGGCACGACGTTTATCTTAGAGAATGCAATATTCTCCTCCAAGTCTAAGAAGAACTTGTTGAGTTTTAATGATATCAATCGCAATGTTCTCCTCCAAGTCTAAAAGGAAATTGTTGAGTTTTAAAGATATCATTCAAAATGGATATCATATTGAGACAATAGATGAGAATAATCTTGAATTCTTCATGAAAACGAGGCTGCCCATTTCGGTTTGGGTTCACGCCATTTTGCATGCAACAGTGCTAGTTCGTCGGCTGCCCACTTTGGTTTGGGTTCACGCCATTTTGCATGCAGCAATACTAGTTCGTCGGCTGCCCACTTCGGTTTGGGGTCACGCCATTTTGCATACAGCAATGCTAGTTCGTCTCTGACTGACGAATTGACACAAATATTCCCCGTTGCAATTGGTTTTGGGTCATGGACCCAATATATCCCATTTAAGAATCTTTGGATGCGCAGTATATGTGCCTGTAGCACCGCCATCCCGCACCAAAATGGGTCTGCAAAGAAGGTTAGGAATATATGCTGAGGTTGAATCGCCCTCCATTATTCGCTACCTCGAAACATTGACAGGAGATTTGTTCACTGCACGATTTGCAGACTGTCAATTTGTGGAAAAATGCATCATTATCTCATCTTGATCCACATACCTCTATTTGTGAAAGAGGCACAAAAGATTATCCATTTGCAAAGAATAGCAAATCAAATGCCTGACGCATTTATAGATTTGAAAAGGATAACAAAATCACATATCCCCGAAGTGAATGTGACAACATCTGATTTACGAATACATATTCATTATTGGAAGAATATGAACATGAAATTGGTATTAAATATACCACACTCACCCCTAGAAGGAGGTTTGAGATGATACCACACTCACCCCTAGAAGGAGGTTTGAGATGATATATGGCATGAATGATCGTTGGTCACGTACCTATTGTACGCCAAAGTATTTTGGAAATATGACTATTAAAGGACAACGATAATGCAAGAAACATATCTTGCATATAAGTTTGACATGACCATAATGGTATAACTTTCTCTTTAAGAAAGATATTCACCACATGGATGTTGATGAATCTGTGGTAGTACAAAATTAATTGAGAGCTCTAGAAGAGCCAATTATTACTATGTTGGAGAAACACAATTGAGTATTGTGCTGTAGTAAGTCTCAAAGAAACTTATTCAGTTTCCAAAGTACACGCGAAAGCAATTGATTATATTGAGACTATAAATAAAGGAAGGATTTGATATCTCCTATTACTACAATTTGTAGCGGGGTAATTTGCATATGAAAAGCTACCCGCTTTGTTCTCCAGTTTGTACTACACAAAAGAAAGAATGCCACAATAAAGTGGATATCTATTGGTATAAAAACCCATGTCATAATAAACCTGAAGTTTATTAAGTGCACATGTCATGGTGTAAATTTGAAGTTTACCAATATTGATAATTTGTTCAGTTAGCATTCGTATTAGCCATCTCATTTTGAGTATGATGTGCAAATTCACATAGGTGAATATTAAAGAACTAGAAAGTTCTTTACGAATTCTCTTGTATCACTTGTTCTCATTAATGAACTGACCAACTAAAGAGTTCGGGTTGAAGCCCATAAATTCTGAAAATATCAAAGGTGAATATGGGCCCATTCACCTGCCATGTATACCACATATGATGCATCTATGAAATGGTTACATGCGCAATTGTTATTAACCCGCAGCCTGGCCGGTGCTTGCGAGGTAAATTGCTCAGTAATCTAACTTCGAGCATAATTTCCAGATTTTCTACTCAAGATAGTTCATCTTGATAAGTTGGTTTATATCAAAGTTGGTTTAGCAAGATAATTATTGAGTGCTTCCACTTAATAGCTAAACTGTTTCTTACGAGAACAAAGTTGTATATATCAGTTTGATATAAGTTGTATACGAGAGTATATTCTCCCTTCACAAGTGGTTCAGGGTCAGGAACCAAATAATTTCATCTTATTATTAATGTGCCGTGTATATTGACATGATAATGCACAAAGATGATTTCCCAAAGTTGAGGAAACAAGTTAGCTTTTCTAACATGAGGGGGAGACATGATAAACACTTGAGAAAAGGTTACATGGGATGAATTATCATTTGTATATGTATATCCCCGAATATCATGATATGAACCTGAAGTTCATAAAAGGGATAATTCAATTGCAACATATTGCAAAGCATGCTATACGTATTTGCTGACCCAAAGAAAGTAACTAAATGGAAGAGATACAATTCAAGAAGAATTGATTCCATATGAAAGACATGTAGTTTTGAACCTATAGTTCAAATGCTTGAAAGTATAAAGTCAAAGGTATGTATAGTCAGTTTTCGATATCTTATTTGTCTAGCATGACATGGAAAACTTGATATGCATCTAAAGTCTATTATATGGCTTATATGACTTAACTTGAAAGATTTAAGTTGCTTGAAGCATATGCAATTCTTGGTCCTGAAGTACCACATCCTAAGTACAATTTGTGTACATATGTATCTTGCTATAACTATAAGCATGATGGCATTGAGAATGCATCTATGGAGATATTGAAGAGTTATTCCACGACATTATATGAAGATGTTCATATCTATCAAGAATGATGATTTCAAGGTACGGAATATTTATTCAAGTCAATATGGTTGATTTGTCAAACATCTACCAAAGATCGTTTTGAAGATGATGCACAAGATTGGAATGCAAATGCTCAAGGATATAAATTGATGTACTCATTAGGGGGAGTTAATGCGCGTTGCACTCTTTTTCCCTTACAAGGTTTTGTCCCACTGGGTTTTCCTTGCGAGGTTTTTAACGAGGCAACCAATAGGCGCATATTCAAACATGTGTACTCTTTTTCCTTTCTTTAATTTTTCCCATTGGGTTTTGGTTTTAAGGTTTTAACGAGGCACATTATTGAATAGACATTCAAGGGGGAGCGTTATGAAATCTCCTATTTAAGGTGAATGTCTATAATTAGAGAGATTCTAGAGTTCTATTCTTGGTAGATAAATCATCCCCCTCCATATAAATAAAGGGGTCTTCTACCATTGTAACACACTCCTAACATTCTCTAAGTATCAATAAGAAGAACTCTCTCTACTCTTCTCTCTATTTGCTCTTGTTCTTGAGTTATTGTTCTTGTCTTTTATATTATTTCATAACATACGGGGTTTAATATGATTTTTTCCCATAGTGATAATAAACACCGGTTAACATAGCATTTTGATATGATCTTTCTATTTTATAACTAAACACTCCGTCAGTAAGTAACCCAAATTTTCTATAAAGACTATATGAACGAACAAACCCAGGAAGAGCGAACCTATGCATTTGTAGTTGCAAAGGAAAACCACGTTCATACATTCATTGAAGGTAACGATAACAACTTGTGAGTAGCTATTTAATCACATCAAAATATCAAATTGTTCTTCCCATAAATAATCACCTTCTCCATTCATTAATAATGTTGACTTCAGTATGAAGCAATCGACTCAATAATACAAATTTGGAAACACTAATCTAAAAATCGATTCTTAAGCTGTCCTCAGCTAGCTCTTGAACATTCCAAGAAGAGCTTTTATCAAACTTCCATAAATGTTTGCTAATTTTGGTTTCAACCAGCTAGACTAAGGACTTCAGTAACTTTTTTATTAATGCAATAAATACTGTTTCCTTTGTTCATATTTATTTGTTTACTATACAAAATATATGTTTTTACTTTTACTTGTTACATTAATTCAAGAGTGTACTGGTGAAAAATCTGATTATCTCGATTGGGGCGGCCATGGCCGTATTTTCGCCAGTGCGTAAAGAATCAAGTCAAAACTCATCCCTTCTTTAAGATATTCGACATAACCGCAAGAGCATGGCATCCCATGGCCAGAAAACCCCACTGCTCCAAATAAGCCAAAGTCGTGACATAGGCAAGAGGGTTTTTCGACTATATATACATGCTCAAGCAAGCTCGAAGGGGCAGGCTTTCGCGACTTCGGCCTTTTTCTTCATGATCTTCGAAAGCAAAGAAAACACAGGAGACTCTACCTCAAGTAAAAGGGAAGAGGATCCTCTGCATCTGGAGGGGGGGGGGGGGGGGGGACCCTATCTTGGTATCTCGAGTGGGTCGAAGTATTTTGTAATTATCCTTCCTTCTCTACGGAGAAAGGAGGCAATGTTCATATTTAAATAAGATCTTTTGGTATCTTGTTCATCTAATATGCAACCGCTATCATTTAATCTATTTATCTGGTTTCGATTAAGTTTGACTACGATTTACCTCTTTTATTTTTGATTGATTTGCTTTAAAAGAGTTAAAAATCTTTTGAGTCAAACAATTTGGCATCGTCTGTGGGGATTTCCTAGTGAAAATTCATAGTCTTTCCTAAATCAAAGCTAAGAAACATGAGACGGGAAACCAACTCACACCAGTGTGGGGACAGTGCGCCGGGGGAAAAGAAACCAAACAGAATCGTCAGATCCATAATTCTCTACTCCATCGGCTTCGAACGTCCAAGACAAGGAGGAAGGTGTTGCAATCCAGTCTCTACCACTCTCTCAAAACCACCGAGCAGAGGCTAGGAACAATTAATCTAGACTGAAGAATCAAAAATCACTTAAGCACGACCAAAATCCTCCCGGCCGAAGACATACCCAAGTGAAATGGCCAAAGTCCAACGGAAAACTGCAACACGTGTAATGCGAGCCTGTGGCGAAATATCGACACCTTGCATCAGCAGTGTTGAACCACCTAACGCGAGTAATGCTGACCAAACTGGGACTTCCACGAGAAATATTCGCCATCAAAGTAAGAAAGATTATACCTTGCTCGAATCACGACAGGTTGTTATTTCGATAAGTTCGAAATAACACCCCTAAGGCCGAGGGCCCTCGCTATCAAAGTGAGAAAATTTGACCTTGCTCGAATCACGACATGCCGTTATTAATAAGTTTGAAATAACACCCCTAAGGCCGAGGGTCCTTGCTATCAAAGAAAGAAAGATTCAACCTTGCTCGAATCACGACGGGTTGTTATTTCGATAAGTTCGAAATAACACCCCTAAGGCCGAGGGTCTTTGTCATTAAAGAAAGAAAGATTTGACTTTGCTCGAATCATGATGGGTCGTTATTTTAATAAGTTCGAAATAACACACGTAAGGCCAAGGGCCTTCGCCATTAAAGAAAGAAAGATTCGACCTTGCTCGAATAACGATGAGTCGTTATTTTGATAAGTTCGAAATAACACCCTTAAGGCCGAGGGCCTTCTCCATCAAAGTGAGAAAGATTCGACCTTGCTCGAATCACGACGAGTTGTTATTTCGATAAGTTTAAAATAACACCCCTAAGGCCGAGGGCCTATGTCATTAAAGAAAGAAAGATTTTACTATGCTCGAATCTCGACGGGTCGTTATTTTGATAAGTTCGAAATAAAAACCTTAAGGCCGAGGGTCTTCGCCATTAAAGAAAGAATGATTCGACCTTGCTCGAATCACGATGGGTCGTTATTTCGATAAGTTCGAAATAACACCCTTAAGGCCGAGGGCCTTTGCCATCAAAAGTGAGAAAGATTGGACCTTGCTCGAATCACGACAAGTCGTTATTTCGGTAAGTTCGAAATAACACTCCTAAGGTCGAGGGTCTTCGCCATCAAAAAAAGAAAGATTCGAACTTGCTCGAATTACGACGGGTCGTTATTTTGATAAGTTCGAAATAACACCCCTAAGGCCGAGGGCCTTCTCCATCATAGAAAGAAAGATTTGACCTTGCTCGAATCAAGACGGGTCGTTATATTGATAATATTGAAATAACACCCTTAAGGCTGAGGGCCTTCACCATCAAAGTGAGAAAGTTTCGACCTTGCTCGAATCACAACGGGTCATTATTTTGATAAGTTCTAAATAACACCCTTGAGGCCGAGGGCCATCACCATCAAAGTGAGAAAGACTTGACCTTGCTCGTATCACGACGGGTCATTATTTCGATAAATTTGCAATAACACCCCTAAGGCCGAGGGCCTTCTCCATCAAAGAAAGAAAGATTCGACCTTGCTGGAATCACGATAGGTCATTATTTTGATAAGTTTGAAATAACACCCCTAAGGCCGAGGCCCTTTGCCATCATCAAAAGAAAGATCCGGCTTTGCTCGAATCATGACGGCTCATTATTTCGATAACTTCGAAATAACACCCCTAAGGCCGAGGGCCTTCACCATTAAATAAAGAAAGATTCGACCTCGCTCAAACCATGACGGGTCGTTATTTCGATAAGTTCGAAATAACACCCCTAAGGTCGAGGGCCTTCGCCATCAAAGTGAAAAAGATTCGAACTTGCTCGAATCACAACGGGTCTTTATTTCGATAATTTAGAACTAATACCCTTAAGGACGAGGACCTTTGCCATCAAAAAAAGAAAAATTCGACCTTGCTCGAATCACGACGGGTCGTTATTTCGATAAGTTCAAAATAACACCCTTTAGGCCGAGGACCTTCGTCATCCACATAGAAGAAAGATTCGACCTTGCTTGAATCACGTCGGTTCATTATTTCAATAAGTTCAAAATAACAACCCTAAGGCCGAGGGCCTTCGCCATCCACATAAAATAAAGATTCGACCTTGCTCAAATCATGATGGGTCGTTATTTTGATAAGTTCAAAATAACACCCTTAAGGCCGAGATCCTTCACCATCAAAGTGAGAAAGATTTGAACTTGCTCATAACGGGTCGCTATTTCGATAAATTCGAAATAACACCCTCAAGGCCAAGGGCCTTCGCTATCAGAGGAAAAGAAAAAGGCCGAGAATCATATGGCGAGTCCCCATCTCATGCCAAGTCGCAAATAATTGACAACGAAAATTGAGATACAAAGTGAATAACATAACTCTTTGTTATTGAAAAATCATGAGTGCTGACTATCACCGCCTACAACATGCCCCAGGCCCACAAATAAAAAAAGAACAAAAACAATGGACATACACCAGTTTACCAATGGAATGAGATAAAAACAAAATACAATCTTTTTTTTACTTGGCGTCAGCCGTCTTCATCTTCATCATCACCATCTGTGCCCCATTAGCTTCGGGCGTTACTGCGTCATACCCACAATTGATGCGAACTTCATGAGCCCTTGCTTGTGCTTCCTCGTATGCAACCTTAGTCACCGCACCCGCTTCCAAAATATTCTTATAAATATCGCGCTGAGCTTCATCGTAGACCCAAAGCTCATAAAGCTGATGAGGAACAACAGTACGATATGACTCATCTCGAGCCCTCAGTCGCCTATTCTCTTCTTCTAGGGCTGTAATTCGATCCGCTAGAACCGATGCCTCCTGATCAACTGCACCAATCCGCTCCCTGAGCCTCGCCTCCCTAAGGGTTGTTGTTGCCCTCTCCGATTCCTGCTCGGACCGGAGGACACATATGGTTTCTTCTAGAGCCGCCGCTTTCGCCAAAGCCTTAGATCGGGCCCTCTCAGTATGTTCCACGTCAGCAACCTTACTCTCCTACGCGGTCAGCTTCCCTCTCCATTCCGCGTTTATCACCTCGACCTGGACTGACTTCTGTTCCACCTCCAACTGCAGGGACCTCAGCTTGCCCTACAAATACTCACACTTTGCGATAACGTGCTTGCTCACCTCGAGCTCCTCATCTTTGATGGAGTTGCTCCCCGAGCTCACTCCTACTACGGATTTCTACATCAATTCTTGATCCTTCTTCTCCAAATCCTCGACCAGAGCTCGATTATGGGGGTCCCTTCTAAGCCGTTCGTGCAATTCACGGCATCTATTGCGATAGCGACAATACTTCTCCAACATCTGTAGGAAAATCCACGACCGTGCGTTGGCCCTGCGAGTATTCAAAAACAAAAATAAAAGTCCAAAACAATAACCCAAAGATCATACCCTCAAGCCCATGACAGCCAGTTCATCCCTTAGCTCTGCATTGGGGATGCTATGTAGGGTATCGTTCTCATATTCTGAGCATAGCAGACTAAACTGCGACATGAAATTAACCCCTTCTACCAAAATATTCACATCGAAAGGAATTTGGAAAACTCGAGCCTACCCCTCACTCCCCCTGCCCGCGTGAACCACCAAATGGGTGACAAGATCTATGTTTGACTCTGATTCATACTCATCAATCACCACCCCTTTACCTCTTTCTACTGAAGGAGGAGGAATGCGACCCGTCATAGACGAAGAAGGCACATCTGAGATCATTATGGATGCATTGGAGCTTCGGCCCTCTACTTCGACAAGGCGCTGATCATTAATAATAGAGGGGACTTCTGGCTGAATCATTAATACGATCGAAGTCTCCGGGCCCTGATCACCGGTGCCGGCATCAACAACTCGCTCCGCCCCGACAGGAGATTCCGCAGCTATACATTCCCTTGAGCCCGTCTGGGGAGATTCATCCAGATTGATCATAGTCGGAGGCTCCATCTTGAATGCCACCCTCCGTCTCCCTGATGTTCTATCCTCCTCCCCGATCAATGGAGACTTAGTCTTAGGATAGGCGACATTAGGTGGGGCCTCGTCTTAATAAACAGCCCTTGCCAGGGTAACCAAGACCGCAGATTCAACCGAAGCTGCCGTCGACGAGGGACGAGCAGCAGGTATCGCGACAAGACGAGCGGATGCGCCCGACTGGCGAAAAGCTAACTCAGGGCCCCTGACTTTTCCGTACTCTCCCTGAAAACGACAAACGGCTTATAAGAGGTAAGATATAAAAAAAAAGGAAAAACCACAACAATTTGGATAGAGATAAACAATAAATAAGGATGTTATCTCACCTGTAAGAGGTCTACGTCCAAACCTTCCGTGAAGGGTCGACCAAGTATGGACCCTCACTGTGTGTGGAAGAACGACCTCTACCCATTCATAAATGCCTTCAAGAGACGGCGGGGGCAACTTCTCAGCCGTGGAATAACAAAACAAGTCAGTACTCGCAACACAAAGGAAGAAGAAGGAAAAATAGGAATCGAACACTACGTTAATCAAAGACGCAGACTTACAAGCAAAATTCCATCTCTCAGGGAATCCAGTCGGGTTCGCCGCAATGCGATAGGTCTGCACATAGAAAAAGTTCTCATAAAAGCAACAATTGGTTCTGTAATCCATCTTTACTACTAGAACTTCCGATCCCCGAGGACATGCATAAATTATCGTGCCTCGAATTAACTGGGGAGCAAACAGGCTAAGCACGTGGCCCAGAGTAACCTCGCGACCGGCAAGCTCCGCGTATTTGAGGAACATGAGGAACATCTTGTATAAGTAAGGGGAAAGCTGAGCGAGGCACACCTCATAGTAGCGGTAGAAATCTACCACCAGCATGGGACGCGGGAGCGTGTTTACGATAAAAGGGTAGGCGTAAAACATAAAATATCCTGGACGATCGAATTGAACCCGGTCGTCCTTCTCTACCGGTCTCATCTTGACGAAATTGGGAATTTCCATAGTTTCCTCAAATCCGTGATTCCTACCTCCCCTATGAGGGGGTGATATCTGTCGGCTCCCTTCCACCATTGATTCTGAAGTCGATCACATCCTTCCCTGGGTGGGGAAAAATTTCATCCACCAAGGGAACCTCTTCGTCCTCCACCAAATCTACTTCTCTGGCTGCCGGAGTAGGGTTTTCAATTACCGAAAGGGCAACAGGAAGATTGTCATGGGAAGAAGCACCCGCCATTTTTAGCCAAAAGGGGAAACGAATTAACTGGGAGAAGTGAAAAGATTAATGATTGCAACTAGCAAGAGAGTAAGCAAGAATTCGAGATGTCTGAAAAGGAAATATCATGGAAATTTCCTTGAGGTAAACACTGAAGTGTGATTCCCCTATTTGTAAGAAGGCCCAAATCCCCCGAGCTCGAAACCCAAGAGTCACCGTTTGAACCTCATAGGACGCGAAACGTTCCAGTTACTCCGAAACGGGTGTCATAATGATAGCACGCACGAAACAACACCTCGTTTACCTAGCGATGTTTCGATTTTGAAACCGGTGCGACAATATGTGAGCACGGGGAAAACATTCCCACATCATCCGAAGTGAGAAAAGCCGTTATTTCGATAGATTCAAAGTAACACCTTTAAGGCCCAGAGCCTTCGCCATCCAAGGAGCAGAAAAGTTTGACGTCGCTCAAATTCAGATGATGTTTTTTCTATGAGTCCACAAAGCGCGATTAACGGGTAAAATGGGGGGTTCAGACTCCTCGTGGTTACGTCGCATGTGTGATCCATCCGTCGGGCCTGATGAGGTAGAGGAACTAACTGTATTGGTAAAAAATCTTATTACCTCGATTGGGGCGGCCAAGAACGTATTTTTGCCAGTGAGTAAGGAATCAAGTCAAAAATCATCCTTTCTTTAAGATATTTGACATAACCGTACGAGCATGACATCCCACGACCAGAAAACCCCACTGCCCCAGATATGCCAAAGTCGTGACATGGGCAAGAGGGTTTTTTGACTATTTATACATGCTCAAGCAAGTTCGAAGGCGGCAGGCTTTTGGGGCTTCAGCCTTTTTCTTCATGATTTTCGAAAGCAAAGAAAACGTACGAAACTTTACCTCAAGTAAAAGGGAAGAGGATCCTCCGCATCTAGAGGGGGGGAGGGGAGAAAACCCTATCCTGGTATCCCGAGTGGCCGAAGTATTTTGTAATTATCCTTCCTTCTCTACAGAGAAAGATGGCAATGTTCCAATTTGAATAAGATCTTTTGGTATCTTGTTCATCTAATACTCAACTGCTATCATTTAATTTATTGATTTGGTTTTGATTAAGTCTGATTACAATTTACTTCTACCATCTTTGATTGATTTGCTTAAAAAGAGTTAAAAAATTTTTGAGTCAAATAAAGAGAATGATTTTTTCCCTTGTTATACATCTATCATTAACTGCTCATTTTTTAAATCATTTCGCAAAATTTTTGAAAATACTATTATTATTATGGATAAAATTATAATATATATACTTTATTTATTTTTTTCTTAAAGGAAGTACAATACAAAAATATAAACAAATAAAAATGAACGGATAGAGTAAATCTCATATATTTTATTGCTAACAATGTAGTGGACATCAATATTCTGTTGGTTAGATTTCTTTTGTTCCAACTTGTGAATGGATGGGAGAGTTTCAACAGCCTCAACACATTAATTCACCAAACCCCATCACCAAATAGATTATTTTAAAGGGCAATCTTATAACATGTTCAGTAGTACTACCACAATATTGTCAGACTTAAACATGATTCCCACAAAGCAGCTCAACCCAACATTATACAAGTATCTTAATACGTGTTTCACTAAGTTGAATCTTGGATTACGACTGGTACTTAGCAATCCTAATACATGATTGCATATCGGTTTTAGGTGTTACACAGTCCGACATTTTTATAATATCATCTTTATATAATAATATTTTATTATAAAAATTAAGTTTTTCCGAAATAAAATTTCATGATATATTATAATATATGTTTTATATAACAACACTTCGTTATAATATCACAATAAATAAAATTGCTGTAGAGAGATTTGACGGTATATGTGAAGCTGCATAATTAGGTACAACATAGGATGTTAATCATTACTTAATTAGAACACAACATCCCACTTAACAACTTCTGAAACGCCTAATCCAAATTATATATATATAGTACACGTCAGCCCAACGACCTCATCACTTTCTTTAATCCTTTTATTTTACAGCCCAAGGTGTACATATATTAAAATTTGGTGTGGCGACCGCTTCCATTGGCGTTACTAATTGGGATATTTTGACTTTGACGAGCTAACCTATTAATTACGCACTTAATAATAAATTTAAACTAATCCAGTCTCTGAAATCGATGAACGGAAATGTCTAGTCCAGGGGACTGGTAGTTACGGGAAAACTCAGAATCGTGCCAAGCATAAATGCAGTTAGAGTTTTGACAATAACATAAATAAATGCCGATTTACAAAAGATTAATTAATTAATCTATAAAAATCTTTAAATCTGTTACAGGTAGCAATAAACAAGATTAGGAAGACAGTGGAGCACGTGAGCTCCTTGGCTCCCTAGAAGAACGAGATGTACCTTTTTTCTGCCTTTTACAAAGATCTTTGCTTGAATGCTTGTCCCACAAACTTAACCAAAGGAAAAAGGATTTGCGTCCACGCAAACATCACATAAATCAATTTTATTTGATGACATTATCCTGTCGACTGAAATAAAAAAAAAATCACCATAATTCAAGACAGAAATACTATTAATTAACTATGCTTCAATCCTTGACTAATTTATTGGATTGACAATATGAATCATACTTATCTCACTAATTTGGTACTGGGAGCAAAGATTCTGCCACAATTTACGTTCGACTTAGTCGAGGCTAAAAGAAGATATTTACGGTGGGGTTTATTTTAGTAATTTACTATTGAACATTTTGAAGAATTCAATGGGTTAAATACAACTAAACACGGTAGCATTAGAACCCCAATTTATACTCGTTCTGTTTAGATGTTATTATCACTTTGGAGAGAGAAACAAATGTCAAAACAGAACGAGTATAAATTGGGGTTCTAATGCTACCGTGTTTAGTTGTATTTAACCCATTGAATTCTTCAAAATGTTCAATAGTAAATTACTAAAATAAACCCCACCGTAAATATCTTCTTTTAGCCTCGACTAAGTCGAACGTAAATTGTGGCAAGTACTCATTGGAAATATATTTTTATTATGAAAATTTATGCCTTTTAATATTTCATCTTATATTGCAATATTACTATTTGATAGAATAAGTCATTTGTCTTCTACATTATACATATTAAGTACATTTATCGTATTGTTTCTATTATTAGATAAATTAACAATAGCACATCTCTAGAAGTAATACTTTCGAGAAGGTATAGCTCTAGCTTCAGCATTGTCTTTAAAATGGGAGACTACTAGACTTTTTATCCGATATTACTAAATATATACTGCATTTTATCTCAAAAATATAAACAATGAGTATGTGAATTCACATAATTAGAAATTAGGTTGTGTTATTGTCGCACTTTCAAGGAGGGAGTATATACATAAAATAGAATAAAAGCACAGAAACTTTAGGTAAACAGCCGTACCTGGGGGAAAGTGAATGAAATACACATTCTGATGCTATATAAGTATGTTCTTTCTTTTTTATTCACATTCGGTACCTGCATTTGTCTATGTCATACGGCGTAATAGCTGCCGGAAACGAAGTTCCCTCTCTTTGGAAATGAAATGTTGTTAGTAAATCACTTCCCACTATACCAAAATCATCATCATCAACCACTTCCTATTTTCTTCCTTCTACTCAACTCTCACCTATCTATATACACTCTGTTAAAATAGCTACTTTGATCATTACTAATATTATTATACAAATATGAAGAGGAGAAAACAACGAAGCCATGAAAAATTCTTTCTTCTACTCCAAATCATTATCCACACTCTGATATTCAAAGGACGCCGCCGTATTCACCACCTCCTTCCTCTTCTTTCCGCCTTAACCGGTGGCATTCTCTTTTTCTTTGTGCTTTTTTCTCCTCCCATCACTTCTCAACATAATCACCTTATCAATCCCATCTGGGTATGTATCTATGTAATATTCTCATTCATTTCATCAACCATTGTGTCACCTTTTTCTATTTTCTGTTTATCATTTTCTGGGTCTGTTTTGATTTTTCCCCCCTGTTTTGTTACTGCGTTTAGTTCAATAAAGGAACAGAGATTCAGATGAATCTGCAAAAAGAACCCGTCTTTCGCGTTCCGGTGAGCAAGCGTTACAGCTATTGCACTTTTGACTCGTACGTAAAAGATGGTTAATTTCTTTGTTTGAATATTTTCTTCCTGATTTTGAACATGTAGATGGCTGGAGGAAGTTTAAGCGGAGACATATGGACTTCTAAGCAATCAATATTATACCACGGCTGCAGTAATTCCAGCGACAAATTTCCAAGTGGGTCCATTTCAATTTGTTTGAGTCTTTTTGTAATTGTACGTGAATTTCGTTGAGAAAAGATTCACCTTTATTGTTTTGTCCTCACCTTTGAATCTTGATAATAGTCTTAAAGTTAATGAAAAGTTGACTGCTTTTGGTCTTCGTAATGTGTTCTGTACTGTATATTCGTCTGATGATTTGCAGGCGCAGAGGTTAATACCCATCCCGATAGGTACTTGATGATTGCAACTAGTGGAGGTTTGAATCAACAGAGAACTGGGGTAATTTCTTTTTTCAATATTCGTGCCAATCTTTTTCCTAATTGAAGGTCAACAACATGGAGAGGCACCACAGAGAGAAATACTTGATATGAATGTTTTTCCTTGATGGGTTTAATTCCCAAGTCACACCTCACGGCATTTAAAATATATTATATAATATGCATTTTTGGTAGCTTTTTAAAGAAGAAAAAAACATTGCAGACTTAGTAAGACATATAAGTTCAAGTGTTCAAAATTTTAAACCTCTAATTAAATCATGTCCTTGCGGATACCTGAATGAGATCTTCCCTTCTGAATGTTCTATGAGACCTCATTTAAATTGGGTAACTGCACAATTTTTGGCACGGGTACAGTGAAAAAAGCAGTTTGATTAGTATTTTAGCTTCGATCAAAATTAAGAAAGAACAAGAATATTTTCACTTGGAAGTTGGAACGATGATCTGGTGGGTCAGCTCTTAGTAATGTTACCTGTAAGGCTGAAACATTCAACAACATAGGGAGAGCGAGTTGTAGCTTTTGAATGATACCATGAATGAATAGTCAAGAGAGTTGCGCTGGTCCGCCCCTGATCCCATAATTTTGCAAAGGGGTCCCTTGTTCTTCCAACTTTTAGCCTTTGCCATCAGTTTACCTTGTTTTAATTTCCTTCCTTTGACCTGACAGAAACTAATTAATAGCATCGTTTTGATGGTTATTGATGCAGAGCAGTTAAAGAAATTAAGGATCCAATTAATTACTTATTCGCGGTCCTTATATTTCTTTTGGTGGATCTAGTTTTCTGTTGACACTGACTTGTCTTGCTTACCTGCTGTCATGAATCAGCAAGTCCATTTCTGGTCACTGTAAACGTATATATTAAACCTCAGATACAACGAGCAGATTTTTGGCCCTGCAACTCTAATTATTTTCTGTTACATTTAAGTGAATGCTAAATCAAATTTGAGTTTCAAATCATATTGGTGCTGGATGCAGATCGTAGATGCAGTTGTTGCAGCTCATATCTTGAATGCCGTCCTTGTAGTTCCAAAACTTGACCAGAAATCCTACTGGAAAGATTCAAGGTTTTATTTGGGATAATATTTGCACAAAGGCGTTTTGCAAGCTATCTTTTTGTTTGTTATAGCGTACTACAATTCATGAGGTTTAATCATTTCTTTCTTCGTGCAGCAACTTCTCTGAGATTTTTGATGTCGACCGCTTTATATCACATCTCTCAAAAGATGTCAAAATTATTAGGGATATTCCAAGAATTGGAGATAAAGTCATAACTCCATATACAACGCGTGTTCCAAGGAAGTGCAATGCCAAGTGTTATCAAACTCGCATCCTGCCTATTTTAAAGAAAAAACATGTAAGTCCTTTACAGATTAAAGGGGCATTTTTGCCTTATCCAGTGCATCAGAACATGATATCATCCCATGACTTGAAATTAGTGTACATCACATGATTCCCTAAGTTCTTAGTATTCTGTTACTCATGCTGCATTATACATGTATGTGGCAACTCGTGCTGAAATTAGTATTTTCCCCATCCATGTTGCTCTAATGCACAGCCAAGTCATAGTAGTTCAAGGTTTGAAACTTCAAGCTGCTGAAAGCTAGACGCAGGTTTACTATCCATACAACGCAAGCTCCACCTTATTTCCAGGAAAAATTGCAAGTCAAACTTATCCTTTTGACAATGTCTGTGTAATTGAGTAGGCAACCTGCGGAATTTTTGTGTGAATCATCCATGAACTTTAGGTTTTTTTAAGCTAAAATCTGCACCATCCGCACTGGTAGACTCAACGTCTTATTGTACAGAGTAGCTGTATGATTTAGTGCACATTGTTTTCTTTGGGTTTCTCCAACTGGACCTATAAACATATCTATTAACTAATTTGTTTTCGGACGCAGATTCTCATTTTGTTGACTCTTTGCTTTGTTCTGATGCAGGCTGTTCAGCTAACAAAATTTGATTACAGGCTTTCCAATCGATTGGATATAGATATGCAGAAGCTGAGATGTAGAGTCAATTTTCATGCATTGAAGTTTACTGATCCCATAATAGAAATGGGCAGAAAATTGGTGGAAAGGATAAGGATGAAAAGCAAGCACTTTGTTGCCTTGCATCTGAGGTAATTTGATTAACATTTATCACCAAAGATGTTTTATGCAAATGCTCTTTTCTTTGTTCATGGATTCTTTAAAAAAGATACTTTTATATCTTTCTTAAAAAAACAACAGCAGCAAATCACTCGTACTCAAAATTCATTTTTGTTGCCTGTATTTGGTGATGTAATAGAAATGGCAAAAGCTCAGCCCTATTGGTGTTGTATATATTGCGGATTTGTTAATCTGGATTACCTATATGTGTTTTGGTGCTATTTCAGTCTCAATGACATTCCTTTGGGACGTGAATGTTGATCTTGTCAGTGACCTAAGTCAACAACAACAACAACTACCCAGTATAGTCCCACAAAGTGGGGTCTGGGGAGGGTAATATGTAGACGGGCCTTACCCCTACCCGAAAGGGCAGAGAGGCTGTTTCCAATCGACCCCCGGCTCAGTGAAGGAAAGGAAAAACAAAAACAAAAACAAAGAAGCATTAGTAACCCCAGCATATCTAAACATAAGAACCATAACTAAAATAGCACGCAATAATATAAGACAGTAACTACCATAAATAACTATCAAATAACTACTGTAAGGGAGACACAATCCAAATTGGAATATGCTTGCTGAAAACCTGTTTACGACGTGTTAGGTTTGAACCAGATATGCTTGCATTTTCTGGATGCTATTACGGTGGAGGGGACAAGGAAACGAAAGAACTAGGTAAAATACGGAAGAGGTGGAAGACGTTACATGTGAGTCACCACTTATTTTAGTAACCATTAGTTTATGTATTGCCTTTACTTATAGTTAATATTGTATTGCTTCTTTGGCATAACTTGCAGGCAAGAAACCCAGATAAGGAACGAAGGCATGGAAAATGCCCTCTCACTCCTGAGGAAATTGGCCTTATGCTTAGAGCACTTGGTTTTGGTAATGATATTCATATTTATGTGGCATCTGGAGAAATTTATGGAGGAGAGGAGACATTGGCTCCTTTTAAGGCTCTATTTCCAAATTTTTATTCCAAAGAAACAATTGCTAGCAAGGAGGAGTTGGCACCATTCTCTTCCTTCTCTTCTAGGATGGCTGCATTAGATTTCATGGTTTGTGATGAGAGTGATGTATTCGTGTCCAATAACAATGGTAATATGGCGAGAATGCTTGCTGGAAGAAGGTAAGCTACTCCGACTTCATAAAAAATTTAAACGATATGCTGTGCCATATTCTTTACCAAATACCATGTTACATTATTTGCTAGTCTGTTAATCCGGGAAAGGGCAAAACATCTTAAACATCCTTTTCGTGTTGCAGGAGATATTTTGGTCACAAGCCAACTATCCGCCCAAATGCTAAGAAGCTTTACAAGTTGTTCCTTAGTCGAAACAACATGACATGGGAAGAGTTTGCCTCACAAGTTCGAACGTCTCAAATAGGTTTTATGGGAGAGCCGATGGAGGTAAAACCAGGCAGGGGAGAGTTTCATGAAAATCCATCAACATGCATTTGTACAGATTCTGATGCCAATGATAAAGAAGATGCAAGTTTATTTGGAACTCCTTCTATCATCTCTGAAATAGATACTGGTTCTTCTACTAATAGTGCTAGGAGAGATATGGTTGAAGCGACTGATGGTCAGGCTAGTGAAGAAGAGCAAGAATGGTCAGATATAGAATATATGGAAAATGAACTTGAAATTTAAGGAAGATGGCGTCCTAAAGACATAGATGCAGATTCGAGCAGACCTTATAAAACAGAACAGTCAGAAATGGAAGAGATTTTCTCGGATAAAAGACGGGTTGCAGTCGGGGCAGGTTCTCATTTTGAGTAGCTTCCATTGGTTGGTACCAAGATAATGGTATTGAGCAGAAATTTGTATATAAGGCCAAGTGCAGATTAGGAGTTTAGTTCTCCAGTTTTGCTAGTTGAAGAGTACAGTTTTTAAGGCAATAGAATCATTGAAATTATATGCATTTAAATATACACACTGCAGGATGAGTGGGAAAAAACCAACTTTATACTGCATACGTTCTTGGAGTATTGATTGATGGTACCTTTTGTTGGCGTTTCATGTTTATAGGGGTTTTTCCTTCTCTTTTATTTTGTTTGAGGAAAATTAAGTTGTATATAGTACTCAGATTTTCCTTTGCATTTATTTTCGGCTCAATCAGCCATTGCTAGTTAGTCTAAATGTGTTTCAATTGTTTATATACTAATCATTTTCCCACTGGAATTTTGAGGATATCAACGTGCTCATAACTCTCAGTCACATTCATGTTAAGGCCTGTGGTAAAGCAGAGAGAAGCTTCCGCCCTTGGTGTGACCTAGCGATCAATGAAGTGGGTAAGAACCATAAGGTCTTAGGTTCAAATTCCAGCGGAGGCTAGTGATCAATGAAGTGGGTGAGAACCATAAGGTCTTAGGTTCAAATTCCAGCGGAGGCTAGTGATCAATGAAGTGGGTGAGAACCATGTGGTCTTAGGTTCAAATTTAAAATACCATGTGGTCTTAGATATAGTTACCTGAAACTCTATCGTTCACCTAAAACACTAAGCGAATCTGTTGTGCCTCTAAGAAACAAATGTTTTATTATGAAAAAGACACTTCTGATCATTAATTAGTTTTATAAATGTTTAAAAACGTTTTTAGTTTCCAAAGGTTGTTTTTCTTGGGGGGTGGGGTTGTTAAGAAACAATATTATCTCATTGTAACGAAATGTCACTTTCCAAAAAATAAGGTACAGTATAGAAAGTGAAATTGAAGAAGGTTGAAGGTTTAATGTTTAAAACCCGGGAAAGCTGAGGTGGAAGGCGGGGAACCATACATAATCACTCAATCCATAACCAAAGAATAAGATAACGACGTGGCTTCTTCCTTGTTTCCCATTCTATACAATTCTACTTTTTATCAGTTATACAGTGGCAACAATTCTTGCCCAAATCTCCATTCTTTGATTTCTCCCTCTCTAATGGCCTCCACCCTCTACGCCCAGCTTACCACCCCCACTAAACTCAGTCCTCTTCCCTCCCGCAAGCTCTCTTCCAGCTTGTCATGGCGCACCATGTTTGATGCTTCTACTCTTTTCCCTCCCAATTTTCCCATCATCAGCACTACTAAAGGTAATTATTTTACAGTCTTTTGGGATTGTTAACAAAACATGATTCCAATATCACGCACTAATTTTCTTGGGTTTATTAATTTCTTTGGTGACGGTAGGCAAAAATTGTTCGGTACCTAAGGTGGTGTGCAACGCTCAGGCTGCTCCAGCTGCGGTGAATTTAGCTCCCGGAACACCAGTGAGGCCGACTAGTATACTTGTTGTGGGTGCGACGGGTACATTGGGAAGGCAAGTAGTTAGGAGAGCACTCGACGAGGGGTACGATGTTAGATGTCTGGTCAGGCCTAGGCCTGCTCCTGCTGATTTTCTTCGTGATTGGGGCGCCACTGTTGTCAATGTAAGTACAAATACTCCCAGATTATTCTTGTTTCTTTAATTTTAAAAAAATTGTGTGATTATCAAGCTAAACTGATTTCTGGACAGGCGGATTTAAGCAAACCTGAAACAATTCCAGCAACATTGATTGGAATCCATACAGTTATTGATTGTGCTACTGGACGTCCTGAGGAGCCTATAAAGACTGTAAGCATACACCTACTGGGCAAAAAAGGGGGTGAATAATTTACTTCAAATTATACTTAAGGTTCTCATTAGAATGAAAATTGCTCTGTTTATTTTACTGCCTTGATAATTGTCAGGCTGCCACTACTGTTTTCTCTTATTTACATTATTGTTGTTAGGGCTGTTCACAAAAACCCGAAAAACCAAACCAAACCTAAAACCAAACCAAACCGACCAAAAAAACGATACTTTTTGGTTTGGTTTTGGTTTTGGTTTTGAATTTTAAAAATCGATCAAATTTGGTTTGGTTTTGGTTTTAATCAGAAAAAAGTCGAACCAAACCGACTATAAAAGTAGCTATTTCAAATTTATTAGTACACCTAATATACATATATATACACATATATATATGTATATTGTTATACAAAGTTTTAATTGATGGTAAATATTGTAATAGTTTGCACTTTTAATATAATTCTTTACCTTTACATTCTAGTTTGATTGTTAGTTTTCTTTTGTTTAGTTAAGAAACCATTTCCTGTTAAACATAACATATTCTTAATTTAGTCCTTAAATTATTCATCACTATTTGGTTCAATTATCATCAATATATTTTGGTAAATATAAATTTCTCAAGATTTAATAGTGTTGCATTGAAAATGTGATCGTCGTAATATGTGTTTGGTAGCGTATGCCTTATATTTAAGAAAAAACCGACAAATAACCGAAAAAACCGAAAAACCGACATAAAAACGAATCGAGAAAAACCGACTTAATTGGTTTGGTTTGGTTCTAGTATTTGAAAAATCGACTTACTTGGTTTAGTTTCTTTTTAGGGAAAAATCGATCCAAACCGAACCATGAACATCCTTAATTGTTGTTGTGGCTTATCAAGCTTATTTACTTTAGCCATTCATTTTAGGTAGATTGGGAAGGAAAAGTTGCACTTATACAATGTGCTAAAGCCATGGGCATTCAAAAATTTATCTTTTTCTCCATTCACAACTGCGACAAGCATCCTGAAGTTCCCCTTATGGAGATCAAATACTGTACAGAGAAGTTTCTCCGTGATTCAGGCCTCAACCACATCGTAATTCGGCTATGTGGCTTCATGCAGGTAATCATCCTCTAATGATTTTATTACTCATGCTAAAAGTATGCCCTATATTTGTACATTTTAACCACAATGCTGAAACAAATATCATTGAATGTGAAAACTCTTTAAAGGTATTGCAATAAGTTAGATTCATGAAAATATTTTGGTAAACTTATTGAAATTAGGAAGCATTTCGTAAGCTCAAAATATGTACAAATCACGAACTTAATGATAGGGCATCCTAAATGGACACCTTAGAGTGCAAAAGACTATCAGTGTTGAAGCACTAGATGTTGCGACTGGAAATTCATAATGCTAAAGCATGTCATGTTATGTTCTTATTATTGACAAAGTTGAGAGGTTCGTTTGAGTTATGAATATGTACCTAGACACAGAACCTAGGGTACTGTGAGCATAGGTATGCGCTCCATGAACTTTATAATGGAGTGCTCGTTTTGTTCTTATTCATTAACTCGTACCGACTGGAAAAAAAGTCACAGCTACTGCTACACAATTAGTTTTCAATCCAACCGATAAGGTGTTCTTTCCACAGATATTTACTTTTGCCATGTCTATTGTCCTTTAGTCATATTATTGATTGTCTTAGTACTTTAAAAGTTAATTTTCATTTTCTCCAGGGCCTTATCGGTCAATATGCAGTGCCTATACTTGAAGAGAAATCTGTATGGGGAACTGATGCTCCCACTCGAATAGCATACATGGACACCCAAGTAAATTTTCGACTTAGTTTCTTTTGAGTCTAATTAACGTAATTTTCGACTTAGTTTCTTTTGAGTCTATTTAACGTAATTGATAAATAATTCTATACTACATTGCTTTCAGGATATTGCTCGCTTGACATTCATAGCTTTACGCAATGAGAATATTAATGGGAAGCTTCTCACTTTTGCTGGGCCTCGGGCATGGACAACCCAAGAGGTAAGAAGGATCTCCATTTTAATCATTACTATTAGTTTCCTTGGCAACTTAAAATGTAGCCTTTTGTGCTACTTTTTTTTCTGGATTGGGGTAAGCAACACCGGATGCTGTTAATATCAAGAGCTTAATTAACTTAAAACCAATTTCATTTTGAAGCTTCCTTAGGAGTTAGGCCATCAACTTTCTGCTAAAGATATGCTAGATCTTTTATATATACTAGACAGTAAGAAAAAGGTCAATCCACATCTTCGAAATTACAATATTGTTTCCCATTGTCAAACCATTACTAATTATTTTGAACTTAGATACCCTTACTCTTGAAGTAAGTTTCCCAAAAAGGTTAGAGTAACCTCCTTTTCCTTTCGTTAACTGTTTTTTTGTTGCTTTTTCTGTCTCTGTTATTCTCTCCCTTTTCTCCTGTTTGGTGATGTTTATTATCTTCTTTAAAGTAAATACTCATTGCATCAGGTGATAACATTGTGCGAGAGACTTGCCGGCCAAGATGCCAATGTGACTACAGTGCCTGTCTCAGTTTTGCGATTGACACGCCAGCTGACTCGGTTGTTTGAGTGGACGAATGATGTTGCTGATAGATTGGCATTTTCGGAGGTTGATACTTCTTCTAGCTTTACATTTTGTAGTTTTTCATCTTTGTTTGCGGAGTGTTTCTTCATTATAAAATGCAATCTGATGAGATTAGAACATCAATCCTGTCTTCTTGTTTCGGCTGTTCATTATATCTGCTACATCATCTCGTTTCTTCGACTAGATCACTTCCTTCTTCTAGTTGTTTCCGATGTTCTTTCCAAAAGAATCAACCTACTCGTAAGTTCAGGGAAAAGATAACTCCTTTAACAACTGTGGAGTTGGGTTGACGGGGAAAGGATGATGTCTTAAAACTATGTTACTCGGACTCTTCAAAAATGTTTTTGGGTGCGTGTCAGATCTTTCAAATTTAGTGCATTTTTGGAGGTTCCGACATGGGTGCGGCAACACTTTTGGAGAATCCGAGCAACATACAACAACAACAACAACAACAACTACCCAGTATATTCCCACCAGGTGGGGTCTGGGGAGGGTAATATGTAGACGAGCCTTACCCCTGCCCGAAAGGGCAGAGAGGCTGTTTCCAGTCGACCCTCGGCGTATAGGATAAAAAAGGGAAAGCTGCATTAAGAAACAAAGGTAAAATTAGAAACACAAGCAAGACAAAACAAAATAATAAAGCACAAGTACTCCCGCAGAAATAACGTAAATAATTATGGAAACATAAGCAACATAAATACAGTCGCATGCAATAATAACAAGCAGTAACTACCATATTAACAACCCTCTGGGGACCTAAGCTAAAACACTAATCCGAGCAACATAGTCTTAGAATAAACTACTCTTACTATTCTCAAAAGGTAAAGTTGTTGTCATGTGACTAGGAGGTCACGGGTTCAAATCGTGAAAACAGACTCATGCAGAAATGCAGGATAAGGCTGCGTACAATAGATTCTCGTGGTCCGGCCCTTCCCGGACCCCGCACATAGCGGGAGCTTAGCGGGTAACACTTTTAAAAAATAAGGAGTTTGGATGAAATTTTAGAATGTGCTATTCTTCGTGTCCTTTGAATAGATAACTATTTATACAGATTGCATTCCATTTGTTCCATCATTCCTTTGAAATTTAGCTGCCACGAAATTTTTGCTTGTTACTTTGTTTCCGTGTTTGACAAATCTGCATCATAATAAGAAAAGAATTAATTGCATGGTTTATCATTCAGATTCTGGTGATATTTTACCAGAACAACTTTTGATCTTTAATTAGCAAAGTCATTCACATTGAGGTATAATGCTTGTTTTGATTGATTTACTTGATTTTCCAAATTCCTGTTTCCATGAAAAGTTACTCATACTTGCTTGAAGCACAGCCGCATTGGCACTTTTTATTAGTCAAGACCACGTTGTTTTTCGTATGCAACAGCTTTCTGATCTGTGTCTAAGTAGTAGAAAATAATGTAATACGGGATAAACTCATGTACAAATTGTGCATTTCCCCCTTGCTTGAGTGTTAGATGGCAAAAGATAACTAATGTTTTCGGTCTGCTGGCAATTTCCAGGTTTTGACAAGCGATACTGTCTTCTCAGTTCCTATGACTGAGACATATAGTCTTCTCGGTGTGGATGCAAAAGACGTCAGTTCACTGGAGAAGTATCTGCAGGATTATTTCACCAACATACTGAAGAAGTTGAAAGACCTTAAGGCTCAATCAAAGCAAACAGATATTTTCTTTTGAGAGAAATACTTGTTTATGTTGTTGTAAAAGTAATATACACTGTGACAGGTATACATCAGCAGAGGCATGCTCCTTTTGGAACTTGCAATCTTTCTTTCTTTTTTTCCTAGTTTGTTCCTCGTGTATTCATGAATTGTAAAGGTTATACGATTTATTTAGTTACCGTGAAAGCCCAAAGAAATCTGTAGAGGTTATACGAGTCAGCCTTGTATTGTTGATGCTCTTTCATAAGATAATCAATAGTCAACCGGAAACTATTTTGGCCCCATGAATAATTGTAGAAAGCCTTTCTGTGGAGGCCAATCTAATTGTAGTTTAGGACACACAACAGTTCGAATTCTTTGCCAATAAAATACAATGGACAAACCAAATCAAGCATAATGCATACTTGTATCTTTTTTTTGGATTCAGATTTGATCAACTCAAACACTATTTTACCAGTCACAGACCTTTTTCTTTTGGCAATAAATTTTCACAATTCTTCACCATCAAGAAGATACTTTTGAAGCTACGAATTCATGTAAGAATGTCCACAGTTGAGTCCAGTTATTATAGCGTACTCACAAAGGTCGAAGCAAACATGTAATCTTTTATAATCAAACCATAACTCTTAGGTCTTCTCACACAATACTCTATGGAGTAAAAGGCCATGCACTATAGATGCTTGAAATAGTGGCTTTTCAGGCAAATTCAAAAAGTGGCCAGAAAGACTACTCTTAATTCCTAAACTTATTTTCGAGGCCCTTATCCTGCAACAACTTTTGGAACTCACCCATATCTGCTAATCTTAATGAGTATCTCTTAGTGATCTTCTTGTTCAAGGTCTCAATATCATCTAAAAATATCTTGTACTTCAAGGGTGAAAGTTCCGATCGAAGCTTTAAAATTTCAACCTCGCAACTGTCAGACTCATCCTCAGGCATCTCATCCTGTATATGATTTAAAGGTGTTGATTAATCAAAGGCAAACGAATAACTAATTTAATAATTAAAAAGATCTCTATAAAGTCATGTTTAGTGAAACATCCTAGGAAATATTTCAAATATCCAGAAAGAAACTTTAAACATCCAGAGAGATTTTTGAAACATATTAAACTTACCTCAACAGATTGAGAAGATGCATTATCATTCTTCTTCTTCGACGATTTGCTACTCGTCAGTATTCTACTGACTAAGTTTTACGGACTCTTCGACTTTGATGTCGTCCCTGTCCAAATACGAGACCGGGACGGGAGCGGGAGTGGATACATCCCAGATACAGTCAACTGACTTCGGATACTTTGACCGGAGTCCATCGACAACTTTGGGAGAAAAATTGAGATTTTGATTTCTCAAAATAAAAAATAAAATAGATTTAGGAGAATGAAAGAATAATGTCCATCTTGGAGAATGAAAGATTGAATTCTATTATATTTATGTAAGTTTTTCACATAATATCTCTCAAAATTTATAATAATTTTTATAGCTCTATTTTTTATTAGCCGAATCCCCGCCCGTATCCATATCCGTATATGCACCCCTGAATCTTAAAATTTAGATTTTCCTGAATCCGATACTCAAATCCGCCCCCCTATAGAATAGCCATACCCGAGCCCGAGCAACTTAGACTATTGATGCTTCATCATCAATATTGTCTCCTCTCTCCTTTCATCAATTGTTGTCTCCTCTTTTGATTCTTCTTCGTCGACATTTGTCTTTTCTTCTCTTACTTTCCTTGTTTCCTCTTCTTCTTCCTTTTCTATTTACTCTTCTTTTTCTTTCTCTGTTTCTGCTTCTCTAGCATTCTCTCCTAGAACATTCTCTGTTTCCTCTTTATTTTCTTTCTCAATTTCCTCTTCATTTTCGTTCTCTTTTTCTTCTTCTCCAGTATTTCCTTCTTCTACTACCTGAAGAGGTTTGGCTTCCACTTCAGCTACAATTGATTTTTGTAGCTCATCCTCCTGAGATGTCTTAATTCTTTTACTTTTGGAAGGAGATTTATATCTTCCTCTTCCACCTGTCGTTGACACACGTTACTTTGCCATTTTATCTGCACACACAAACAAGTAACGACCACCAATAAAATATATAAATAATTTGTTCCTAACACATAAAAAAAAATTATAAATATTTAAGTATCATTTGGTGAAATATCTCAGTGTGAAGCCTCACATAAGATGTTTCAAACGTCTCATTAAGATGTTTGAAACATCTTAATGAGATGTTTGAAACATCTTACTGAGATATTTCAAACATCTCTAAAGGTGTTGCATTCATACAAGATTGAGCTTAAGAGGTAAAATTAATTTTCTGCCATCTACACATGCTAAGCAAGATATAGCAATTTAAGTTTCTAGCTAGTTAGATGGAGTTTGAAAGAAAGCTAGCAATGTTCGTATTATAGTTTTCCAAACTTCTTTATCTATATGTCTCTATCAATGATTTTTTTAATCACAAAAATAATCAACCATCTCATTGTGATAATCAGGTATCTTTTGGAGAAACATTTCATGGATTGTTAAACGTCCTTACAGATGTTTCAAACATCCTACATGAAGCCTCAAACATCTTAATGGGATATTTCAAATACTCAACTCAATATATCATTGAACAAACCCAGATAAATACTGCAATAACTTCACAACATACAACAACAATAATAACAACACAAATATTTAACAATATCTTAAGATGTTTCAAACACTCAAGTGACGTGTCTGAAAACTCCGGGCAAAAAAGTATTCCACAGACCCAAAATAGAGCAATATAGCTGTTTTGATATCACAACAACTAATTTTATGGGCATGTGGAACAACCACATCAACAGTTACAATTAAACAATATGAAAATATCAAATTTTCGGTCAAAAATATCATCTACACAACAACTCTAGAATTTAGGCATAAAAACTATACAACAACAAGAAGATGCAAAAACACCCCAAAAGATCAATTTAGGGTTGAAATAATAAGTTTAGGTTTTATCAATATGATAGAAAAAAGGAAAAAAAACTTACCTTGATGATGGAATCTCAACTTCAAAGCAAACCTGAACGGAATGGAGTCGATCTTTGAATCCCTATAGTACTGTTGAGTTTGGAGATTGAATTTGAGAGAAAAGTTAGAAAAGTTTGGGGAAATTAGATTAAATTCAAGCCCTATAATACTCTTCGGTCGATTTCTGAACCTATGGACATTGAGATAATATCGATTAATACTGGGGCTACAGTTGTAAATTTTGATTCTTATATTATAATATTTTTGGGCCTTGTGATGTCTAGTAAAAGGGTGATAGATCGATGGTATTATGCTTGCTAAGGTTAGAGCACATGTGATATCATAGTTGTCTTGTTTTGAGCAAGTATTGGTGTGAGAGTCCTGATCTTATTGGAGGATTTAGTCATCAATTGTTATAGGTAAAACCTATTTGAAAGTAAACAACTATAGAGCACTATAGCTAGAGAGTTGAATGGGTATACAATCATGTGGGTTAACTTGAGGAGATTAGCACCCCAAGATATGCAATATTTATAAAATTTAGTAACTTCAAGATTTACAAATATAGATTGAAATAAGAGAATGTGTAATGATCCGACTGGTCGTTTTGAGAAATTAAGCTCTGTTTGGCGGCGTAAGGTCTGGAATAGCTTCATAATATGAGTATCTACTCGCGTGCATGGTTGACTTCAATTAGCGGATGACTCTGACTCAGAGTCAAATTGAAAGAAGAAATCTAGTTTTGGAAGCTAAGCAATAAGAAATTGACTGAAATTTGACTTTTGAGTAACAACCATGGAATGAGTTTTGGGTGATCTCAACAACTTCATATGGTGACTTTGGACTTAGGTACTCTTCCAGATTCGGATTTGGAAGCCCGTAGGGTAATTTGAGGCATTTCGGCAAAAGTTGGAAAAGTTGAAGTTTGAAAAATGGAAAAGTTTGACCCATAGTTGACTTTTATGTTACCGAGGTCGGAATGCAATTTCGAGAGTTGGAACAGTTCTGTCTTATCATTTGGGACTTGTTTGCAAGATTTTGGTGCCATTTCGGATGGGTTTGACTGGTTTCAACACGAGTTTCAAAGTTGGGAGATTTAGAGTTCATAGTTCGATTCATGGCACGATTTGTATTTCCGGCATTGTTTGATGTGATTTGAGACCTCGAGCTAGTCCATTTTAGGTTATGGAACTTGCTTGTGTGTTTAGATGGGGTCCCAGGGGCTTCGGTATGTTTCGAACGAGTTTCGGATATTTTGCATGGTTTTAGGCATGTCCGATTTCCGGTGTTTTCGCACCATGAGACCTTGGAGCGTAGGTGCGGCACCGCTTCTACGTGAGCCTGATCGCATCTGCGATCTTTGAGGCTTGGAAGCTAGCTCGCTTCTGCAAGTGTTGGAATGCAGGTGTGTAACCGTTTCTGTGCTTCTATTATCGCTTCTGCTGTGCCGCTGATGCGGCTAACTATCAGTAGATGCGAAAGTGCTGGGCAGAATCCTTTATATCGAGGGTTTTGCAATTTTCTTCATATTTTGAGTTTTGGAGTTCGAATTTGGGAGCTTCTTTTGAGGTTTATCAAACAAATCGATTGGGTAAGTGTTCTTCACCTAGTATCTAATATATTTATTGATTTTATCCTTATTTTTATCATTTAAATTGTGTTTTGGGTTGAGAAAATGTTGGTTTTTGAATAAAATTTCTAAAGTAAAAAATCATGATTTGAGGGACCAAATGGTATCGGAATTTAATAAATTTTGTATGGTTGAACTCATGTCGGAATGGGTATTCGATTTTTGTAAAATTTATTGGGTTCCGAGGTGCGGGCCCAGGGGTTGACTTTTGGACTAATTTTTAGATTGTCTTAAAGATTAAGACTTTATGAATAGTTTCTTATGAGTTTTATTTATGCTTTGAAGTTGCTTTGGTTAGATCTGAGTCGTCTGGAGGTCTTTTCACTTGAGAAGTGGATTTTAGAGTATCAGTTTATCTTTTTTAAAGTAAGTATCTTGCCTAACCTTGTGTGGGTGATTTCCCCTGAGGACTTGAGTCTTCTATGTTGATTGTAATCCGTGTATGCGAGGTGACGAGTGTATGGTCGGACTTATTTGTGGATAGTTAGCCTTTTAGGGTTCTTAGGTCCTTATATTTACTCTATATGATGTTGTTCTTGATATGACTTAGTTCCTATTTACTAGTTTCACACCTACATGCTTAAATTTGAATTAATTGCTTAGAATTTACTCTTACTATCTATTTAACTTAACTGAAGATTTTACCTCTTCTATCATGTTATCCCTTCATAACTACTTATCTTATTTGAAATTATTATCTTCTCCTCCTATAATTGTTTAGTCTTAATTGAATTTATGATTACCTTTCCGCAATCTGTACTTAATTGAATTGTTCAATATCTTCGTAGTTGACCAACCTTAAAAGAAGTCTAGATAGCCCATTTTAGTTGACTTTCCCTTATTTGGAACTATTTGACTCGTGTTAGTTTTTCCTTGTTGCCAAACCGTGCATTGTGGAATCGTTGTGGCACACTAGTTCCTGCCTTGTTGAGCTGCTCTCTTTACGCCTAACATTGTTTTATGTGGTTATTCCTTATGAATGAGTTCTACCGCTTCCTTATGATTTAGAGTTCTTGAGTTGATTCACAAGTCGTACTTGTATTATATCATTGTTGATGTTGTATTCGTTATGGTGATGCACGCGGTTTCTGTTATGCTGTGACTGTTATCTTTATTGGTTGCGTTGCATATTTATTTTAGGACTACGAAATGGTATTCTGGGAGATCTTCCTGTATTGCATATTCACTTTGGCACTACGGAACGGTATTTTGGGATATCCCCCTGCACATTTACGTTTGGGACTATAGGACGGTATTCTGGAAGATCCCTTGTTGTTATAACTGTGTTCTGAGATGCTGATTTTTTATGCTTACATTCTTTTAAACATTCTACGTGATGTCTGTTCTTTTCCATAAGCAAGAAAGAGCTCGTGGATCAAAGGCCACAATTCTCTGCAAACTGCAAGTGTTCAAGAATTCAAGCACTTCAACACAAATTTCAAGTATTCAAGATAAAAAACAAAGTTAAATTAAATACAAGGTGTTCAAGATCAAGTCTACTTGTTCGCGATACAATTCATGGTAACAATCAATGTGATGACCCAAAGGGTCATCACATATTTTTTTTATTTATTCAAGGCCTTGGAAAACTTATTAGGGTCGCCTCGATTCGCGTGCATAGTCCGGGCGCGTAACCAAAAAGCTTATATATGAATTCTGTGAGAAAAATGCTAAAATTTGATATTAAAATGACTAAATTTAACTTCGATCAACATTTTAGATAAACGGACCCGGACCCGTGATTTGACGATCCCGATGGGTTCGTAGGAAAATATGGGACTTGGGCTTATGCCCGGAATCGAATTCTGAGGTCCCAACCCAGAGGAATGAATTTTTGCATAAAATTGTTTTCTGGAAATAATTATGGAAATTGAAAATGAAATTTGATTAGCAGACTATGGTATTGGGCCCGTATTTTAGTTCCGACGCCCGTTACAAGTCTTATATATGATTTAAGCACTTTCTGTAAAGTTTGGTTGAATATGGACATCGTTTGACGCATTTCGGACTTAAAATGGAAATTTTATGTTTTATGAAAATTTAGAAGGAATCATGAGCTTTGAGGCTTGATTCAATGTATATGATGTTATTTTGGAAATTTGATCGCACGAGTAAGTCCGTAGGATGCTTTTGAGGTTGTAGGTATGTTTGGTTTGGAGCCCCGAGGGCTCAGGTGAGTTTTGGATAGGACACGAGTGAATTTTTGGACTTTGGAAGTTAGCGGTTGCATTTCTGACCTGCAGGCTTCTCAAATTCGTAAATGTGATATTGCAAATGTGAATGGCTTCTCGCAATTGCGAAGTTAGCCTAGCGAAGGTATTCATGTTGGCCAGGAATTGCAAATGCGACCACATGGCTCGCAAATGCGAAGCTGGGACTTTCGCAAATGCGATATATTGGTCGCAAATGCGAAGTCCCTTGATTTGTTCTATGTTCGCAAATTTTGTACTAGTCTTCACAATTTCCAAGCCTGTAGAGTCGGGGTTCGCAATTGCAAACTCCAGTTTGCATTTCCCACATCTGAGGCCTGCATTTCTCATGCTTAGTCGAATTTTTCACCATTTTCTTCATTCTTTCAAAACCCAAACACACTTAAGCGATTTTTCAAGAACAAGATTTCTTCCAAGTCATTTGTAAGCTGGTTTTTACTCATTTCTTTCAATCTTTAACATTATTTAACATGTTTTCAACTTAAAACCAAGGATTTCCATGGGTGAAATTGGGGATTTTGAGTAGAACCTAGGTTTTTCTAAAACTGGGATTTGGACCTCAATTTGAGGTCCGATATCAAAATAAATCATAGATATGGATTCATGAGGGAATGAGTACCTGGGTTTTGGTTCGAACCTTTTGAGGTAAACTTTTGGAAATTTATTTTTATGCATTCAAATTGGTTCACTTAGCATTTATTGATGTATTTAAGTTATTTGTGACTAGATTCGAGCGGGTTTGTTGTGGAATCGAGGGTTAAAGCTATAATTGAGGCTTGAGTTGAGTTCAAAGCATCGAGGTAAGTGTTTGGTCTAATCTTATATTGAGGGATTAGGAGTCGTGTCGTATTTTCTATTTGCTTCTTGTTGAGTACGATGTATAGGCATGTCGACGAGTATCTATACGTCGGTGTCAAGCATGACCGTGAGTCTTATATTATGATTTTCATGATTTTGTGGTATTATTCATGCCTTGGTGATGATTTCCATGGTTATGTAAAGTTGTGGAAGGAATTGCGTCCAATAAACATTATAGCGACGGTTCTAGTTGTATAGCGAATTGAGGAAGTATAAGTGGTAGTATAAACTCTAGAGTATTTGCTCGAGTTGCAAAGTGAATTGTAAAGTACAAGTGAGAAAGAGAAGAAAACATTATATTGCCCCCTTGCCAATCTATTGTTAGGTTGATGGTTCCTTGTTTAGGAGTTGTAATAAGTTTAGTTATAGCTAAAGTAATTAGAGGTTGAAATGAGATTGGTTATAGCTGGAGTATTTCGGTGTTGTAACAAGTTTAATTATCGTCGGGGTAGTTAGGTGTCAGAACGAGTTTGATTACAACTGAGATAGTTAGATATTGGGGCAAGTTTGGTTATAGTTGTGGTAGTTAGATATTGGAACAAGTCTAGTTATAGCTGATTTTCCCTTGCCGGAGCGTTTGAATTGTTGTTATTGTTTCCCTTGCCGGGAAGTTATTACATTGTCTTGTTCCCTTACCGAGATTATATTGTGTATTTTGTTAGAAGTAATGGGAGCGGGTGGTATGCCTACCACAAGATATTGATTGAAATGGGATCGGGTGGTATGCCTACCATAAGATATTGATTGAAATGTGATCGGGTGATATGCCTACCACAAGATATTGATTGAAATGGGATCGGGTGGTACGCCTACCACAAGATATTGATTGAAATGGGATCGGGTGGTATGCCTACCACAAGATATTGATTGAAATGGGATCGGGTGGTACACCTACCAGAAGATATTGATTGGAATGGGATCGGGTGGTACACCTACCACAAGATATTGATTGAAATGGGATTGGGTGATACGCCTACCACAAAATATTGATTAAAATGGGATCAGGTGGTACGCCTACCACAAAATATTGATTGAAATAGGATCGGGTGGTATACCTACCAAGAGATATTGATTGAATTGGGATCGGGTGGTATGCCTACCACAAGATATTGATTGAAATTGGATCGGGTGGTACGCCTACCACAATATATTTAAATGGGAGCGAGTGGTACGAGATATTGAAATGGGAGCGGGTGGTACGCCTACCACATGATATTATGAAATGAGAGCGGTGGTACGCCCACCACGAGATATGAGAAATGGGATCGGGTTGCATGCCTTCAACAAGATGAGTTGAGAATGAAAAATGTCTTATTTCCTTATTCCGTGTTAGAAGCTTAACTGTAGATATTTATCTTGTTATCTCTGATATTTTGTTTCTATCTGTTGCCCCTAAAGCATGTCCCCTTCCCCTGTTTTAGTTGTTTATTTCTTTTGTTTCTCCATATATTTGTATATATATTTCTGCACAAGTTTATTTGGAGTCTGGTCCTAGCCTCGTCACTACCTCACCGGGGTTAGGCCAGACACTTACTAGAACATGAGGTCGGTTGTGCTGATGCTACACTCTGTGCTATTTTGCACAGATATAGGTACCAGAGCAGCATCTTGAGTTGTAGTACTAGATTGGGAGCCAACCTTCAGTCCAGCGAGACACCGAGGTAGCTCTGCGGGCGTTCGCAGGACTGTTCCTTTATCCTTATTTTAGTATATTATCACTTGTATTAGAGACAAACCGTTATATTTTTTTTCAAACGATTGTATTTAGCACTCTTAGTAGTTCGTAAGTATCGTGACACCAATCTTGGGAAGGGGCTTATATTAAATATTTCACATTTCGATTTAGTTTTCTATATTTAAGACTTCTGCTTATTATTTAATTTTGATGCTTTTATATTATTTTCAATAATTGTTAAAAGGGATTTTGTTATTAACGTAAAATAATTAAATTTGGCTTGCCTAGCTCCCATTAGTAGGAGCCATCACGACTCCTGAGGGTGGGAAATTCGGGTCGTGACAAGTTGATATCTGAGCTTTAGGTTGCATAGATCTCACCACTCACGTACAAGCTCGGTAGAGTTTGAGGGATCGGTACGGAGACGTATGTATTTATCCCCTAGAGGCTACATAGTTAGGAACATTTCACACTTTGTTTTTTTCTTGTCGTGCGGTTTTGTTTCTCAATGCTATGTTAAAACCTCCACTCTTTTCCTTTCGCGAATGCGAGCTCATGTACCACTTCTTCAGCCGAGCAGCAACACAAACCAATGATAGATCAACTACGTCTTTGGAGGATTTGCGAAGGTTGGATAGATTCCACCAAGTTCTTTAGTATTACTTTTAGTGGTGCATCTTCTGAGGATTCCTAAGGTTATCTAGACAGCTGTCATGAGGTTCTCAGGAACATGGGGGTCGTGAGACGAATAGGGTCGATTTTGCTTCTTTTTGCTTGTCTGGATTTGTCAAGACCGGTTGGAGGTATTAATTATTGGCTATACTAGTTAGGTCCTCCGTTTTGACTTGAGCTCAGTTCACACAGTTATTTGAGGAGGAGTTACACTCAAGGGAGGTATTAGAGGTAGAAGTAGAGATTCTAGAGGTGGAGGTGAAGGTATTAGTGGTGGAGATGTAGGTACTTTTCTGATTTGTGGTAGAGGAGCTTAGATTTTATTTTGCGCCGTATCTGGTCATGCCTAGTGATTAATTGGGTGCCTCAGTTTATGTGTCTACGCTGGTGGGTGATTCTATCATGGTGGATCGCGTATATTGTTCAGGTATAGTGGTTATTAGGGGTCTTGAGACTCGTATAGATTTGCTCCTTCTAGATATGATTGGGTTTGATGTTATATTGGGGATGGACTGGTTTTCACCTTACCATGCTATCTTGGACTGTTGTGCCATAACTGTGACCTTAGATTCACTCGGTTTGCCTCGTTTAGAGTGGAGGGGGACTCCAGGTTATTCTACCTGCAGTGCTATATCGTATGTGAAGGCTCGGCGTATGATCGAGAAGGGTTGTTTGGTCTATTTAGCCTATGTTCGGGATTCCAGTGTTGAGGTTCCCTCTATTGATTCTGTGCTCGTTGTTCACGAGTTCCCTAATGTCTTTCCTTCAAACCTGCCGGGTATGCTGCCGAGAGGGATATTAAATTTTGCATTGATGTAACTCCGGGCACTCAGCCCATTTCTATCCCGCCATATCGTATGGCCCCGCTTGAGTTGAAAGAGTTAAAGGATCAGTTGCAGGACTTCTTGGAGAAGGGTTTCAGTAGACCCAGTGTATCGCCTTGGGGTGCGCCAGTGTTGTTTGTCAAGAAGAAGGATGGGTCAATGAGAATGTGTATTTATTACAGGTAATTGAACAAGGTAATGATCAAGAATAAGTATCCACCGTCGAGGATTGATGATTTGTTCGATCAGCTTCAGGGTGCCAGGGTATTTCCCAAGATTGACTTGCGATCTGGCTACCATCAGTTGAGGATTAGGGCATCTGGTGTCCCTAAGATAGCTTTCCACACTCGGTATGGGCATTATGAGTTTTTGGTTATGTCATTCGGGTTGACAAATACCCCAACCGCTTTCATGGACTTGATGAATTAAGTGTTCAGGCCTTATTTGGACTCATTCCTGACAGTGTTCATTGATAATATATTGATATATTCCCGCAGCCAGGAGGAGCATGAGCAACACCTTAGAGTGGTTCTTGAGACTCTGAGGGATACACAGTTATATGCTAAGTTCTCGAAGTGTGAATTCTGGTTGAGCTCCGTTGCATTTCTGGGTCATATTGTATCAGCAGAGGGTATTCGAGTGGACCCAAATAAGATTGAGGTAGTCAAGAACTGGCCTAGACCAGCATCAGCTATAGAGATTCGGAGTTTCTTTGGGTTGGCAGGCTACTATCGTTGGTTTGTGGAGGGGTTTTCATCTATTGCAGCCCCGATGACCAGGTTAACCCAAAAGGGTGCCCAGTTCAGATGGTCGAAGGAGTGTGAGGCGAGCTTTCAGAAGCTCAAGACCGCTCTGACTACGACACCGGTGTTGGTTTTACCCACAGGTTCAGGACCTTATACAATCTACTGTGATGCTTCCTGTATTGGGCTTGGTGCAGTGTTGATGCAGGATGGCAAGGTCATTGCCTATGCTTTGAGGCAGTTGAAGATTCACGAGAAGAATTATCCGGTTCATGATATAGAGTTGTCATCCTTTGTTCATGCATTGAAGATTTGGAAGCACTACTTGTTCAGCGTGACGTGTGAGGTGTACACTGATCATAAGAACCTTCAGTATTTTTTCAAGCAAAAGGAGTTGAATTTGAGGTAGAGGAGGTGGTTAGAGTTGTTGAAAGATTATGATGTTACTATCTTGTGTCACCCGGGGAAGGCCAACATAGTGGCCGATGCATTGAGTAGGAAGTCATCCAGTATGGACAATCTTTCTTATATTACAGTCGGCCAGAGACCATTTGCTTTGGATGTTCAGGCCTTGGCCAATCAACTTATGAGATTGGATACTTCGTAGCCTAGCCGATTCTTAGCTTGCACGGTCACTCGTTCTTCATTATTGAGCGTATTCGTGATAGGCAGTTTGATGATCCCCATTTGTGTGTCCTTAGAGACACAGTGCAGCGTGGAGGTGCCAAGCAGGTGACCTGAGGTGATAATGTTGTTTGGATATTGCAAGGGCGAGTTTGTGTGCCTAATGTTGATGATATTCGAGAGTTGATCTTAGCGGAGGCCCATAGTTCCCGGTATTCTATTCATCCGGGTGCCGTGAAGATATATCAGGACCTGAGGCAGCATTATTGGTGGCGTAGAATGAAGAAAGATATTGCTGCGCATGTGGCTCGATGTTTGAACTTTCAACATGTTAAGTATGAACATCAGAGGCCTGGAGGATTTTTTTCAGAGGATTGAGCTTCCCGAGTGGAAGTGGGAAAGGATTACCATGGATTTCGTTACTGGACTTTCATTGGCCGGAAGAAGTTCGATGCAGTTTGGATCATTGTTGATAGGCTGACCAAGTCAGCACATTTTATTCCTGTTGCGTCCACCTATTCATCCGAGAGGTTCGTTGAGATTTATATCCGAGAGATCATTCGCCTTCATGGGGTACCAAAATCTATCATTTCAGACAGGGGTATGTCACACCTCTTTTTTGTCCACAACCCAATTAAGAGGTTGAGTTACAAGAGTTTTTTCAATTAAAGTGACTTTTTAAAAATGGATTATTTATTATTTCGAGTCGCCACTTGGAATTGAGTTATGGTGTTCCAAGTCACCTTTTATTTGAATCCTTTTTCAAAAGGAAGGTTTGACTCTTAATTTATGGTCTAGGAAAACAGAAGACTGAGTAAGAAATTTTGTTAACCGAGGGGAAGGTGTAAGCACCCGTCGAGTCCCGTGGTTCTAGCATGGTCGCTTCTATTGATTAATGTAAGGCTTAAATTAATTTTAGCTATTCTTGTATTTTATTGATTATGGCTTACTTATTACCGCTTCACTTAATTTATTATATTTTTTATTAATTATACCAAGATGAGATACCCACACAAGGTACTTCCTTGAAATTAAATATTAAATCAAGGTACGGAATGTACACATTGTTATAATATAATTATTTTAAATTAAAAAGGTATCACGACGCGAAATGCGCACATGATCCTTTTATTACTTAAGCGGGTATGAACACATGGGCTAGTATTTTAAAGTGCATCTAAAAACTTTCTAACATTATTAGAGTATTCTATTTATTTATCTATTTTATTAGTGTTATTTTTTAACTGTTATGATAAATCTTAAGGTTTTATAGTAAAATATAACTAAGAGATGACCATTGTCCTAGAAGATAGAACCAAATTAGCGAAGCTTTCTATTGATGCGTTATAATTTAAACAAATTACATAATATTATATTTATCATTATGTGGAGATATTTATACAAAACAAAAATGCAAATTTTAGCCATATTTATCAATAGAACTTAATATAAAATAATAATATTAATTAACTATCATATTGTTCTGTGTGACTAACTTGCCGTAATATGATATACACATCTATATGAACATGAATTTGATTTAACTATTAAAGAACTAAATTTAAACAACTCAAATAATAAGCTAACACATGTTTCAACAAAATTTTGTCAATCACGTTATTTTATATCAAAAATATAAATAAAACTTCTAAGAAAAATAAACAAAACTATAACGAAGTAAAAAAAAAAATTCTTTAGGCACTCCTCTTAATTAAAACTAAAAAAAGAGAAAGAATAAAAAGAACTCGTCTTAGTTATTATTTTACTAAGGTCTCAAACCATCAAGCGATATACATTAGATCGAACAAAAATTTCAATTGTCATGGAAATCTAAGATTAAAAATTAAAATAAACTCATATAAGAACTAATAATTATCATAGAAGTCGTCCTCTTTTAAACAAATTTTTTTCTTAAACTTTATACTAAACAATATTGAGAATGCATAAATGGAATATGATTAAAACTTCTCAAATTCTTAAACATAAAATGACGTAAAAGATATCAGCAAACATATCTAATCATGTATGATCCAAATACTAAACAGACAGAGACAAACTTTTTTATTTGAAGATTTCAACAAAATTACGGCTACAATCTACTTATTTCCAAAGCTAGCAATACTAAATTTTTAGGACCACGAACACAGAACCGTGAACGAAATCCCGAACTCTGTCTCTAAAACGCTCTTCCTTTCTTTCACGTTCAACGTTTTCGTTCTTTTGTTTTGTCTCTTTTTTTTTCGTTGCCTTCTTTTTCTTTCTTTCTCTGTGTTTTCTTTCGTTTCTTCTTCACTTCTTCCGTTTCTTTCTTTCTTTTTTTGTTTTATCAACATTTTTGTTTTCTTCCTTTTCTCTCCTTCTATTCTTTTTTTTCGTTTCTTTCTTTGTTCTTTTTCCTCCTCTCTTCTTTTCTTCCTTTTTTTTAGTTTATGATATGTCCTCTTTTTGTAAAGGAAAGTGGGTGGTATGTAAAGGAGTTAGAGTTAGAGTTGAAGTGGAAGAAGGAGGTTGAGAAGATCATGGTGAGTAGTTAGGATAATTTTTGTTTGAATCTTTTAAGATTTATCCCTTTTTGTTATATGATTACTTATTATTATTATTATTATTATTATTATTATTATTATTATTATTATTATTATTATTATTTGCTTTGCCTTTTTTTGTTTTTCGTTAGTTATTTTTTTTTTGTTTAATAACTTTTACTTATTCTTTTTAATGAAGAAATTAGAAAGTAAAGTGTATAGTTAAAAATATTAGTTAGCCACCATATATATATATATATATATATATATATATATATATATATATATATATATATATATATATATATATATATATATATATATATATATATATATATATATATATATATATATATATATATATATATATATATATATATATATATAAGAAAAATTAAATATTTACATTGTAGCTTAAATTATACTAAGAAAAATACTATAACTTACATTTAAAATTCTAATTAGATTTTTTTAATTTTTCTTTAATTTAAAATTAGGAATAAAACTTATACTCTACGAATGTGAATATATAGTTAGTATATTTTAAAAAAAATAAATAAAACCTACTAAGAGTATGATAAAAGTTTTAAAATATTAAGATTAGACGTAAAAGAAATATTTACACTAAACAAATATAGAATTTGGGTGTGGTAAAAAATTATGTGTTCACAGCATGCCCCTCTTTGCTTGGAAACATGATGATTTTTCAGGCAAAGAAAAATTAATAAGGTGACTGATTTTTGACCTCACTATCATTTGTAAAGGAAAACAAGATAGAAGAAAAAGGTGCGTTCGAGCCTTGATTTTAGGCAGCCTACATATCCTAGGTTATAAGGGAATCAGGTCGCGTGTAGTTCAAGTAGAAAGAAGAGTGATGGAGTATACTTAGATGGAGAGTCCACTGAGGTTTCGTCGAGGTTCTGATCCGCGGTTCCCACTATCAAAATGAATAGAAGATTACACACTCTTGAAATCTAAGAGTTACAAAAATTCCTATCTAAATGCCATCTGGAGTCTTGTCTTGATTCTTGATTTGCTTCTCCCAGTGAATTTGGATTGAAACTTGACGCTCTCGATGCATCACACTATGAAATTTTCTTTCATGCTTGTTTCTTGATCCGATGATGGGAAGAAAGATCTTGACCATATGTCTCTGCATGCATTACACCAAAGTTGGTTGCGACTGGTATTGAGATCAAACGTTCCGCTTTCTATGGAAAGAACTGAAATCTCATTTTTTGCGCATCAAATACGTGCTTTTTAGAAAAACCTACAAGCCAACACAAACAAACAAAACGAACAAAAATGTTCTGCCCAGTTTGCACTAGGCTCGTGGCACTTTGAAATGCTCGTGGCACTTTGAAATGCTACTAGGGGATGTCGTACCCTATGTAGAAAATAGTGCAGCTAAGGGATGTAGTACCCTGTGTTGGCCATAAAATGAGGCTCGTGGCACTTTGAAATGCTACTAGAGGATGTCGTACCCTATGTAGAAAATAATGCAGCCAGGGGATGTAGTACCCTGTGTTGGCCACAAAATGAGGCTCGTGGCACTTTGAAATGCTACTAGGGAATGTCGTACTCTATGTAGAAAATAATGCAGCCAAGGGATGTAGTACCCTGTGTTGGCAATAAAATGAGGCTCGTGGCACTCTGAAACGTTACTAGGGGATGTCGTACCCTATGTAGAAAATAATGCAGCCAGGGGATATAGTACCCTATGTTGAAGATAGGGTGTTGATCCCCTATAATGAAACTAAAATAACATGCTTAGGTGCATACTGGAAGGAAATCATAGATTTGATAACTTCACATGGTGCTGTTCAACTTTTCACAAACTGTGTCACTAAACTATTCTGTTCCTGTTCTAAACAAAGAAAGATTAGTTATTTTTAAAATGGTGATCAGTTTGTGGCTTTCATTTCTTGGGTGACTTGACCTTGTGTCCATTACACTTGTTAGGACCCTATTGATGATCGTACAAATTGCCAGGAGATTTTGACTTTATTTTCTGAAGATAATTTTTTCAACATCAACACCTGACTATTTTGCGCCTATAACCATTTGTGTCTATGGTGCAAACAACTTTATTCCCCAAAATAACTTTTGATGAGTAACTTTTGTTGCCCTTGAAACATTGCTAAGTCCTTCAAGCCTTTTGCTTGACAAGGAATGTCAAAGTCGGCTTTATGGATTTGCCCATATTGTTTATGCCCAGAAATATTTGCTTCATATAATGAAGAAACTGTAACTAATTTTGTGGCCTTTTCTTTTCTTTGCTTTGACAAAATTTAACTGAAAGAGACTAAAAAATAATAGTACGAAAAAAACAAGTAGGTGAACTAATAATTACAACTTAATCAAGAAGTGTCCCTTTCAGGGGAAGAATAAGAAAAGACTTATCTGGAGGAATATGCTGACTTAAATAAACATGACATGCACTTTGGACTGGATGTCCGATTCTTCTAAACCGTCTAATTCTCAAAATCTGTTGTAGACTTCTCTTTGTAACTTAGTTCTTTAACCATGTTTGTGCCGGGATATAAGAAGACCTAAAATTGATCAACGATGCCCTTTGTAGGTTTTCACCAATTGACCTCTCTTATTTGCCTTTTTCTGAACTCACCATCGCCTCATAGCGCCCCTGAGGGTTTTCACCAATAAGACTCTCTCGTTTGTTTTTCTTGACTCGCCATCGCCTTATAGTGCCCTTAAAGGTTTTCATCGATAAGACTCTATAAAATTGTTTTTTCTCTCTTTGCAATGGTTGAAGCACCACCCGCAATGTATTGACTTATCATTCTCAAAAGCTGATCAGAAGGTCTTAAAAGGGAAAGGTAAAAAGAACTACTCAACTGAATTACAACTTTTGGAACCATTTGATGGAACAACCATCGAAAAATAAAACCAAAAAAAGCCCCAATTTCGTTGAGTATTGGGGAAAATGTGAATTTTTTGTTTGGTGTGACTGAACCTCAGAGAGAGGCTGTCTATGTATCCTTTCGGAATTAAGTCGAACGTAGTTCAGGATGGCATGAACTTGTTTTGATAATGACTTTTTTTATAATTTTTTTATGTACATTGGTTCCAAAGGAGGGTAAACACAAAGAAATATAAACAAGGCTTCAAAGGGATAACTAGGGTTGACCAGCGTTTGGGTAGCGAGAATGATAGCCTTTCGTCATCCCAACCTGAGAATGCTAAGTATAAATCAAATGCCCCAATAGAAGCATGTCAGACATAATATCTCTTAACTGCATTTGCATTGATGGATATGTCTGTCACCTTTCCTTCTATATCTGCCAAGTGTAGAGCTCCTTTCGACAATACTTTCTTGACGAGGTAAGGACCTTGCCAATTCGGGGCGAACTTTCCTTTTGCTTCTTCCTGGTGTGGAAAGATGCATTTCAAAACAAGCTGTCCTACCTCAAATTTTCTTGGGTGCACTTTCTTATTGTAAGCCCGTGCCATTCTTTGTTTGTATAACTGAACAAAACAAACTGCCGCCAAACGCTTTTCATCAATCAAACTCAACTGTTCCAATCATGTCTTCACCCATTCAGTGTCTTCAATCCCAGCTTCAACAACTATCCGAAGAGAGGGAATCTCAACTTCAGCAGGTATGACTGCTTCAGTTCCATAAACTAACAAGTAGGGTGTTGCAGCAACTGATATACAGACAGTTGTCCGGTATCCCAACAGAGCAAAAGGCAATTTCTCGTGCCATTGTCTTGACCCATGGACCATCTTCCTAAGAATATTCTTGGTGTTCTTATTTGCAGCTTCAACAACTCCATTAGCCTTAGGTAGGTAAGAAGTAGAATGGCGATGCTTTTTAAATTGTTCACATACCTCCTTTATCAGTGACTATTCAAATTAGCAGCATTATCTGTAATAATGGATTTTGGAATACCGAAACGACAGATGATGTTGGAGTGAACAAAGTCTACTACTGCTCTCTTGGTAACTGCTTCCAATGAAATAGCCTACACCCATTTGGTGAAGTAATCAATTGCAACCAAGATGAATCTGTGCCCATTTGAAGCTTTTGGCTCGATTGGGCCAATGACGTCCATTCCCCAAGAAACAAAAGGCCATGGAGCTGACATAGGATGCAACTCTGAAGGAAGCGAGTGAATCAAATAACTGTGAATCTGACACTGGTGGCACTTGCAAACAAAACGAAAGCAATCTCGCTCCATAGTAATCCAATAATATCCTTCCCGAAGGATCTTCTTTGCTAGAACATATCCATTCATGTGCGGACCACAAACTCCCGAATGCACCTCGTTCATAATCATTTCAACTTCTTTGGCATCCACGCATCTCAATAAATTGAAATCCGTGGGTATTTTGTATAGGATTTCCCCACTCAAAAAGAAATCATTAAAGAGTTGCCTAATAGTTCTCTTTTGATCCCGATTAGCATGTTTCGGATATTCTCTTGTTTTCAAAAACTATTTAATATCACGGTACCATGGTTCACCATCTAGTTTCGCTTCAATTATATTGCAGTAACCATGTTGATCCCTAATTTGAATTTCCAATGGGTCAATATGAGTATTACCCGGATATGGAAGCATTGAGGCCAAGGTTACCAAGGCATCAGCTAATTCATTGTGAAACCCGGGAATATATCTAAACTCGATGGACTTGAATCTATTGCTAAGATCTTTCACACATTGTTTATATGGAATGAGCTTGATGACACGAGTCTCCCAATCACCTTGAGCCTGTCGAATAAGCAAATCTGAATCTCCCATTACCAACAATTGATGCACATTTAGGTTTATTGCTATGTTCAAACCCATGACGCAAGCTTCATATTCTGCCGTGTTGTTTGTACAGAAGAAGCGAAGTCGTGCTGTGGCAGGGTAATGTTTCCCAGTAGGTGATACGAGAATTGCCCCAATCCCTACGTCTTTGATGTTGATAGCCCCATCAAAGTGTAGTTTCCAAACTTGACTGTCCTCTTGGACTTCTTCTTCAACTAAATTAACCTCTTCATATGGGAAACATTCATACTCATCATCTACCGGGTTTTCTACCAGATGATTAGCCAAAGCTTGTGCGTTTATGGCAGTGCGAGTGACATAAACAATATCAAACTCTATGAGCAAGATTTACCATTTTTCCAATCTGCCAGTTGGCGTCGGCTTCTGAAAGATGTACTTCAAGGGATCCTTTCGAGATATAAGGTAAGTTGTAAAGTCCAAAAGATAATGCCTAAGCTTCTGAGCAACCCAGGTTAAGGCACAACATTTCCTTTCTAAAAGAGTGTATTTGGCCTCATAAGTGGCAAACGTTTTGCTCAAATAATATGTTGCTCGTTCTTTTTTTCTTGTGGCATCATGTTGACCTAGAACACAACCAAAAGTAATATCTGTTACTTACAGATATAAAAACAAAGGCCTACCGGGTTCTGGAGGGACCAAAACAGGAGGATTTGACAAATATTCCTTGATCTTATCAAAAGCTTCTTGACACTTATGTGTCCACTTGATAGCAGTGTTCTTTTTCAACAACTTGAAATAGGCTCGCATGTGGTTGTAAGCTGTGCAATGAACCTGCTGATGTAGTTCAACGTCAAACTCATGACTTCTTCTTTATTCTTCGGGGGAGGCATCTCTCAAATGGTCTTTATCTTGGAGGGATCTAACTCAATGCCTCTTTGACTAACTATAAAACCCAAAATCTTCCCAGGAGGAACTCCAAATGCACATTTGGCTGGATTGAGTTTGAGATCGTACTTTCATAGCCTTTCAATGAACTTTTTCAAGTCTTGTACATGATCATCTGGTGTTCTAGAATTAATGATCACATCATCAACATACACCTCAATCTCTTTGTGCATCATGTCATGGAATATTGTAGTCATGGCCCTCATGCAAGTTACTTCTGCATTCTTCAAACCAAATGGCATGACCCTATAACAATAGGTTCCCCATGGAGTGGTGGAGGCAGTCTTTTTTGCATCTTCTTCATCCATCAGAATTTGGTGATACCCGGCATAACAATCCACAAAAGATTGGACCTCATGTTCAGCACAATTGTCAATAAGGATATGAATGTTGGGTAAGGGAAAGTTGTCTTTTGGACTTTCTTTGTTTAAATCCCCATAGTCAACACAAACTCTAATTTTCCCATCCTTCTTTGGCACTAGCACAACATTTTCTAACCATATAGTATATCGGACAACCCTAATCACATTTGCACTTAGTTTCTTCGTGACTTCTTCCTTAATCTTATCACTCATATCTGTCTTAAACGTCCTTTGTTTTTGTTGGATTGGTAGAAAATTAGGATATGTGGGAAGCTTATGGACCACTAAATCAGCACCCGAACCCGGCATGTCATCATAGGACCAAGCAAATACATCTCTCGTCCTTTGTTCAATATGAATGCTTATTTTTTTCTCTGATTTCTTCAGGACTTCCAAGGTTAATTGCCTCAGTTTCATTTAAGTTAGGCTTAGACTTATTCTCTAATTGATTCAATTCTCTTTTTATTTCCTTAAAGGCCTCATCTTCATCATACTCAATTTCTTGATTCATTATTTTGAGATTAGACAACTTTTTAAGATCGGGGCATGAATTCTGCGTGCATGTCATGTTTTAAAGCCAACATTAACGAAACTGAAAATGATGAGAAATTAACAAAAATTAGGAAACGGAAAGACAATATTCTACCATGAAACTGGAACTTCATTTCATTGAATTTTAAAGGATCGAAGGGTTAACATCAAAGCAAAGCAATTAAACTAAAGTATTTGGATTACAACCCTGAAAATAATCCAAATACAAAAAAGCAACAAAATAGACTACCAAGGCTCCTTCCTAATGGGAAGAGGAGTTGCTTCCCAGTTGCTGAGCGAGGTATCTGGGAGAATCACCTGAACACTTGCACGGCTAGGGCCCTCACCAACTTGAACCATGTTGATTCCATTGAACATCTCATTGAGACCCTGGCAAACTTCATCAATGTCATCTTGAGTAGAAAGATTTTGGACTTCTTCAAATTGTTGCTTGACAAAAGAGGCAATGTGAGGGATTGGTTTTGACAAGTTCCAACCATTCTTTTTGTGGGCCTTGGCTCTGTTTATGTCAGCTGATGTTGGTTTAAAACCCAAGCCAAAGGTATCTTTCATCAAAAAGGGAGCAATGGGGTTCACAATTCCTTGCAGAAATGATCCTAATCCTTTTCCTGGTTCATAGCCATTCCTCAACATCAATGAAGCTACCACCATAGATGTGGATGAAAGATGAGGATGCATAATTGGTTTTCCTTCTTCCACTTGGTCTACCTCAATCTCCTCAAATGTTTTTTTATGAGGGATTCACATCCTTCCTTGACCTCGATACATAGAACAGACATGTCATTATAGACGGACGAGTCGTCCTCCCCATGAACAACAACTTCGTGCCTGTCATATTCAAATTTGACCATTTGATGTAGGGTGGATGGTATAGCTCCAGCCATATGGATCCACGGCCTTCCCAGAAGAAAACTATAGGAGGTTTCATATCTAACACCTGAAAGACAATGTCAAAATCAACCGGGCCAATTGTCATGGTGAGTTCAATTTCCCCAATAGTGTCTCTTTTTGACACATCAAAAGCCCTAATGCTGACATTACTAGTTCGAATTCTGTTAGTGTCAATGTTCAGTTGTTGTAGAATAGAAACAGGGCATACATCTACACTTGAGCCTCCATCAATCATGACCCTTTTTACGTAATGCCCTTCACATTTGACCATAAGATGCAAAGCTTTATTGTGCCTAGCCCCTTCTTTAGGAAAATCATCATCGCTGAAAGAAATTTTGTTCACCTCAAAAAATCTTTCAACCATTATTTCTAGCTGATTCACCGTTGTCTTTTCTGAGACATATGCCTCGTTCAAAGTTTTGATCAACACACGGCGATGTTCTTTCGAGTGCAAAAGCAGAGATAACAAAGATATCTGAGCAGGGGTTTTCCTTAGTTGATCAATGATTGAGTAGTCTTGGATTTTCATCTTCTTAAGGAATTCCTCCGTGTCTTTTTTTGAAACAGTTTCTTTCATTGGAAAGTGATTTTGCTTGGCTTGCTTAGCTTTTCTTAACTCCTATAGCGAATAGAACTTTCCAGAGCGGGTCAAGCCTCCCATTTCATATGTTTCTTCCACTATCTCTTTTCCTTTGTATGTCATGACAGTCTTGTTATAGTTCCAGGGAATAGCTTTTGGGTTCGACACTGGAAGTTGTGCAACAGGTCGGATCACAACTGGCTCTGTTATATTTCTCAAAGCATTATTCGGAATAATCTTTTGAATGCCCCTAGGGATATAATGTTTTGGCCCACCCAATTGAACCGCAATACTTTTTGTGCTTCCAGGGACATAGAGAACCATTTTGTTAGAATCTGCCAAGTTTGAACTAGAACTCGCACCTTTCACAATCAGCGGTGCCAATTGCGGCGGTCTTATTATCACTTTTGGCTTTGGCCCTATTGTTCCAACAATCATCTCTGTCTTTCCAGATTTCTTATAATCACGATCATCACTAATCATCCCAATAAAATGTGTATTATCATGAGCTTGGAGCGGATTGTTTGTGATATTAGGAGTATCTTCATTGTTTGTCACCACAACTGCCTTTGCTTCAATCAAGTTTTCAATGGCTTTCTTTAGTGTCCAACAATTTTTGGTACTATGACCTTGGGTGTTACAATGATACTCACCTCTCGCATTGGAGTCAAAACCTTTTGAATTTGGATTCACGTAACGTGGTATGATATGTTCAATCAATTACAGTAGCATCAACTTTTGAAACATGCTCGTATACGATTCTCCAATTGGGGTGAACTCTTTCTTTGGCTCCCGTTCTCTCACATATTCCTGTCTGGGACGAGGATTATATGGTTCCTGAAAATTTTGCCGAAGTTGACCGGAGCCTTGTGGAATCGATGCTCGCCATTATTGGTGATTGAGAGGCCTAGCATAAGCCTGAGCATTATACACTGTGTATTGTTGCGAGGGAAATGAGTATCGGGGACCCTGAGGCGGATAATAATGTTGAGAAGAATTAGATTGTCCTTGTTGGAATTGCATGTATGAAGGAACTATTCCTCTTTGAACTCCCTCGAATCCAGACACCATCATGGATCCTTCCTCCTTCATTTTCCGATTTCCGAAACTGCCCGATCCGCTTTGAATTGCTTGCATAGTTTCCTTAAGGGCTGCCTAACTCACCATTTTGCCTGACTTCATGCCACTCTCAACTATTTCCCCAATCTTAATCGCCTCGGCAAAAGGCTTACCAATGGCGGCCAACATATAATGGAGGTAATTAGGATCCTGAGCTTGGAGAAAGTAGTCAATCATTTTTGCCTCTTTCATTGGTGGTTTGACCCTAGCAGACTGCTCTCTCCGCTTGATTGCATATTCTCTGAAGCTTTCTGTAGATTTCTTCTTTATGTTGACAAGAGAGGAGCGGTCTGACACTATATCAATATTGTACTGAAATTGTTGGACAAAATCTTGAGCGATGTCGTTCCAAACGTGCCAGTGAGATATGTCTTGATCTATGAACCACTCTGAAGAAATTCCTGTCAAAATTTCCCCAAAATAAGTCACGAGTAATTCGTTTTGCCCCATGCTCCCCTCAATTGGTTACAATATCTCTTCAAGTGGGCCACAGGATCACCGTGACCATCATACTTGTCAAACTTAGGGGTCTTGAATCCAGGTGGAAAAAGAACCTGGGAAACATGCATAAATCATTGAACGAAACACTCTTGTGGCCTCCCAAACCCTGTATATTTCTCATGGTTTGTTCCAACCTCTTTACTTTTTTGGTCACTTCCTCTTGTTCTATATTCTTGTTGGGCGTTTCAACCTCGACTAGGACATGTTCTGAGGAGTATACTTGTATGAATCTTGAACCTTGAAATTAGTTCTGAAGAGTAATGTTGGGTATCATGAGCATTTTGTTGTGGATCATTGTTGATCTTTTGAGCGAGAGTCGGTTGAGGAATGGGTACAATATGTGGGTCATTTCTGAAGGGTGCGGCTGGAGGACGTGGAATGGAGGTATTGGGGATAGTGGGGAGGTTAATGCTCAGACTGAATCCAGGTTGGTACAATGGGTTACTTATTATGGAGATAGGCACTTGATTTGCAACTGACACATTATGATGATTATCCGAAGGCCCCAAGGGTAGTGAGGGCGGTGCCTGTCCATTCACCCAGTCTTGGTACATATCTGCCAATTGTTGTTTCAATACTCTTACTTCTTCAACCAGTCCCGAACCTTGTTCGACCAATTTTCCATGCACATCATCATTATCTGACTCATTCTCACTGCCATTTCCCATTCTACTTTTTCCTTTTGACCTTGTGTTGTAAGGGTGAGTCGCCAGTTTAAACCACAAACCAACCACCTCTGTTTAACCTTATCTCTTTAGAAATAACAAACAACAAACGTATTTTAGATTTAGGAATTTTTCAGATATTTATAACACATTGTATGCCATGCACCTAATGCCATTTTCATTTCTAAAATGATTTTGGAAGGCTTTACGATTCATCCCGACTTGTTGGTTTATTTCCTTTTGAACTTACTGCTATTTTATTTTATTTTAATTTTTATCATTTTTTTCATATTAGTTGTAGCTGTGATCGCATCCGATGGGGATTGCCTACGTATCATGACGCCGCATGAATCAGACCATCACGTAGTTCAGGAGAAATAATAACAATTCTAATGATTTCTTCCTTTTTTATAAAAAAATAAATAAAACAAACTAAAATGTTTTTCAATTATATATATTTTGTATATAGAATGAGAGAAAAGGAAATATATACAAACTGACTCTAAAGACATAAACATGACTGGAATAAAACAAACTTTGATAATAATAATAATAATAATAATAATAATAATAATAATAATAATAATAATAATAATAATAAAAGTATCCAAAAATAAAAATGCGATAAACAAATGAAACTAAGAAACTAATCGATTGCACAAAAAATTTAATCTTCAGTAGTCTTCTTGCTTAAAGCGATATCATCAATTGTCTGCATCTCTTGTTCTCCACTGTCCCCCTAAAGTCTCGTACAAATTCTGAAACACCATTGGCAACTGTGGAACGAGACACGTGCTTGTTGACCAACTTTCTCATTGTTTAGACGACTATGATCATCATGAACATATGTTGATTTTTCTGCCAATCGAAGTACCTGCTCTCTAGCTTGCCCCATACTCATGTGACAATTATGCAACCACGTCTGGGTAGTGTTAAGGGCCTGCCCCATCTGAGACTCACGTACCTCATATTCTTCAATGCGATGGTTTAACACACCTTTCTCAATCATCCACTGACACCGCTCTTCCTTAAAATCTATGTGCTGCTCACCCCTCTTCTGCCTTTTTATTTCTTCTAATTGTGCATAAAGCTGACTCTTTGAGCGTATCCAGTGGGTCCTTTCTGCTTCAAACTGCTCTTCTGCTGACCAAACTCCAGTTGTTGCTAGTGCGCATCTTCTTCAATGATACTCAAGTCTTCTTGCAACTTATATATTTCACCATTTTTGTTTGCCTCCACTCTTCTGTAACCAATCGTGTTTTCCAGTTCTTCTTCTAAACGGGCTGCCTCATTTTTATCATGCTTTAAATCTTTATCCATGACCCTCAAAGAAGATTGATAATATTTCTCAATGTTTAAATGAATATGAGCGACTCCGGCCTGATGCTCTATCGTTGTGCAAACTGGCACATTAACCGAAGTGGAGCATAAGGCTGAACACCATCCAATCATATAAGCACCAAATAAGAATGGTATGCCGATTCACAAATGACATCTTTCGATGAAAACCAATCGTAATTCCATGTGATCTGTTTGGCAGACAAAGTAAGAAGTAGTTCTTTCCAGGCGTTAATCTCTTTAGATAAGTCACATTTGTCAATTCTTTTCTGGTGATCAAAAGTGTGATTGGGCCAAAGCTCACTAAAATTAGAGATCGTAGGACGACGATAAAAATGCTCCAAAAACCATATTTATAGCAAAATGTTTCAACCATCAAAGTTTTGTACGCCCAATTTACATCATGTTAAAGCACGAAAAATGGAAGAAAGAATCATAGGGACTAGAGTATAATCATCCCCTTTTGAGGTCAGCGCCTCAACTACACCTGCTAACCGGATGTCAATACGTCCTTCCCTTTCTGAAAAAAAGACACGCCCAAAAAAAGCAACCATAATGCAAACCTTCTGTGTATCTTGCATGTTTCCTTGTCTTCCTTTGATTTCAGTTTCCCACATTCCCTTCGAAATTGCATTCGAGGCCACACAAATGAAACAGAAATCCCACTTAACCCAATTGCCACCTAAACCTTCATAATGTCCATAGCTTATGTTCAAGAGCTTCAGAAACTTACACTCATTCACATTTTTTGGCACTATGGGTCTCTGGCGGCGAAGATTACGGCCCCACCCCTAGAAATGGATGATTTCCTCCAAGGTCGGTGTCATCTCACAGTCAGTAAAATGGAACACATTATTTTCAGGATCACAATGTGGAATTAAAGCTTTGATCACATCCCTTATAGGCTTGATCTTCATCATGTGAACCAAAAGTCCCAAGTATTTCTTTATCTTGTTTCATTCATATTCCTTAAAATCTCTCCACCAATCCCACAATTATTGTGGTATCTGATCAACAATGAGAAAGTCCGGTATTCCTTCTGACCTGGGCTTCTTTTCTGACTTACCTCTTTTCCCACTCATGGTGCACCTGTTTATCTAGACACGGGGTTAGGTTTTAGTTAAACATACAATTGACACAAAAATTCTGATTTCTCGGGTTTGAAAGAAAAAACAATAAAAACCAAACTGTGGGAAATTTTTTTAGTAATAGTAATTAAAAAAATAAAAGTCCCAAATAATTTTCTTTTGTTTTTGTAAAAAAAATAAAAAATAAAACTGGCCTCCCGTTTTGCATTTTTCGATGCAAGTTTCAAGGCTATTTCGACAAAAAGACCGGATGCAAGGGAAAAACTGGTTAAAAACTTGACAAAGTGACTATATTATTATTATTTTAAAAACAATTAAAAATAATAACTAATTGTCCATAAAAACCCTGTTTTTACTCTTTTTTTGTTTATTTAAAATGGGGTTGAACCTTATGAAGGTTGCCTACGTATCTCACATCCGGTGAGAATCAAACCCGCGTAGTTCGGTTAAAATAACTAAAAAAGAAAACTATTTTGAAAATTGTTAGTTTATATACCAAAACCTTCCAAAATTTTATTAAAAAAAATGGTATTTTATGAAAACTTGGAAATTTCCTCTTTCTTTATCCTTGTTTAGTTCTATCCTAAAGCCGGTTAACATTTGAGTGAAGCCTACCAAATAATGTTAAATATAGCTATGAACATGTTGGTCTGAAAAATTGGTACCTGTCCTAGACGGGTCCGGTCCCTGTGCTGAGCCTCCCTAAGTTTAATGCACATAATGCAAATAACGCGTAACCTACTAGGGATATTCATTGCTTGTGGCTTGTTCTTCTAACTTTTCAAATCCTAAAGGAGATGGTATCTAGATCTGGCTTACTTGGGTGGACAACCCGAGCCGAGGAGCGTCAAGCGTCACCAGTAGTAGAATATCACTGGCTAGCTAACCGCACTCCTGCCTAAACATGTGTGACTAAATCCTTCACCAGAAGCTGGTAGACTACTGGCTTTATCTCAAGACAAGAAGTTTTGTGATGCTGGTAGGCAAACACAACATAACTACCTATCAAAAGACTCAGAGGGGTATGAGAGAGGGTACAATTTATATCACAGTTCAAATAAATATTAAAGCAGTAAATAAGTTACAAATAGCACATTAGGCTTCCAAATACAATAATATCCAAAACATGATAAAATCCAAATAAGAGTTAATATACAAAGCTCGAATTCTTATTAATTAGTCCTCAGCAGAGTCGCCACGGCTGTCACACCTTTTTTTTGTCCACAACCCAATTACGGGTTGAGTTAGAAGAGTTTTCCAATTAAAGTGACATTTTGAAAAGGAATTATTTATTCTTTAGAGTCGCCACTTGGAATTGAGTTTTGGTGTTCCAAGTCACCTTTTATTTGAATCCTTTTTCAAAAGGAAGGTTTGACTCTTAATTTATGGTCTACAAAAATAGAAGACTGAGTAAGGAATTCTGTTGACCGAGGGGAAGGTGCAAGGTACCCCTCGAGTCCCGTGGTTCTAGCATGGTCGCTTCTATTGATTAATGTAAGGCTTAAATAAATTTTTTGTTATTCTTGTATTTTATTGATTATGGCTTACTTATTACCGCTTCACTTAATTTATTATATCTTTTATTAATTATTTTAACCAAGATGTGATACAAGGTACTTCTTTGAAATTAAATTTTAAACCAAGGTATAGAATGTACACATAGTTATAACATAATTATTTTAAATTAAAAAGGTATCACGACGCGGAATACGCACATGATCCTTTTATTACTTAAGCGTATCAATCCAAGGTTCGGGTATGAACACATGGGCTAGTATTTTAAAGTGCATCTAAAAGTTTTCTAGCATTATTAGAGTATTTTATTTATTTATCTATTTTATTATTGTTATTTTTTAACTGTTATGATAAATCTTAAGGTTTTACAGTAAAATATAACTAAGAGATGATCATTGTCCTGGAAGATAGAACCAAATTAACGAAGCTTTCTATTGATGCGTTATAATTTAAACAAACATACATAGTATTAGATTTATCATTATCTGGAGACATTTATACAAAAAAATATGCAAATTCCAGCCATATTTATCAATAGAACTTAATATAAAACAATAATCTTAATTAACTATCATATTGTTCTATGTGGCTAACTTGCCGTAATTTGATATATACATCTATATGAACATGAATTTGGTTTAACTATTAAAGAACTAAAATTTTAGCAACTCAAATAATAAGCTAACACATGTTCCAACAAAATTTTGTCAATCACATTATTTTATATAAAAAATATAAATAAAACTTCTAAGAAAAATAAACAAAACTATAGCGAAGTAAAAAAAAATTCTTTAGGCACTCCTCCTAATTAAAACTAAAAAAGGAGAAAGAATAAAAAGAGCTCGTCTTAGTTATTATTTTACTAAGGTCACAAACCATCAAGCGATATACATTAGATCGAACAAAAATTTCAATTGTCATGGAAATCTAATATTAAAAATTAAAATAAACTCATATAAGAATCTGGTAATTATCACAGAAGTCGTCCTCTTTTAAACGATTTTTTTTCTTAAACTTCATACTAAACAATATTGAGAATGCATAAATCGAATATGATTAAAACTTCTCGAATTCTTAAACATAAAATGACGCAAAATATATCATCAAACATATCTAACCATGTACAATCCAAATATTAAACAGACAGAGACGAACCTTTTTTTTTTTGAAGATTTCAACAAAATTATGGCTACAATCTATTAATTTTCAAAGCTAGCAATATTAACTTTTTTAGGACAACAAACACAGAATCGCGAACGAAATCCTGAACTCCTTCTCCAAAACTCTCTTCCTTTCTTTCACGTTCAACCTTTTTGTTCTTTTATTTTGTCTCTTTTTTTTTTTTCGTTGCCTTTCTTTCTTTCTTTCTTTCTGTTTTCTTTCGTTTCTTCTTTGCTTCTTCCATTTCTTTTTTTTTGTTTTATCAACGTGTTTGTTTTCTTCCTTTTCTCTCCTTCTGTTCTTTTTCTTTTTCGTTTCTTTCTTTATTTTTTTTTTCGTTCTTTTTACAAAGGGAACATGGGGTATATAAAGGAGTTAGAGTTAGAGTTAGAGTGGAGGAAGGAGGTTGAGAAGATCATAGTGACTAGTTAGCATAATTTTTGTTTGAATCTTTTTAGATTTACCCCTTTTTTGTTATATTATTATTATCATTATTTTTATTATTATTATTATTATTATTATTATTATTATTATTATTATTATTATTATTATTATTATTATTATTATTATTATTATTATGCTTTGCCTTTCTTTTGGTTTTTCGTTAGTTAGTTTTTTTTTCTTTTTGTTTTTTTTTGTTTAATAACTTTTACTTATTCTTTATTAATGAAGAAATTAGAAAGTAAAAATGAATAATTAAAAATATTAGTTAGCCACCTTATACTTAAATATTATATATATAAGTAAAATAAAATATTTACATTGTAGTTTAAATTATACTAAGAAAAATATTATAGCTTACATTTAAAATTCTACTTAGATTTTTTTAAATTTGTTTTCTTCTATTTAAAATTAGGAGTATAACTTATAATCTAAGAATGTGAATATATAGTTAGTATATTTTTTAAAAAAAAATAAAACCTACTAAGAGTATGATAAAAGTTTTCAAATATTAAGATTAGACGTAGAAGAAATATTTACACTAAACTAGTATAGAATTTGGGTGTGTTAAAAATTAGGTATTCACAGCATGCCCCTCTTTATTTGGAAACATGAAGAGTTTTCAGGCAAAGAAAAATGAACAAGGTGACTGATTTTTGACCTCACTATCATTAAAGGAAAACAAGATAGAAGAAAAAGGTGTGACCGAGCGTTGGTTTTAGGCAGCCTACATATCCCAGGTTATAAGGGAATCAGGTCACGTGTAGTTCAAGTAGAAAGAAGAGTGATGGAGTATACCTAGATGGAGAGTCCACTGAGGTTCCGTCGAGGTTTTGATCCGAGGTTCCTACTATCAAAATGAAAAGAAGATTACATACTCTTGAAATTCGAGGGCTCGGGTGAGTTTCGGATAGGCTACAAGTGCATATTTGGACTTTGAAAGTTAGCTGGTGCCTTTATGACCTGCAGGCTTCGCATGGTTCGAAATGCGATATCGCAAATGCGAATGACTTCTCGCAATTGCGAAGTTAGCCCAGGTCTGCCCCTTCTCGCAAATGCGAGGCATTTCTTCGCAAATGTGAAGGTATTCATGTTGGCCAGGGATCACAAATGCGACCACATGGCTCGCAAATGCGAAGCTGGGACTTTCGCAACTGCGATATATTGGTCACAAATGCAAAGTGCCTTGATTTGTTCTGTGTTCGCAAATGCGAACTAGTCTTTACAATTCCCAAGCCTGTCGAGTCCGGGTTCGCAATTTCGAACCCCAGTTCGCATTTCCCACATCTGAGGCCTGCATTTTTCATACTTAGTCGAATTTTTCACCATATTCTTCATTCTTTCAAAAACCAAACACACTTAGGCGATTTTTCAAGAACAAGATTTCTTCCAAATTATTTGTAAGTTATTTTTTACTCATTTCTTTCAATCTTTATCATTATTTAACATGTTTTTAACTGAAATCAATGATTTCCATGGGTGAAATGGGGATTTTTGGCAGAACCTAGGTTTTTCTAAAATTGAGGATTGGACCTCAATTGGAGGTCCTATTTCAAAACAAATCATAGATATGGATTCTTGGGGGAACGGGTAACTGGGTTTTGGTTCAAACCTCGGGTTTTGACAATGTGGGCCCGGGGGCATTTTCGAACTTTTTGGGAAAAACTTTTGGAAATTTATTTTTATGCATTCAAATTGATTCACTTAGTATTTGTTGATGTATTTAAGTAATTTGTGACTAGATTCGAGCGGATTGTTGGTGAAATCGAGGTGTAAGTTGAGGCTTGAGTTGAGTTCAAAGCATCGAGGTAATTGTTCGGTCTAACCTTAGCTTGAGGGATTAGGAGTCATGTCCTATTTGCTATTTGCTTCTTGTTGAGTACGACAAATAGGCATGGTGACGAGTATCTATACGTTGGTTTCAAGCATGACCTTGAGTCTTATATTGTGATTTTCATGATTTCGTGGTATTATTCATGCCTTGGTGATGATTTCCATGGTTATGTAAAGTTGTGAAAGGAATTGCATCCAATAAATATTGTAGAGCGGTGGTCCAGTTGTATAACGAATTGTGGAAGTATAAGTGGTAATTTAAACTCTAGAGTATTGGCTCGAATTGCGAAGTGAATTGTAAATTACAAGTGATAAAGAGAAGAGAACATTATATTGCCCGCTTGGCGTTCAATTGTTAGGTTGATGGTTCATTGTTAGGTGTTGTAATAAGTTCAATTATAGCTAAAGTAACTAGATGTTGAAGTGAGATTGGTTATAGCTGGAGTATTAGGTGTTGTAACAAGTTTAATTATCATCGGGGTAGTTAGGTGTCGAAACGAGTTTGATTACAGCTGAGGTAGTTAGATATTGGGTCAAGTTTGGTTATAGTTGTGGTAGTTAGATATTGGAACAAGCCTAGTTATAGCTGATTCTCCCTTGCCGGCGCATTTTAATTATTGTTATTGTTTCCCTTGCCGGAGAAGTTATTACATTGTCTTGTTCCCTTGTCGGGATTATATTGTGTATTGTGTTAGACGTAATGGGAGCGGGTCGCCTACCACAAGATATTGATTGAAATGGGAGCGGGTGGTACGCCTACCACAATATATTGATTGAAATGAGAGTGGGTGGTACGCCTACCACAAGATATTGATTGAAATGAGATCAAGTGGTACGCCTGCCATAAGATATTGATTGAAATGGGATCGGGTGGTACGCCTACCAAAAGATATTGATTGAAATGTAATCGGGTGGTACGCCAACCACAAGATATTGATTGAAATGGGATCGGGTGGTATGCCTAACACAAGATATTGATTGAAATGGAATCGGGTGGTATGCCTACCGTAAGATATTGATTGAAATAGGATCGGGTGGTATGCCTACCACATGATATTGATTAAAATAGGATCGGGTACAAGATATTGATTGAAATGGGATCGGGTGGTACGCCTACCACAAGATATTGATTAAAATGGGATCAGATGGTACGCCTACCACAAGATATTGATTGAAATGGCATTGGGTGGTACGCCTAACAAGATATTGAAATGGGAACGGGTGGTACACCTACCACAAGATATTGAAATTGGAGCGGGTGGTACGCTTACTACATGATATTATGAATTGGGAGCGAATGGTACGCCTACCACGAGATATGAGAAATGGGATTGGGTTGCATGCCTGCAACAAGATGAGTTGAGTATGAAAAATGTCTTATTTCCTTATTCCGTGTTAGAAGCTTAACTATAGATATTTTATCTTGTTATCTCTGATATTTTGTTTCTATCTACTGCCCCTAAAGCATGTCCCCTTCCCTAGTTTTAGTTGTTTATATCTGTTGTTTCTCCGTATATTTGTATATGCATATCTGCATAGGTTTATCTTGAGTCTGGTCCTAGCCTCGTCACTACCTCGCCGGGGTTAGGCCAGACACTTACCAGCACATAGGGTCGGTTGTGCTGATGCTACACTCTGTGTTTTTTTTGCATAGATCCAAGTGTCGGAGCAGCATATTGAGCTGTAATACTAGATTGGGAGCCAACCTTTAATCCAGCGAGACACGGAGGTAGCTCTGCGGGCGTCCGCTGGCCCGGCGTCACCTCTATCCTTATTTTAGTCTGTTATCTTTTGTATTCGAGACAAATAATTATATTTTCTTTTAGACGATTGTATTTAGCACTCTTAGTAGTTCGTGAGTATCATGACACCAGTCTTAGGTAGAGGCTTATATTGTATATTTCGCATTTCGATTCTGTTTCTATATTTAAGATTTTCGCTTATTATTTAATTTCAGTGCTTTTATATTATTTCCAATAATTGTTAAAAATACTTTTTGTTATTAACGAAAAGTAATTAAATTTGTCTTGCCTAGCTCTCGTTAGTAGTCGCCATACGACTCCTGAGGGTGGAAAATCGGGTCGTGACAATTAAAGTATTCACGATGGATAAATCAAATTCAATTCAAGATCAAGCTCAAAGGCCCTTGAATTTGTACTTGAAAAGTATAATCAGGGGAATCATAAAGATTGTACACTCAAATATTCGAAATAAAATATTACGATTGTTGCAATATTTTTCGATCTTGATTTTATTTTCTTGGCGCAATTTGTTAGCTACAGGCGCATCATTACCTATAATTGAATTGGGTCGTGACAATACTATTAATGATTATAGAAAAAAATTAAATACTTTTAAAAATCAAAAGAAAGATTATCTAATTTTTTAGTAATAATAATATTTTAGAACTTTAAATTAATATACTCTAATTTTCATATTGATAAAGAATAATATTTTACATCAAGATCCAAAGTAACGAATTGTAAATACGTGGCTAACATCTTATTAACTTGAATTTTCTTATCAGTATAAAAATTAATATCATATTTTATAAGATAACTACACTATAGTCAGAAAGAAATAAAGAAAGAAAGAAGGAAAGAAAGAAATAAAGGAACTAATGTAATATTAATACTATATTTTCCAAGTTAACTATACGATAGACAAAATAAATTAAAATTTAGGCCCCTTAAATTTGGCTTTAGGTCGTGAGTTTTATTAAGACGCCTTTGAATCATAATAAAGACTAATTTCAATATTTTAGATTTACACTTGGATTTGAATTTGTTTTTTGCATATGACAAACACTTCTAAGTATTGGGGAAGTTATCATTGGTCTCATGCATGTTTTGGATATTCTGCAAACAAATCAGCATGCATGAATTTGGATATTGCACTTAAATCGACTAGCTTTGCATGAGTTGAACAAATGATGTAGGTAGCTAATGTAAATTGCATGAAATTAGCTGGCGAACTAGCTGCTATAAAATCAATTTACTCTTCTAGTCTTCTTTAATTAATTTCAAATAGCTATAGATTTTGGGAATTTTCTTGAGTAACGAGAACTCCTTTCCTTCTAAATCCATTCATTAATTTACTAAAAAACAATTACATTGAAGAGCAGTGAGGGAGAAACATTTGAAGTGGCAAAGGGGGTAGCATGTCAATCCAATGCGATAAGGCACATTTTCTCTAATATTCAAGATGCCACAATTCCTCTAAATAATATGTCTAGCATCATTCTCAGGGAAATTATCCAATACCACGAGGCTAGGTTCATGAACAAGAGAAGCTTTCCGAAACTTCAAAGCTCAGCTTGTGAAAGCTGATTTTGAAATACTAAAAGCTTTTGTTGTGGCTATTGCAGTAGCTTAAGCAATCAGAGTGATGGTCAATACTGACATTGAAGAACCTGTTACTCAGGCTTTTCCTTTATTCTAAGTATTTGAGCCAATGAAATTAAGTATTTGGAACAATATATTTTTTTCTGTTTTAATTTAAGTCACTAATATATAATTGATAGAGTCAATTTTGAGCTTTTTCATATTTGGAGTCATGTTAAATGTACCTGCTTCTAGGACTCATTTTTTCTCTCGAAGACACATCTGAAGTAGTATTAATGTTTTGTCTCTCGAAGTTGCATAATGTAACACCCAAATTTTAGAAAGAGTCCCACATCGGCAAAATACTAGAGGAATGTTGGGTATATAAGTTAACAAGCCTTAGACCCTAGTGACACATTTAAACTCGTGAAGGCCTATATATATATATATATATATATATATATATATATATATATGAGAGAGAGAGAGTATGTGTGTATTTATTTATTTTTGTCCTAATTACAATATAATTTACGTAGGAAGGATTGTCAAATGACAAGGTGGCTCTGCTACTGATTAGGGTAGATCTCTTACGTGATGAGTTTCTATAATTTTTTTCACTAAACATACTTATACTCTTAATTTTAATATAATTATTATTAGTTGTGTATATTATGTATTATTTTAATTTGTTAAAATACAAGATTATTTTCTGTGTCAATAAGCCTGGTAAATTGGACAATAATGATATACATTGGCGAAATAATAGTTAGTTGAAGGAATCCATGTTTCGGTCATGAAATAAGTTAAACAAAAGTCTAAAGAAAATAATGCATGAATTAAATTGTTAGTAATTTAATTTATTTGATTAATATCTGAATAATAACATGGGAAATTAAATAAGGTTTAATGGAAGAATTTTGAAATTGAACTGATGAGTGCAGTAACAAATTTTTAGTGGAATAATTTATAATTTATTATGGTAGTATTTATTCAGATATTTCAAATTAAGTCCATAATAGGAAGCCTCATTAATTAATATTGCGGCCATGCTGTGACCGGATAATTAGGAATTAACGTAATCATTTTCTTGGTGGAAAAGGAAGACCCAACAGGTTTAGAAAAATGTTTTAAGCTCTAAAACCTATATAAATATGTCTTATTACATAAGAAGGCTATAGTTTTACTGCACGGTTTTCCTAATAGAAATTCGCTCACACGAATTTTGCTAATTTCGGGTATTATTAGGGTCACATAGCATAAGACTGTAGAACTAGAGGATGATCTCGTAGATGATTTTTGCTCTTAATTGAAGGCTCTTTTCTGGATCGCAGTCGCGCTTCAAGATAAGTACCAATTTTATGTTAATATGTGATTATATGTTGTCTATGTTACATTACGAGTGTTAAACCGGTGGGCCGGGACTTTATTTTTTGGACCCAGATTGGTTACGGTAAGGGTTGGTTTCGAGTTGGTTCTTAATGGGTTTAACGGGTTCGGGTTCATCGAGGTAAAAACTGAACCGTACGAGTTACGGGTTGAGAGGGCCAGGCCGGTCGGGTTTAGTGTATTTTTAATTTTTTTGGAATTTTTTATAACTATTGTAAGTTATATTAATACAAAGTATTAACACAAAGAATACAAGGAAGGTGGAAAAAAATTGCACTTATTGCAAGTGCTACATTTATTTCGTAATTCAAAGTTTCAAACTTAAAAATTAAAAGGTTTACATTTTTAACAAGAAGTAAATTCAAAGGTTTTGCATTGCCCTTGCAAGTTCTTCATATTCAATATGAACTGATTGACCTTCTTCTGGAGTGTTAAATTCGGATGAGTTACCATGTGTTAATATATCTCCAAGTTCCTCGTCTTTTAGGCTATCAACATCTTCACGTCCTTGATTTCATCGTTCCGATCTTATCCAATCTCTGAAACATACTAAAACTTCCTGATCATTGCTTCCCAATGAGTGAGGGGTGTCTCCAAGTTGTGGTCTTTCTTGGCTAATTGCACTCTCTGATGCAACTGTAGAAATTGGCACATTCAGCACGTCTCGAGCCATAGCAAAAAGAACAGAAAATTGCTTTCCATTCTCATGCCACCATCCCAACGGTGAAAATTCCTATGTGCGAGGCTCTTTTTGTTTTTGCAAGTAGAATTGAAGTTCATCAATGTTCCTGCTACTGGTATGAGTGTTAGAAAATGTAGCAAAAAATATCAAAACTATCAAGGCCTTCTTCATCATCCACAGTAGCAGAAGTGGTACAGTGAATAGTGGAATTAATATTGCCTACAGCATGACCAGCATCATCAATTACATTTGCATATTAATTATATAATTGTTGTAAATAATCATTAAGCTTGTTCATAGAAACATATAAATCTGGGGTTTCAGTTGGACTAATCTCCATATAAGTATATAAAACATTCATTAATTGGTGACAATCAGACATATTAATAGAAGAATTTAAAACAACACCAATTAAGTAAATCAGAGGAATTGAAAAGAAATATTTTTTGAATTTTTCTTGCATTTTTTCAACAACATCCTTATATTTTACTTTCTTCTTAAATTCAGATAGTAGAAAAGAAATTTCAGCTATATGTACTAACGTCATACTAATTGTTGGGTAACTTAACAGTAGTTGTATAAAATTTATGTAAAAATTTAACAACATCATTAATGACCTCCAAAGTACTAGTTGTTAACATACGGTTTGGATCAGTACAATGCGCATTAGCAGCTTCAATTACTGGGAATCTATATTTGTAGCAACATTTTAAAATATATATGTATAATTCCATCTAGTAACAATTTCATCTGGCATGAATCTGGGTTTAAGGTTATACTGGACACACTTATTCTTAAATTTCTTTATTCTAGATTGTCAATTATTTCCTTGAATAACACCAACTGCTCTTCTAACATAAGTAATCTCAGTTGAAAATAAATCAAGGCCACTTTTAACAATTAAATTATAAATATGACATGCACACCTAACATGAAAAATATCATCAAGAGGTGGTTGTAAATGCAGTTTTAATATTGAAATTGCAGCATTGTTGCTAGAAGTATTATCAAAAGACATACACAATACTTTTTGCTTTAGATTATAAAATTCAACAACTTCACAATTAGTACTACTTATAAACGCAGCAGTATGACTCTGATATTCATCATATCTAAAAGCGATAATACGTTTTTTCATACTAATAGAGTCATCTATCCAATGACATGTAATTGTCAAATAATCATTTCCATTAACAGCATGTCCAATATCAGAAGTTAGAGAAACTCTACAAGGAAGATGGCTAAATAAATAACGTATGTATGTTTGATATTATCCATGAAGTCTAAAGATAACAGCTCTACAAGTACTTTTGGGGATACCTTTCAATAAAGGATTATAAATCCTTTGAATATACATAATAAGATATGATGAAGAAGCAAAAGAAAAAGATAGACAACCCAAAGCAATCATTTTTTTTAACTCCCACGATCCTTCATTTAATCATATTTCACTAGACCTCCAGTAGTAGGGTTAAGAGTTGTCTGATTTTCATCACCATCAACTCCCCATTCTATGGGATGCTCAGTTCTCATATGTCTACTAAGCGTCCCAGTTCCCCCTAAATTTCCACTAGTCAAATGTTTAAAATCACCGTTATAAATTTTGCATTTAAATCTATCAGTACCCTCTATTATTTCAAATAGATTCCAAATCTTACTTCTTTTGTACGATTAGTAGTTTGAGCCATAGATGGTCTACTCCTAGTGCCATGACCACCACCCTCTGTAGCAACTGCAACACTACCAACTCCAGCACTAGTAGGTGTAGCTGGTATCTCATCTTCCGTTCCTATTTCATTATCTTCTATTCTAATATCTTCTTATAATTGTTCATAATCTATATCTATATTATTATTAGCCGATGTTTCATAAACATGTGTAAATGTTAATAGGTTATTACTATTAGTACTAGATGCTGAAGGACTACCTCTTTTTTTATTTCCCCTACCAGTAACTCTTCTACACGCTCTTTTAACAGCACTAAATATATTGTAAAAATTAAAGTATAAGCTAAAATTAAATGTGCAATTAAAAGACTAAATAAGAGAAAGAGTTGGAGGGAATGCACCAAATTCGATAATGAATTGAGCACTTGATTACACAATTCCGATGTTACCATGAACAAACGTCAAACAAGAACTTCAACTTTGAACTTCAATTGTAACTTCAAATTCCAAATGATAAAACGCGATAAATTAAATTCAAGAAAAGATAGCCAAATAAAATTAGAACATGAAATAATGAATTGAAGAATTGTAGTCTTACAAATTGGAGAATGAGAGAATGAGAGAAATTGAGATTGAGAAATGAGTATAGAGTGAAAAAATGAAGAAGGGGGGGGGGGGGGGGTATTTATTGTTTTAGAAAAGGTTAGTTTTGTAAATTGAAAAAAGGTAAAAAATTTAAAAAATAGGCTATTTATGCAATATTTCCGTTGGCCAACGGACCTAAGCATGGTCTGACCGTTGCCAACAGTCTGTGGGGCCCACCAATACAAAAATTTGTTTTAAAAAATATTACCGTTGTACCGGGCCGGTTAACTCGGTAAGAGTTATTTTTCACTCTTCTGGGTTCAACCGGGCAGGTTACCCGTTTTCAAAAAAATAAACCAACCCCCTAACCCTCCTACCTTGCCCATCCCAGCCCCTTAGTACCGATCCGGGCCGGTTTCATGTTCTACCGGTCTAGGCCGGTCCGGAACTGGTCCAACCCGGCCTATTTAACACCCCTATGTTACATAAAAATGGTTTTGATTATTTATTTTCGTTGTTCATACATGTTTCTCATCAATTGGTATGAGAGTATGCTTACATCTAATATAATAACCTGAAATATAAATACATATGTGCGATTATGTCTTTGATTACTTTGTTTTTCTGAATCAGTGTAAACGATTGAAAAAGGTATTAAATATGATTTTGTTCTTCTGTGTCACGACCCAAACCCCGCACTGGTCATGATGGCGCCTCTCGTGAAGACGAAGCCAGCCAACTAACCCAACTCATCTTTTCAAAATAGTAAACATAAATAGACAGCTTAAATATGACTTAATAATATTAATTAGCGGAAAATACAATCCAACACAGCCCTAATCGGGGCGTCACAAGTCACGAGCATCTATCAGAATGTAAGACCATTACAAGGTCAAAATATACAAAATCGGAATTATGAACAAAAGAGGGAAAACATGGTGTTGTGAACGCTGATAGTCGCCTTCTTATTTCATATAACCCTGCCTCGAATCGGCCCAAACCCGCTTCCGGGTGAATATATACCTGCATTTGCACGCGAGGTTTAGTGAGTAAAGTGAGTACTCTAACTCAGTGAGTAATAATGGTAAATAACAACTGAGCAGTAAGAAATCACGTAAAGCAAACCATCATGCTGTATAGAAGTAGTGTACAATCCTCTGATAGAAACAGTGAAGCTGTGAAATCTTTGGAAATATCTTGGCTCAGTTTAAATCTCTTTTGAAAATGATTCTTTCAACATCCACGAAATGATTTCAAAACAAACAGTACAGATAAGCACAGAAAATCCGCCCCTCGGGCTCAGATACCATAGTATAATAGGAAAAAGGCAAGTAAATTTGTAAGATGAGCACATAAAAGTTCGCACCTCGGGAAATATCTCAAAACAGTACCATCCCCTCGGGCTCAATATCAATCGCTCAGACAATATCAGCCCCTCGAGCTCATTGCCAGTCACTCATCATAGTATCAGCACCTCTGGCTCAGCATCAGTCACTCAGCATAGTATCAGCCCCTCAGACTCAGTATCAGATCATATGGGTACCCACGCTCACTGTAGGTGTGCAGACTCCGGAGGGGCCCTTTAAGGCCCAAGCGCTATATCAAGATAAGGCTTGAAAGCCTTCTCACATCACACATAAGGCTTGAAAGACTTCTCACGTTACACATAAGTCCTGAAAGACTTCTCACATCACACGTAAGGGCTTAAAGCCTCCTCGTATCACTCACGAGGCCTGAAAGCCTCCTCACAGTACTCACGAGGCCTGAAAGCCTCCTCACAGTACTCACGAGGCCTGAAAGCCTTCTCACTGTACTCACGAGGCCTGAAAGCCTCCTCACAGCACTCACGAGGCCTGGAAGCCTCACACAGTCCATAAAACATCATAAGCCCCTCGGGCATCAATAAAATAGTAGTGCTCAGCCCAAACAACAATGGAAATATCATTTAAGTCCCAAAATTCAACTAAAGTGGCTGAGATAGTAAAATAGTATAATCAACACGACTGAGTTCAAATAGAATATCAAATAGTGAGGAAACTGTTATAAAATCCAGGAAGACTCCAAGTAGTCGGCATGAAGCCCAGAAATATGGCAATAAGCCCAAATTATGTTGATAACAAACATATCTCAATCAAATACGCAGTAAAAACGTCAATCAAGATGGACCAAGTCACAATCCTCAATAGTAAATAATCTTGCGCTCGTCCTTAAGCGCGTGTTTCACCTCCATTTAGCACTACGTTGTACAAATCCAGGGTTTCAAGCCCTCATGATATCATTTAGAATTATTACTTACCTCGAACCAGCGAAATCTCTAGCTTGTGATGCCCTTTACCCTTAAATCGGCCTCCACGTTTGTCGAATATATCCACGATCAGAGCGAATACATCACAATATGCTAAGGGAACAAAGACCAGGCGAAAACAAACAATAACATGAACAATTCCCAAAATTACCAAAACCCGAGCCCCGGGCTAACTTCTCAAAATTCAGAAATTTTTATCAATAGATTCCTTATCTCCTCAAGAGTCCATACCTACCAAGAACTCTCAAATCCGAGTTCAAATGACCCATCAAACACCCAAATAAAATTTCAAAATCTCAAGCACTAGTTCTTCAATTTTAGGCTTAATTTCCACAAATTTCTAGGTGGATTTCACAATAAAAACGAGTATTGAGTTCAAAAATCTTATCTCTTGGTGATTCCCCTTGAATTCCTCTCCATTATCTATCCCAAGCTCCAAAATCGCTCAACAATGGGGGTTCTTAGTCTTAAAATCGCGGAGTAGCGCTTTTAAAACATTCTGCCCAGCAGTCAAAATCCCTTCTTCACGATCGCAGCACTAGCCACGCGATCGCTGTGAGTATTTGAGTTTTGCCCTGTAGGAATCATTCCCATAAATTCAAAGCAAAATAATTTCCTTTATTTATTTACAATTTTTAATTTTATGTGGCATTTTCTATTAATGATTTGCATTTGTTTGTGCATATTTATTTGTATTAATTAATGGAAAATACAAAAATAAATGAATGTGAATTTAGGATCCAACCTTGTGTTTTTGAGAATTAATTAGTTATTGGTTCATTTTATGGAAAAAGGAAATTCAAAAATAGTTCAATTTGCATTTTTATTCTACTTTTGGGTTTTAGGTGATTTCTTTTCTTTTACTTTTTGCTTTAACTATTTGTGATAATTATTACTTAGGATAAATTAACTTTTTTATACGTTAATTGTGGATTCATTGTTTTTAATTTAGGATCTTTAGTTTAATTTTTAAATGAAAAACAAAAAAGAGAGAAAGAAAAAATAAAATCTAAAAAAAAATTAAAGAAATTTGGGCTAATTCTATTAATTTCAGCCCAAAAATACCTCAATCCAGTCCATACCCATCACCCAAACCCGGTCTAGCTTTAGAAATACAAAACGACGTCGTTTGGCAACCCCTAATCTAGACTGTCCATTTCTTTTGATCAAACGGTGATAAAGCCAGGTCGGTTAAGTATATAACTGTTCCAAGCACCCTCCCCCCTAAAGACCTAGTACCTTGTCTCTTGACACACACCTGCCTCCGCCACTTCTCTGCCTAACGCCAAATGCCAGAAATCGCCACCACCGACAGTGATGCTTCGATGGCCCCCAAAATTATACCACCCACCTCCTTGACCTCTTTCCACCCTACTATCACTAGCCCTCAAATATCACCCAAGTTCGTCGAATATTCAATCAAAGTGGCAACTGCTCCGTCGTCCACGGTGGCGCCGCCCCTAAACCTCGCCAAATTAACACCCTATGGCCTCCACACCCCCTCTTTCCGAATCCATCCACAACCCATAGCCTTCGAATCATCCCTGCAATGGCTCAAATTTTAGATCGAAGATCAGCCTGGAACCCTAATTTTCTCAAGACTGGAGGTTTGATCATTATAGGGTTTAGTCGTGTGTTTCATGAGAACTCACGATTAACAATAGTTTGGTCAAGCAATTTCAACACGATTTTCCCAGGTCCTGATTCAATTCTGGTAAAAGAAATTTCTTTCATTTTTCTTTTATTTGTGCCTCTGCTCAATGTTTGCTTTTAATTTCCTTAGATTTTTGTTTGATTAAGTTTTAGTTCATTATTATTTTTGAGTTTAGTTTAAGTGCATGACTCAATGATTGTTTCTTGCATGAATTCATGACACAGTGTTATTGTTTAATTGAACTCGTTCTTTTAGAGCCATGCTTAATTAATAATTCCCCAATAATAGATTAATTTGAACTCTCAAGGATTAACTTAGGATTAAAATGGGCTTTGGTTTAATCTGGTTCAGTCTGAATAATTGTTTGGTTATAGCTGAATGATTCCAGCCCCTGTACAATTAACTAGGGTTATTTGATCAGGGTAAAAAGGGATGACGTTAGGTTTAACTAGGTTAGTAATTTAGAAGTTGAATTAAGGGCAGTTTAGGAAGTTTGGAGCAGAGAATCTTGTGATAACTTCCTAGGAAGCTTCTATTGTAGGGGTTCAAATTGGATTTCAAGGTTTTGGTTATATACTTGGTCACCAAGTCATAAAACGAGGGACTATAAGACAAAAATGAATTCTGAAGATTGCCCTAATATTGAACCTATAAAAGGCAATGAAAGAAAAAGCTGAAGGGTGTTCTAAAGGGGAACAAAAATACAAGAGCTAAGTGACAGAAAAATCTGAAAAATAAAAAATAGTAGAGAATTGAGGAGAAATTACTGTTCTATTGAAAGTATTGCCAAAAACGTTGAATTTTTTTTGTCTGAACAACATTCCTCTTGGCTGTTGCTCTGATTTTAGTTAGTGGACTGAATTCATTACTGATTTTGGTTGAATCTGGGCCGTTTTGGTTGCTGGTGATGATTTTTGCCTTTGATATTGCTGATTCCGGACCCTTTCCCTTTCCCTTTCCATTCCTAGGGATTTTCCTTCAAACCACTGTTAGGAAGTGATGTGCTACAAATTAGAACCAGATTGAATCCATGTATGTCTTGGATCTATTATATGTGAGGCGCAAGTGTGGAATCTGTAATGGCCTGGAAATGTTATAAATGAATATTGTTTTTTTACCATGAATGTTGATTATTCACTTAGAATTTTGAAATGCAATACTTCTTAGTCTTGCTTTTTGGTTTTGATGTATTAGTGTAAAATCTTTCTAGGAAATTCATGTTGCATTTTGTTTAGATGAAAAACATGAGGTCTGACAGTTGAAGGAGCAGGACATTTGAGTATTCTGTATGCATGGGCTGTTGTTTAAGCTATTCTTATGTTTATATGCATATTCTCCAGCATGTGATTAATATTTGTTTATAATCATTAGCTCATTATTTGAGTTTCTAGGAATCAAATTGTATTAATTAAAAGAGGTAACTGCTTATTTTGGAAATAGAGTCGTATAATCGTTGTTCTGATTGGTACCAATCTCCAGGTACTTAATGTTTGGATATGCACATTGGTTTGATGTTAATGGTTAGCTACTATTGAGGAATTAGTTTTGGGTTTTAATTACTATGTAATATGTTAGTGGTTTAAACCATCTCGTCCATTAAAATATGTGCAATGATTAAACCAAAATTGATAGTGCTACTTCTCATCACCTGTGAAATTCTTCTCTTAAAACCAGTTTTGGACAATCAAACTTACATAAATTAGGCTTTAGATAAGTCCAGGCTCTATGGTGAAAACAAATTAGACCTCATCTTTGGCCCCTTGGCTAACGAATTGAATGCAGCTGCAACACAAAAATAGTAACCATTTCTTTAAGCCTTATCTAATTAGTAGATCTTTATAGTTAATTTGAGGTGATGCAATACCAACCAAACAAATAATTTATGGCCTCTGCTTAATTAATTGCACAAACATTAGAATCCTAGGTGCACCATTTAGCGAATTTTCGTGGCCCTCATAAACTTAAACATACGAAATTGCGTTAGGCGCCTTAGTTAAATAATGTATCTTCCTAATTACAGGTGTGCATTTATGTGACCAAAATCCAAATTCCAACGATTATGAAACATGTTAAAGACTATGGGTGCATTTATGTGGCGTTGTTCGAGATACGTTTTAACGACGTTGCAATCCTCTCAAAAAATGAATAAAAACGGTTGAAAGCTAAATCAACAAATAGGTATAAATGCATTAAAATCATAAAATCAAGCAAAATATAACAGTTGAGAGACCGTGCTAGAACCACGGAACTCGGGAGTGCCTAACACATTCTCCCAGGTTAACAGAATTCCTTACCCAGATTTCTGGATCGCAGTCTGTATATAGAGTCAAACCTTCCTCGATTCGGGATTTAAACTGGTGACTTGGGACTCCAGTGATTATCCCAAGTGGCGATTCTAAAATCTCTTAAATAATTAAATCCCATTTCTGTTGGAAACACGTTTCAAATGCAATATACTAAACGTGTGTTCTTTTGTAGGTTTTGATGAATATCAAACAAAGCAAAAAGCGATATATAGCAGTACTCAAGGACAAGCACAAAATGGATGCATTACAAGAAGCTCAAGACAAAGTTTAGAAATGTTATAATTGAGTCAATATTAATTGTGATCTTGATTCCTCAACTTGGCTCATAACATGGCTTCTCTACTAAAATTATTTTTCCAAAATCATGCATATTTAAATTAAGTGTCAAATGATTTTAAACTATGCATATTTACATTTGTTAAAATGTTTTCCAAGCATGCCTCAAAAATCTGGGCTAAGATAATCAATTATGTACTTATGATAATCGAGTATCTCTAAGCCAAGACTGCATGACAATCGATTGTGAATTAATGATAATCGATTGTGAGTAAGTCAGTTAACATCAGGTTTTTGCAAACTGCATAACAATCGATTGTGTACTTATGATAATCGATTGTTAACTGAGGCAAAGTTTTCAAAACTCATAAAAATCGATTATGAACTAATGGTAATCGATTAGAATGAGAAAAATGTCTCCCAGTGATTTTAAATAAAATGATAATCGATTGTGGCTTTTGATAATCGATTATATATGAGACAGAGAGTTTTGAAATTAATTAATAATCGATTATTCCATTTGATAATCGATTGTTGAAGCTGACCGTTGTCATATATTTTCAATTAACTTCAGGTAATCGATTGTTGATATTTAACAATCGATGTTTTGCTTAAAATCTGGAAAAGATTTTCTGAACGTTGTTAAAATAATCGATTGTTGATTTCTGGACAATCGATATTTTATGCCAAAAATTGGAAAGGATTTCTTAACGTTATAAATAATCGATTATTGATTTGAAGTAATCGATTGTTGACGTAAAATCTGGGATTGAATTTTTAATCTGATAGGCAAACAATCGATTGTTTAGTCTTGACAATCGATTGTCACTGAGTAATTTCAGCAATCCTTAATTGGCAATTAGACAACGGTAAGACTGAGTTTTTCACCTATAAATACAGCTTCAACTCAGTGTTTTCACAACAACAACATATACACTTTGAGTATTTTCATTGCTAAAAGCTTTCTTACATTGATCATCATTTTCCATTCATCCATAAAGCTTTTTGAAGAGCCATTCTATTGAGCTAAGTTGTTGTGATCTTGAGCGTACTATTTCTACTCATATCTACTCATTAAGGAGTACTTTGTAAAGTGAGTGTGTTTTGTGTTTGTAAGAGAATTGCGATTCTCGTTTGTTGAGGAACTTGTGATTCCTCGGTTGAAGTCTTTGGGATTGTTATCCCCGAGCAGTTGAAGTCTTTGGGATTGTTATCCCCGAGCAGTTGAAGTCTTTGGGATTGTTATCCCCGAGCAGTTGAAGTCTTTGGGATTGTTATCCCCGAGCAGTTGAAGTCTTTGGGATTGTGATCCCCGAGCAACTAGGTGAGGCTTGTGTCCTCAGCTGTAACGGTTTGTTAAGCACCCGTAAGCTTGACAAGTTTAGTGGAAATCTCGAGAGAGTCTCTCGGGGACTGGACTAACCACGTTTGTGGCCAACCAGGATACATCATTGTGTAAGTTTATTCTACTGCACTTGTTTTAATTTCTGCAAAGTTTTTAAATTCCGCACTAAAACGCTTAATATTTTTAAAACGCTATTCACCCCCCCTCTAACGTAAAGCGTATTGTCCAACAATTGGTATCAGAGCCATACTCTCTGAAAGACTTAACCGTTTGAGAGAATCTTTCCATGGCTTCTACTCTAGACTCTTTTGCATGTATTGATGAAGGACAGTGCCCCACAAGACCTCCTTTGTTTAACGGGACTAATTATTCATATTGGAAAGAAAGGATGCAGATATTCGTCAGATCAAACAGCCCTTACTTGTGGAAGGTGTACACCAAAGGAAATGAGGTTCCTGTCAAAAAGGTGGAAGGAGAATGGGTGCCAAAATCAGAAGAGGAATTCAACGCCGAGGATAATCGAATGGTCCAAAATAATTTTAAAGCTATTAATTTATTACTTTGTGCTGTTAATGCTAATGATTACAGGAAAATCTCCTGCTGCAAAACAGCGAAAGAAATGTGGGACAAGCTTGAGGTCACTTACGAAGGGACTGACCAGGTAAGAGAAGCTAAAATTGACTTTTTAACTCATGCTTACGAATTGTTCCATATGAAGGAAGGCGAAAAGGTAGACGAGATGTTTGAGCGGTTCTCATCAATAGTGAATGATCTCCACGCGCTCAAGAAGACGTTCACAGACAAAGAACTAGTTCGAAAAATCCTTAGGAGTCTAACACCGGCATGGCGATCAAAGGCCGATGCGATTCAAGAGTCAATTGGAATCACGAACGTCACCATAGACGCTCTTAGAGGTAATCTTAAGACTTATGAATCCACTATTCTTAACCCTGTTATTGATGAACAAAGAAGGCAAAAGATTGCTCTAAAGGCGAGCACAAGTCAATCACCAATTGAAGAGGATGGAGATAGCGAATTCGGACTCATCATCAAAAAGTTCCAAAAATTCATGCGAAAAGAATATGACCGCAAAGGGAAAAAGCAAGGTGAGCAAGTTAAATGTTATGAATGTGGTGAAACTGGGCATATCAAAACAAACTGCCCAAATCTTAAAAAGGAGAAGAAACCCTTCAAGAAGCAACGAGCATACATATCTTGGGGAGGAGATTCCGGAGACGAATCCAGTGAAGAAGAAAATGAAGAAGCGGCAAATCTCTGCCTCATGGCACAGGAAGAAAATCAAAGTGAGGTAAGTCAAATCTCTTCTCAAAATTTTTATACTCTTGATGACATGAGAAATGCCTTTGATGAATTGTATGCTGAATTTCTCAAAGTTACAAAAACCGTCACTAGTTTAAGAGAAAGTGCTTCTCTAAAAGAACAAGATTTTCAAAAACAGTTTTCATTAAAAGAAAAAGAATTAGAAAAATTGGTTTTGGAAAATGAGAAGCTACTAGAACAAAACAAGTTTTATGGGAAAAGAAGTTCTGACAAGCCCGAGAGTTCTACAAAAAATTGTGCTTCTTGTGTAGACCTTAAGAATGAAGTAGGTAGATTAAAAGGCACACTAGATAAATTCAACTCCTCTCATAAAAACTTGAATGTGGTGCTTGATAACTTGAAATCAACCAAGCATGGAATAGGCTTCATAAATGAAGAAGAGGTTGATGCAAAAACCCAACCACCTAGAGCTCAATCTAGGATTAATAACAAAAATGCCTTTCCTAAAACAAACATGCATGCTAGACAAAATATTAGGAGACCTAGACATGACCTTCCGCCTAGCAATCGTCACCATAGACATGATGCATATTTTAGGCACAACAGTGATCATGCTAGAAGATCCCGAAATGTTCAACCTAGAAATGATTATGGTGCTCAAATTAGGAGAAATGAAAATAGAGTAAACAATGTGCATTATTCTAGCTACTATGAGCCTAGACGCATGCATAATCCAAATGTGACATGTCATTATTGTAGACGAATTGGTCATATTGCTCCCGCATGCTTTACTAGACATAGACATGCTACTCAAACATATCATTATAGTATGCATAACCCTCAAGGACCCAAAATGGCATGGGTACCAAAAGAGCATTGATTTGTTTTGCAGGTGTGCTTGAAGGAATCAAGTGTAGTGGATACTCCAAACACTTGACGGGAGACGAATTCAAAATTCCTTAAATTAAAGCACAAAGAAGGAGGAAGAGACGGAAAAGTCGATTTAGGCATTTTTTTCAAAATCGGAAGTATTTTCGAAAAATTTAAAAGACAAAATACAAGGAAGACAAAGGCAAAATTGTGGAAGAAGCTTCTTAAATTGAAGAATGAGCCAAAAAGACCAAAATGAACGGAGGATGTTCAAAATCAGGTAATTGGCAAAGTCGAAGGGAAGGTAAGTACCCTAAACCCTCTTAAGAACATCCTAGGACAAAATTCTTAAGAGTTCACGTTTTTCACCCGACTACACTAGTTTCAAAGTTATTATTTCATTTATAGATTACTGACTTGAGCGTCGGAGATGTTTAATTCTATTTTGCAGGTATCCCCCAAAAGGTAAGAGGAAAGTATAAATTGTCTTGATACAAGAAAAATCGATCATAATCGATTATTTATGCTTACAATCGATTATCAGTATCAATAATCGATTATTTGTTGATTCAATTTTTTTTGTCATGAAATCTTGTTGAATGTTTACATTGCTTGATAGAATTAAGTCTCATCATTTTAGCATACCCCTTCCAAACAATCGATTATTTGTTCTGCCAATCGATTATTTGCCAAAATCCAAACTCTCTGTGAGTGAAATAATCGATTACTATATATTGACAATCGATTATCTGTTTTAAACTTATGTTACCGTTTTGGCTCTACAATCGATTCCTGTCAGGTCATAAATATGAAAAACAATCGATTACCAAGTTTGACAATCGACTATCTTTTTCAAATTTTTTTTACCGTTCTGGCGTGTAATCGATGTGTCAGATCATTTTTATTAATGACAATTATTCTATTCAAACAATCGATTATTGAACGGTCAGTGAATTTATTTTTACCGTTTCAGACTTCAAAGCTCTTCAAATCTCTTCAAATCTTTTCAAATAAGTGTAAGATTCATTCCTTCTCTATATATAGGCTGCACATATGCTCTTGTATACTCACTCAAGCCTCCCAAGCATCAAATTATCTTGTTATCTTTGAAAAATCCTAGCACATCTTTTTCAAAAATGTCAAGCCGCAACTCCAAACGTGCTCGTTCCAAACAAGGTGCTTCTTCTTCTCGCCATCCATATCAAGATGGATTGGTTCTATTCTTTGAATCCGATGAAGAGCTCACCCGTTTCTTAACCAAATTTGAGAAACGCCTTATTCTCCCTCCTCGCTTTTCAACAAACGCTCTTGTTGCACCATTCATTCCAGCCGCGAATATGCTAAGAGAGTGCCAACTTTTCAATTTCCTACTCCTTACTCACCCCTACTACAACATTACTTTGGTTGAAGCTTTTTACTCCAACCTTCACAAAGATGATGAGGGTGAACTCGTTACCAATGTTAACGGCATTTCCATTCTAATTTCTGAAGATAACCTCCACCTCATTGCCTGCATTCCGCATGATGGTGAAGACATCTACCAGTACATAAATGATGCCGGGGACATGATTGATGAAGCTAATCTCTTCCGCCAAGCCGGAGTCGCCTATGATGAGTCTTCTTCCCGTCGTCCCACCATAAAGGGTATGGACCCGAATTATCGTTTCATTCTCTATTTCATCACTCGTGTTCTCAAACCCCGTAAACTCAATCACACCACCATTTCCCAAGAGGATGCCAAATTTCTTCATGCCATTATCACCGGTGTTAAAATCAATTGGTGCAAGCTTATTCAATCTCATATGTTCAATGCCACCAGAGATGACATACCTCTCCCCTATGCCCTCTTAATAATGAAATTTCTTGAAGCTTCCGGGGTCAATATTGCTAATGGTCCTCTCAAAAAGAGCACCAAAAGCTGGGAAATTTCGGAGTCTTCCTTTCATCATGATGGTGATCATGCTCCCGCTCCTCCTCAAAATCGACAAGCCCGTCGTGCTCATCCTCCTCAAGAGCCTACCCTCCGGACTATCTCTGACCAAATTACTCAATTAACCCGTGAGGTCCATGGTTACTTTGATCACGTGCATTATGCCTATGCTCAGGTGGTGCCATATCAAGCGCCTCCCAATGATGATGAAGGAGATGGGGGTGATGAATGATGAAATTGTTGTTTTTGATGATGTGAAATTGTTGTTTTTGATTTGTTTTTCCTAGGTTGGTTAGTTGTTGTTCGTTTTATTGTGTTTGGCTCCACCCATGTAATGTTATTTTCCAATAAATAAACTTTTGTTTATTTCATATCTTTTTTTTGCATATTCTTCCCTTGTATATATTTTTGCTAATGGCAAAAGGGGGAAGAAACGGGATATCAAGAAGTATGCTATATCACTCTCAACTTCATTCATGCTTAAAGTGAGGGGGAACATGAATTGAGGGGGAACATCAAATTGCATACTTTACACTTGTCTTGGATTATCAAAATAATTATTGCATATATCCCGCTTATGTTTGCCATTATCAAAAAGGGGGAAATTGTTGGAAACACGTTTCAAATGCAATATACTAAACGTGTGTTCTTTTGTAGGTTTTGATGAATGTCAAACAAAGCAAAAAGCGATATATAGCAGTACTCAAGGACAAGCACAAAATGGATGCATTACAAGAAGCTCAAGACAAAGTTTAGAAATGTTATAATTGAGTCAATATTAATTGTGATCTTGATTCCTCAACTTGGCTCATAACATGGCTTCTCTACTAAAATTATTTTTCCAAAATCATGCATATTTAAATTAAGTGTCAAATGATTTTAAACTATGCATATTTACATTTGTTAAAATGTTTTCCAAGCATGCCTCAAAAATCTGGGCTAAGATAATCGATTATGTACTTATGATAATCGAGTATCTCTAAGCCAAGACTGCATGACAATCGATTGTGAATTAATGATAATCGATTGTGAGTAAGTCAGTTAACATCAGGTTTTTGCAAACTGCATAACAATCAATTGTGTACTTATGATAATCGATTGTTAACTGAGGCAAAGTTTTCAAAACTCATAAAAATCGATTATGAACTAATGGTAATCGATTAGAATGAGAAAAATGTCTCCCAGTGATTTTAAATAAAATGATAATCGATTGTGGCTTTTGATAATCGATTATATATGAGACAGAGAGTTTTGAAATTAATTAATAATCGATTATTCCATTTGATAATCGATTGTTGAAGCTGACCGTTGTCATATATTTTCAATTACCTTCAGGTAATCGATTGTTGATATTTAACAATCGATGTTTTGCTTAAAATCTGGAAAAGATTTTCTGAACGTTGTTAAAATAATCGATTGTTGATTTCCGGACAATCGATATTTTATGCCAAAAATTGGAAAGGATTTCTTAACGTTATAAATAATCGATTATTGATTTGAAGTAATCGATTGTTGACGTAAAATCTGGGATTGAATTTTTAATCTGATAGGCAAACAATCGATTGTTTAGTCTTGACAATCGATTGTCACTGAGTAATTTCAGCAATCCTTAATTGGCAATTAGACAACGGTAAGACTGAGTTTTTCACCTATAAATACAGCTTCAACTCAGTGTTTTCACAACAACAACATATACACTTTGAGTATTTTCATTGCTAAAAGCTTTCTTACATTGATCATCATTTTCCATTCATCCATAAAGCTTTTTGAAGAGCCATTCTATTGAGCTAAGTTGTTGTGATCTTGAGCGTACTATTTCTACTCATATCTACTCATTAAGGAGTGCTTTGTAAAGTGAGTGTGTTTTGTGTTTGTAAGAGAATTGCGATTCTCGTTTGTTGAGGAACTTGTGATTCCTCGGTTGAAGTCTTTGGGATTGTTATCCCCGAGCAGTTGAAGTCTTTGGGATTGTTATCCCCGAGCAGTTGAAGTCTTTGGGATTGTTATCCCCGAGCAGTTGAAGTCTTTGGGATTGTTATCCCCGAGCAGTTGAAGTCTTTGGGATTGTGATCCCCGAGCAACTAGGTGAGGCTTGTGTCCTCAGCTGTAACGGTTTGTTAAGCACCCGTAAGCTTGACAAGTTTAGTGGAAATCTCGAGAGAGTCTCTCGGGGACTGGACTAACCACGTTTGTGGCCAACCAGGATACATCATTGTGTAAGTTTATTCTACTGCACTTGTTTTAATTTCTGCAAAGTTTTTAAATTCCGCACTAAAACGCTTAATATTTTTAAAACGCTATTCACCCCCCCCTCTAGCGTAAAGCGTATTGTCCAACAATTTCGATTGTCCTTAAATTGGAAAAACTCTCTTACCTACGCCCTTCGCGGATGCAGTTATAAAAAGGAGGTGTGACAACTTTAGCGAATTTGCTGGTGAGAATAGTGCCCAAAATCTCTGGTTCAGGGTACAAGAATTTGAGCATAGAATAATTGTTGTATTTGGATTTGTTTATTATCGGATTTTATGTTTGGGCCTGATGTGCTAAATGTTGCTTTTTTCTTTTACGCTTTGATATTATCTGAATTTTACATATAAACTGCTATGAAACCCTTCTCTTCTCATCTCTAGGGATGTGACCGCTGGTCGAGACTCCATATTATGTTAGTGTCATACCTTAATATCTGAAAGAGGCTCAGACAAGTTATAAAACCGGATGGCCTTTTGGTTCCCGGTACGTAGCCGCTTCCTCGACTAAAGTTGTCCGCTTGGGTATATAGTCTAGAACATATACCCAGGTTTTCAGCATAGAGTAACTTAGTTAGATAATACGCTTAACGTTAGAGGGGGGGGGGGGGGATGAATAGCGTTATAATAAAAATTAGCGTAAACTTGCGGAATTTAAAAATTGCAGGAAATCAATAAGTGCGATAAGTAAATAAATTAGAACAAACGCACCGATGTATCCTGGTTCACCACAACCCGTGGCTAGTCCAGTCCCCGAGAGACTCTCTCGAGATTTCCACTAACTTGTTAAGCTTACGGGTGCTTAACAAACCATTACAACTTGAGGACACAAGCCTCAACAACCTTTGCTTGGAGATACAACACTCCAAGACTTTAACCAAGGAAACACAAGTTCCTTCTTACAACACAAGGGACTAACACTTCCCTTCAAGTGTACAAAAACACTTAGCACTCAAACAAGACACTCCTTTAAGAGTAGATATGAGTGAAAAGAATACGCTCAAGATCGCAACAACTTTCGACAAGAATTTGGCTCTCAAAAGCTTATGTAATGAATATAAAATGATAAGCAATAAAGTATGCAAGCTTTAGCAATTGTATGATCAGTTGTTGTATGTTGTTGTATTTAAAAGACTGATTTGAAGCTGTATTTATAGATGAAAAACTTTGTATTACCGTTGCCTAATTGCCAATTAAGAATTGCTAATTTTACTCAGTGACAATCGATTGTCAAATTACCACAATCGATTGTTTGCCAGTTCTTCCAAAAATCAATCCCAGATTTTACGCATAACAATCGATTATTTAAGACTCACAATCGATTACTGGCAACGTTCAAAAAATCATTTCCAGATTTTACGTAAAAGAATCGATTATAAAAAATCAGTAATCGATTGCTCAGCAACGTTCAAAAAATCCTTTCCAGATTTTAATTAAAACAATCGATTATAGGAAATCAATAATCGATTACTCAGCAACATTCAAAAAATCCTTTCCAGATTTTAATTAAAACAATCGATTATAGGAAATCAATAATAGATTACCTGACGGTATTTGAAAACATTTTGGCAACGGTCAGTTATACAATCGATTATACTAAGTTAACAATCGATTATATATCAGTCTTGAAAAATCAATTTAGACACTGCCTCTTGACAATCAATTGTTATAGGTTCACAATCGATTATTTAATAACTTTGAAAAAGTCTGGAAGACACTGCCTCAACACAATCGATTGTCATAAGTTCACAATCGATTATTTTGTGACTTTGAAAAATCTGATGGACACTGTCTCTTCACAATCGATTGTCATTAGCTTCACAATCGATTACTTTGAGCTTTGAAAAACTTTGATGGACACTGCCTCATCACAATCGATTGTCATAAGGTTCAAAATCGATTGTCATGCAGATTTGGAAAATCTGATGCTCACTGCCTTAACACAATCGATTGTCATAAGTTCACATCGATTGTCAAGCAGCTGACTTAAACATAATCGATTATCATAAGTACATAGTCGATTATCTTAGTCCAGATTTTAGAGGCATGTTTAAAAATCATTTTGACTAAAGTAAATATGCATTATTTAAAATCATTTTTCTCTAAATTAAATATGCATGATTTGTTAAAAATATTTTTACAAAAGAAGCCAAGTCTTGAGTTTAAGTTGTCGGATCAAGATCACAATTAAATACCAACTCATATAAAACTTAATCTCGATCTTTGTCTTGTGCTTGAATCTCGTTATATATCAATTTTGCGCTTGTGCTTGGACCTCGTCATGTGTCAATTTGCGCATAGTTTGTCATTCATCAAAACCTACAAATATGAACACATGTTTAGTATAATGCCTTGAGAACGTGTTTCTAACAATTTCCCCCTTTTTGATAATGGCAAACTTTAAGCGGGATATGCATACGATTCAAGACAAGTAAAGATATGCAACAAGTATATAGATATGCAATTAGTTCCCCCTCAATATATGAATTCCCCCTCAATTTTTCCCAATAAGTATTGAGAGTACATACCCGTTATCTTCCCCCTTTTGCCATTTGCAAAAAAAATAGAATAATAAAAAAAACTTATTTATTTATTTATAAAAAACGGTTACAAAACGGGAACAATAAAAACATAGAACAATAAAATAGTAAAACAAATAAAGAAATTATTCATCATCATTTCCCGTCTCATCATCCGGCACTGCTTCATAGGGAACAAGACCGGCATATGGATAATGAACATGGTCAAAATATCCATGGATCTCATGTGTCAATTGACCGACAGAGGTGGTCAATGAAGCAATTTGGTCGGAAATGGATTGAAGAGTAGGTTCTTGAGGCTGACGCGATTGACGGGTTGGAGGAGGAGCAGGAGCTGCATGATCACCGTCATGGGGAAAGGAGGATTCTGAAATTTCCTACTTCTTGGTGCTCTTTTTGAGAGGACCGATGGAAGTGTTGAACCCGGAAGCTTCAAGAAAATTCATAATAAGGAGGGCATAGGGAAGAGGTCTATCATCTCCAATGGCATCAAGCATGTGAATCTTGACGAACTTACACCAATTGATGTGAGCTCCGGTTATAATGGCATGCATGATCTTAGCGTCCTCTTGGGAAAGAGTGGTATGATTGTGCTTCCGAGGCTTGAGGACTCGGGTGATGAAATAGAAAATCGAACGATACTCGGGGAGCATTCCCGTGATAGTAGGGCGCCGAGTAGATAGATTAGGATCATAAGATGTAATACCTATTTGGTTTAGGAGAATTTTCTCATCAAATAAGGCGCCGGCCTCTCTAATATAGCGAGAAATGTTTTCGCCACTTCGAGGAAGATGGGCAATGGAATGCAAGTTTTCATTGGACAAAAGAATTTGAACACCATTAATATTTGACACAAGTTCACCATCGTCATCCTTATGAAGGTTTGAGTAAAACGCTTGAATCAATGGAGGATTAATATAAGGATAGGTAAGATATAAAAAGTCAAAAAGTTGATATTCCTTAAGAATGTTTGCAGCGGGGGCATATGATTCAAGATACTTGCTTGTTGAAAAGCGAGGAGGAAGAATGTCACGCTTTTCAAATTTTGTCAAAAATCTAGTAAGCTCGGTTTCAGTATTGAATTGTAAAATAGACCCATCTTGATAAGGGAAATTTGGAGGTGGAGGAGCAGAAGAAGATGCACCTTGTCTACCTGAATGGGAACGTTTAGAGTGTCTGCCTGACATTTTCAAAAAGTAGTAATGAACTTTGTAAGAAACTTGGAAGATTTTTGAAGGTTTGGGAGCAAAGATTGATGCTTGAGTGAATAAAATTGAAGACTTGTGATGCCTATTTATAATGGGAAGAATGACATTTCATTTATGATGAAAATCTGCAGAAATTTATGAGCCAAAACAGTCAGAAACGGTATAAATAAATTGCACTGACCGTTAGACAATCGATTGTTGAAACGAAATAATCGATTGTTGAGCAGATTTTGACTTGAACGCGGAACTGACACAAAATCGATTGCAGGACCCAAACGGTAACAAATATTTGAATTACTGACAAAAAATAATCGATTGTTGAATTATGATAATCGATTGGTGTGATACAGTGAGCACGGTGATTTTCTGACTCGAAAAATAATCAATTATATTTATGAAACAATCGATTGTTTTAGGAAAGCAGTACTGAATGGCTGAGACGGTAATCGATTATACAGTTAAAAAAATCGATTATTAAACACAAATGCATAATAAGCATCAAACATAAATAATCGATTAGTGATACTTGCTAATCGATTGTCCGCACAGTAAAATAATCGATTATTTGCTGTAACAATCAATTGTCTATGCCATTTCTTTATAATTCCCCCTGCCTTTAGGGCGATACCTGCAAAAGAGAATTAGACGTCTCCGACGCTCAAGTTAGTAATTTGTAACGAAATAATGCAATGAGAACGTGATCTCTTAAGAAGTGTGTCCTAAGGTGTTCTTAAGAGAGTTTCGGGTACTTACCTTTTCTCCGACGTCGCCAATTACCTGTTCGAGGGTGATCTTTGATTGTCCTCCACTCGTTAGGCATTTTTGTTTCTTTCTCCAATTGTGGCGTTTCCTCCGTTGATTGTTCCAAGATTTCATCTTGAATTTCCTTAGGAGTTTCCTCTTGTACTTTGTCTTTTAAACTATTTAAAATACCTGCAAGATCAGAACAAGAATCCTTTCTCGCCAAGCGAGCATTATTTTCGGAAAACACAATATGAGGGGATTCCTCCACAGTTTGGGTTCTATTATTAAATACCCTATATGCTTTGCTACATAAAGAATACCCAATAAAAATTCCCTCATCGGATTTGGCATCAACTTTTCCCAATTGATCTTTTCCATTGTTATGAATAAAACATTTACAACCGAATACTCTAAAATGGGAGATATTTGGTTTCCTTCCCTTGTAGAGTTCATAAGGGGTTTTCATGAGTATTGGCCTTATGACTACTCTATTTAAAACGTAGCATGCGGTACTCACGGCATCTGCCCAAAAATATTTGGGAATCTTAGCCTCTTCGAGCATGGTTCTAGCCATCTCTTCGAGACACCTATTTTTCCTTTCCACCACCCCATTTTGTTGTGGTGTTCGTGGAGCGGAAAAGGTATGCTCGATACCGAGTTCGTCACAAAAGTCCGCAAAGAGATTGTGATCAAACTCTCCCCCATGATCACTTCTAATTGAAGTGACGGTTGTTTCCTTTTCGTTTTGAACACGTTTAAGAAAATATTTAAAATTCTGAAAAGCATCACTTTTATGGGCAAGAAATAAAGTCCAAGTAAATCTGGAATAATCATCAACAATAACAAAAGCATAACGATTTCTACCAAGACTTTCAATGTGAGGTGGTCCAAACAAATCCATGTGAAGCAATTGCAATGGTCTAGTAGTTGAAACAATATTTTTCGATTTAAAAGATGCTTTTGTTTGCTTCCCTTTTTGACAAGAATCACAAATAGAGTCATTTTCAAATTTCAAATTTGGAAGACCAACAACTAAATTTTGTGAAACCAATTTGTTCAAAAGATGCATGTTGATGTGAGCTACTCTACGATGCCATAACCAAGAATCATCCTCTTTGCTCATTAAACAATTCACATATTCGGGTGAAGAATTTGCAAGATCAACCATATAAATGTTATCCATTCTAAAACCACGAAGGATAATTTTAAAATCGCTGCGTCTAAAAACTAAGCATTCATCCGAATCAAATAAAACAAGATTTCCCTTGTCACATAATTGACTTATGCTCAAGAGATTATGTTTTAAGCCTTTCACAAGTAATATATGCTTAATGGAAGAAATTTCATCCTTACCGACCGATCCGATGCCGATAATCTTTCCTTTGTTGTTATCACCAAAAATAACACTTCCCCCTTCCTTGTGTTCTAGTTGAAGGAATTTGGATTCGTCTCCCGTCATGTCCTTGGAGCATCCACTATCAAGGTACCATAGTACACTTGATCCCTTCAAACATACCTACAAAACAGATTAATGAGTTTTAGGTACCCATGCCATTTTGGGTCCTTGGGGGTTAGGCAAATCATAGTGATGTGATTGAGTGTTATGTCTATGTCGTGTAAAACAAGCAGGAGCAATATGTCCAATTCGTCTACAATAATGACAAGTCACGTTAGGATTATGCATCCTTCTAGGTTGATAGTAATTGGACGGACGAAATTCATTTACTCTATTCTTGACAATATAACTATTGCGCAAATCATGAAAGTCATTTCTCCTACCATTTGTTCTAGGATATGCATCATTTCTAGAATAGTTGTTTCTAGGTTGGAAGTCATTTCTAGGTGTTCTAAAAGGTTCAAAATTCCTTCTAGTGTTTGGCCTAGAATGTGCATTATTTCTAGCATGATTATTTCTAGGTTGCGATTGATGAAAACCATTTCTAGGTTTGGTGTATCTAGGATGAACATTTATTTTATTTATCCTAGGTTGAGTCTTAGGTGGTTGGGGGTTGGCTTCAACTTTCTCTTTAGGCTCGTTTCTAAAACCTATGCCATGCTTGGTGGACTTCAAATTAACAAGCACTTCATTCAAATTTTTATGAGAAGAGTTAAACTTATCTAAGGTGCCCTTAAGCCTTTCTACTTCATTTTTGAGATGCATGCAAGAAGTACAATTTCTAGAGCTCTCGGGCTTGTCGGCGCTTCTCTTGCCAAAAAATTTGTTTTCCTCTTTCAACTTCTCATTTTCTAAAATCAGTTTTTTCAATTCCTTTTCTTTAAAAGAGATTTGTTTTTGAAAATCTTTTTCTTTTAAAGAAGCATTTTCTTTTATACTCTTAACAGTTGTTGAAGCATTAATAAATTCGCTATACAACTCATCAAAAGCATTTTGCATTTCTTCAAGGGAAAAGAAATTTTTGGAAGAAATTTGACATACCTCTTCTTTGTTGTCTTCTTGTGCCATAAGACAAAGATTTGCGGCTTCGTCTTCTTCTTCCTCACTTGACTCGTCACCGGAGTCACCTCCCCAAGATATGTATGCTCGTTGCTTCTTGAAGGGTTTCTTCTCCTTTTTAGCATTTGGGCAATTTGATTTAATGTGCCCGGTTTCTCCGCACTCATAGCACTTTATTTGATCTCCTTGCTTTTTGCCCTTTCGTTCATACTCTTTTTGCATGAACTTTTGAAATCTCTTGATAACGAGTCCGAACTCGTTGTCTCCGTCCTCATCATTTTGAGGTTGGCTTGTGCTTGCCTTGAGAGCGATTCTTTGCTTCCTTTGATCATCAACAAGAGGGTTAAGTATAGTAGATTCATAAGTTTTAAGATTACCTCTTAATGCGTCGATGGTGACATTTGAAATGCCAATGGATTCTTGAATCGCGTCGGCCTTGGATCGCCATTCCGGAGTGAGACTTCGGAGAATCTTTCGGACAAGTTCCTTATCCGTGAAGGTCTTCTTAAGAGCATGTAAATCATTTACGATTTTTGAAGATCGTTCAAACATCTCATCGACATTTTCGCCTTCCTTCATGTGAAACAATTCATATGCATGGGTTAGGAAATCAATTTTGGCTTCCCTTACCTGGTCCGTACCTTCGTACATAATTTCCAGCTTGTCCCACATTTGCTTCGCCGTTGTGCAACAAGATATCTTCTTGTAATCATCAGCATTTACAGCACAATATAATAAATTAATAGCTTTAGCATTATTTTGCACCTTTCGGATATCATCCGCATCGTATTCATCTTCGGACTTTGGGACCTATTCATTTTCAACCTTCTTGGTTGGAATTTGTTCTCCATTCATTATGACCTTCCAAAGATGAAAAATATTTGATTGTACCAATATTCTCATCCTCTCCTTCCAGTATGTATAATTTGTACCATTGAATAGCGGTGGTCGGGTGGAGCATTGTCCTTCACCTATTCCTGCAAAAGAATCACGAGTAGAAGCCATGGATGTTTCTCTCAAACGGTTAAGTCTTCAGAGAGTTGGGCTCTGATACCAATTGTTAGATAATACGCTTAACGCTAGAGGGGGGGTGAATAGCGTTATAATAAAAATTAGCGTAAGCTTGCGGACTTTAAAAATTACAGGAAATAAATAAGTGCGATAAGTAAATAAATTAGAACAAACGCACCGATGTATCCTGGTTCACCACAACCCGTGGCTAGTCCAGTCCCCGAGAGACTCTCTCGAGATTTCCACTAACTTGTTAAGCTTACGGGTGCTTAACAAACCATTACAACTTGAGGACACAAGCCTCAACAACCTTTGCTTGGAGATACAACACTCCAAGACTTTAACCAAGGAAACACAAGTTCCTTCTTACAACACAAGGGACTAACACTTCCCTTCAAGTGTACAAAAACACTTAGCACTCAAACAAGACACTCCTTTAAGAGTAGATATGAGTGAAAAGAATACGCTCAAGATCGCAACAACTTTCGACAAGAATTTGGCTCTCAAAAGCTTATGTAATGAATATAAAATGATAAGCAATAAAGTATGCAAGCTTTAGCAATTGTATGATCAGTTGTTGTATGTTGTTGTATTTAAAAGACTGATTTGAAGCTGTATTTATAGCTGAAAAACTTTGTATTACCGTTGCCTAATTGCCAATTAAGAATTGCTAATTTTACTCAGTGACAATCGATTGTCAAATTACCACAATCGATTGTTTGCCAGTTCTTCCAAAAATCAATCCCAGATTTTACGCATAACAATCGATTATTTAAGACTCACAATCGATTACTGGCAACGTTCAAAAAATCATTTCCAGATTTTACGTAAAAGAATCGATTATAAAAAATCAGTAATCGATTGCTCAGCAACGTTCAAAAAATCCTTTCCAGATTTTAATTAAAACAATCGATTATAGGAAATCAATAATCGATTACTCAGCAACATTCAAAAAATCCTTTCCAGATTTTAATTAAAACAATCGATTATAGGAAATCAATAATAGATTACCTGACGGTATTTGAAAACATTTTGGCAACGGTCAGTTATACAATCGATTATACTAAGTTAACAATCGATTATATATCAGTCTTGAAAAATCAATTTAGACACTGCCTCTTGACAATCGATTGTTATAGGTTCACAATCGATTATTTAATAACTTTGAAAAAGTCTGGAAGACACTGCCTCAACACAATCGATTGTCATAAGTTCACAATCGATTATTTTGTGACTTTGAAAAATCTGATGGACACTGTCTCTTCACAATCGATTGTCATTAGCTTCACAATCGATTACTTTGAGCTTTGAAAAACTTTGATGGACACTGCCTCATCACAATCGATTGTCATAAGGTTCAAAATCGATTGTCATGCAGATTTGAAAAATCTGATGCTCACTGCCTTAACACAATCGATTGTCATAAGTTCACAATCGATTGTCAAGCAGCTGACTAAACATAATCGATTATCATAAGTACATAATCGATTATCTTAGTCCAGATTTTAGAGGCATGTTTAAAAATCATTTTGACTAAAGTAAATATACATTATTTAAAATCATTTTTCTCTAAATTAAATATGCATGATTTGTTTAAAACATTTTTACGAGAGAAGCCAAGTCTTGAGTTTAAGTTGTCGGATCAAGATCACAATTAAATACCGACTCATATAAAACTTAATCTCGATCTTTGTCTTGTGCTTGAATCTCGTTATATATCAACTTTGCGCTTGTGCTTGGACCTCGTCATGTGTCAATTTGCGCATAGTTTGTCATTCATCAAAACCTACAAATATGAACACACGTTTAGTATAATGCCTTGAGAACGTATTCCCACAAACTTAACCTCATTCCGGATCCCTAGTAGGAAAGCTTATCTGCATCATGCATTTGACTTAGGGGACTTAACACAGGGGTTGGGTCATTCTTGGACAGGTGCACCCAAAATAATGGACCACCCTGATGCATTTTGCGTGCTACTTGTACATTTATTCCGGATTTTGCATGTAGATCGGCTTGTGAATATTGAGGAAAAGGATGAGAAAAAGAGAAATAGCAATATAAGGGTAAAGAGAGCTAATCGCCTGTTGTCCAAATACTGCCGAAAATCTGTCGAATTTTTGAAAAAAAAATGAAAAAGCAAAAAGAGTATTTTATTTGCCCAAGAAAAAGGAAAAAAGTCTTGTTTTCAAAAAAAGTTTGTTTATTTATGAAATGAAAAAAAGAAGAAAAAGAGTCTTATTTTCAAAAGTAGTTTTATTTTTCCCGAACTACGCTAGTTTGATTCTCACAGGGTGTGAGATACGTAGGCAACCCCTATCGGTCCCAACTTCATTTTTACAAAAATAACCAAAAGAACCAGGTTTTGTTTGTGACTAATAAATAGAGCAGTTTTTGTCAAAATTAGTTGAGTGCCCCTAAAATGACGCCGAAAGGCTATCTTTGCAAGAACAGCCGCCTTGGATTATTTTAAATTTTTTGACCGGTAGTAGGCACAGCCTTCCCCTAGAAGTGCTGAAAGGCCATATTTGCAAGGACAGGATTTAATTTTTGAAATGAAAATTTGAAAAAATCAACTTTGTTTTTTAGTCCAATAAATCATGATTTTTGCTTAATCACCCTAATAAATGTGCAGAATGAGCACAAATCAAAATTTTCCAATAACGGTCATGAACAAAATCCCTTTGGAGCTACACATGTAATGCAATTATCTAGGTGAAGTGGGGCAAAACAAGGTCAACACGCACTTGAGAGGACTTACCGGTTTGTTGAAAATTAATCCCAGAGAAGACATCATAAAGACATTGATTACACTCTAGGACCCGACCCACAATGTATTCCATTTCTCGGTCTTCGAACTCACTTTGACCCTGGAGGAAATAACTGGATATATTGGGGTTCCTATGATTCCTCTAAGGCATCAGTATTTGATTGCACCAAGGGCCTTACCCGTACACAAATTCTTGGACTCATTAAAAATCAGCAGGAAGGTTCACAACCCAGACCTGTCAGCCGGTTTTTATACCCTACAATTTATATATCAGAGGTATGTGCACATAAGGGGATTTAATGACCCAAAAAATAATATTTGTAGCAAGGAAAATCGACTTCAGTAGGAGGAACATCGGTGCTTCGCATCAATGGTATTATTCTTGGGCCTTTTGGTGTTTCTGCGGAAGGATATAAATATTAACATACAGATAGCACGGGTTGTCAGTACTTTAATCACTCAAGCCAAGAGCACCCTCTCTCCCATGATATTTTCTGAAATCTTCCGTGCTCTCACCGCCTGTAAAGAGGGAGGAGATTTCTTTGAAGTATGCAACCTGTTGTTACAAATATGGATGATCAAACACTTGTGCTATCAGCCTCAATTCATGAGTTATGGGTCGTCAACAAAAAGCTGCACAGAGGAATTCTACAATAGGGTCGATGGGCTTAGATTACCAGAGGGTGCTACACAATGGGTATCACGTCTCCGTGCCATAAATGCAAACAAAATAAAGTGGACGTTTGGGTGGCTCCCCGTGATAAAGTCATATATATGCCAGCTACCGGACCTCATTTCCTTTTGGAGGGTCTCCGAATCCAACCCTATGTTCCGTATAGAGTGTTAAGAGAGTTAGGGAGGTTCCAAATGATTCCCAGGGATGAGGACATCAGTTTCCACGTGGTCAAAATTAATCCCAATGGTCAGTATCCCGAAGCAGCAGTCAGTCAAATTTAGTGCGAATGTCAATACTTGATGGCGGACACTTGAGTACGCGACTAATCTAAAGGCGGGGTTACACCAGGGTACCTTGCTTTGTATAAGAATGAAATAGAGTTTGGAAGGAAGACAAAGAGGCCACATCTCCAAGAATTCACTGAGGCGTCACAAGAATAATGGAACTGGTTAGCCAAGGAAAACGAAAATAGGGCCATGATAAGGAAATTGGAAAAGCAAGTCAAAGACCTTCAATTTGAAAATGGTTTTCATGCTTCTGCAGACGAGGGGGAAAAGAATAGGCTATCCAAATAAAATGAAGCGTTGCGAGCCAAAATTTAGAAAATGAAAATAGCCGCGAAGAATCCCACTAGAAGCACGAAGGATGAAAAGCGCATAAACAATTTGAGCCAAAAAGTAGCAGAATATGGGTGAGCTGTCTAGGGCCCGAAAAAAATTGGCCAAAAATACGGAGGAACGAGCCCGCATGATTGAACAATTAAAGGAGAGGCATGACGACGAGGTTTGTGGGTTGAAAATGAGGGTAATCATGGTTGAAAAATAAGTGGCCAAGCAGACCAGGGACTTCAAGGCTAAGAGAGAACATTGTTATGCAACAGTAGCACAGTTGGAGAAAGATTTGCAACAATTCCAAGAACTAAACCGGGTAGCCAAACGAACTTTGGAGGTAAGGGCCCAACAAATTGGGCGACTATTGCAAGAATATGGCACTATTAGAGAGAGACGGTATGGATGATCGCTGACTAGATCACCACAAAGTGCGGCCACTGTGAGGACATGACAAGATCTATGTTCTTTGCCATTGCCATGACCTTTGTTCCTCAAGTAATGGAAGACCTCCATCACCACCAAGGGGATTTAGCACGCAAGCCTGCGACGATACCGAATGATGTCCTCTGGGCCCCAGGAGCATTAGAGTCCTTAATGTATTCATGATTGTTCAAATCTGTTTGTCTGTTTGAGAGTCTGCAGTTTTTTTATTTGTGTCTGTAGTAGGTCGTCGAGTTAGTTATTTCTATTTTAAAGTCAGAGTCTATTGTTTGGAGTTGAGTCAGAGTCTGTTCATTTTAGTAGTTGTAATCAAATGCTTTACTTAATGAAAATTGAAAATCCAAAAAAAATATATTTCCCGTATTTATTTACCAGAACTATGCTCGATCTGATTCATGCAGGGTCATGATACATAGGCAATCTCCATAGGATTTGAATATAAACAAATAAAGAAAAGGAAGAAAAGGGGAGTAACATGAGAGAAAATGTGGTAAAATAAAGAAACGAGAGATGTAGGCAAAACAAATTGAGATGAAAGAAGAAAAAGAAAAGAAAAAACAAGAGTGGAGAGAAAGATGACACAAAATGACGCAAGCAATCACGTCTGTGGATCATAGAAACGGATAAGTGCTTAGGTGCATTCATCCCCAAACATGTGGCCACCTATGTGTTGAAACCTAACCACTTACCAGAGTTGGTGTTGTCTTTCCTATATTCAGACAGTGGTTAGTTCTTGCGGCATTCTAGAAACCCCCATCCTATAACACTCGGTCTAAGAGCAAGCAGATCATGGCCAATTAGGAAACCGATGCCAGCATTATTGACCCCTCGAAAGAGGTAGAGGAATTGGATGTTAATGCAATGAAGGAGGAAATATACAAATTAAAACACCAAATGGCTGAGATGTATCAGGCATGGGTGAGAGGGCAACCACAACAAACATATCATGCTAATCCGACCTTCATCCCACCGGTGGCCTAATTACATGATCATCCCACCACTGGTTCACCCCAAAGTTTCCCTGTCTACCCGTAATACCAGGGTACAGCCTCTCAAGCACCCCCAACTCCACTACCCAAAGCCGTTTCTCACCCCCCTCCACCAATTGCTCCTATTTATGTGGCACCTCCCCCCATACTCCACAGATCATCAAGTGAGCCTTTGCTTCAAGCTTAGGACAATCAGTAATACCCACCAGAACCCGCTTTCAAAGCCCATGAACCTTACTCCTATGCTCTCCATTTTGAAATCCTAGCTGGGGTTGAAAAACCAGTCAAAAATCCTGAGCAAGAGGGGTGCTCATAAAGGTCAGAAGTTTAGAACAATCATTCCAAGATATGCAAGGGTTAGGTGGCCAGGTGAGTGTGGCATTCAAAGACCTTTGTTTATTCCAGATGTGCAGTTGCCTCCGGGTTTTAAGATGCCTAAGTTTGACTTATATGATGGATATGGCGATCCGGTCGCACATCTAAGGGGTTTTTGTAGTAAAGTGAGAGGAGCAACGGGAAAAGGATGAACTGCTAATGGTGTAATTTCAGTCAAATTTTAAGTGGGTCGGCATTTGAATGGTACACGCGGCAGGATCATGCTCGATGGTACACTTGGGATGACCTGACACAAGCATTCGCTTGTCACTTTTTCAATATAATCTTGAAATTGTCCCGGACCATCTATCTTTAACAAAACTGGAAAAGAAACAAAATGAGAGCTTCAGAGAATACAGTTTCCGTTGGAGGGAACATGTAGCGAGGGTCGACCCCTCAATGAAGGAGAGTGAGATGGTAGATTATATCTTGCAAGATTTGGAGCCTACATATTTTGGTCATCTGGTGTCGGCAGTGGGTGAATCCTTCAATAAGGTAGTTAAAATGGGAAGTATGGTCGAGGAAGGACTCAAATCCAACAAGATCATGGGTTCTGCAATCAAAGCAACCACTCAAGCTACCAAAAGTGGGACTGGGGGAATATTTGGAAAGAAGAAGAAGTAGCGATAGTTGAGTCAGGGACTTGGTTCAGGCCCCGGGATCCATCCCATTATAGGCCACCCCGTCCTCACCACCAAACATACCCATATACTCCATATGGCCCACCACAACATTACTCTCCACCATTAGAACGCCGTTTCTCAGTCCATCATGCACAAGCATATACCAAACCTCCCGCCCACGCATAATGGCGTGCGCCAGCTCTACAAAATAATTACTCAGCTCCATTAAATAATTACCCTCCAAGAGCCTACCAACAACCCCCTAGACCAGCTTTCCGGGCCAACCAAGCTCTAAAAATTGAGAGAGTGTAGAAGAAGAAAACTTTCACGCCATTGGAAGAATCATATACCAGCTTGTTCCATAGATTGAGAAAGCTGGACATGTTGAGGCCGATCGATGTAAAGTTGCTAAACCCTCCTCCGAGAAATATAGACTATTCTATCAGTGTGAATACTGTTTTGGTGCCCCGGGGAATGATACCGAAAAGTGTTGGCATATGAAGAATGCCATCTAGGAACTTATTGACTTACACCGGATCAAGGTGCAAGTTCTAGAAGCACCCAACATTAACCAAAACTCGTTGCCTGCCCATCATGTGACAAATATGATTGAGAAATTGGACAAGGGAGGAGAGAATAAAATCCCTCACAAACCGTAATAATGATCAAATCCAGTGAAGTCAAGCCAATTGAGAATGTGAGCGGTGAGAAGTCAGTGAGCAAGATGAAGGAAATAGATAGCAAACCTATTGGGGTAGTTCAGGGGGAGCAATCAAACATGGTTGCACTGAAGCAGGAAAAGGCAAAAGTGGTAGTGCATGGGGGCAGCTAGGGAATCCTTCATAGTTGTGGAAGGCGCTCACATAGAGCTTGTCATCGTAAAAGCAGTAATTCAGCCGCCAATCATCGACAGCAAAGTTGTTCCTTGGATATATGAACAAGAAATAGTGATGTATAACGGGAAGGAAGTCATAGAGAAGAAGTTTGTGAAGCCCGGGGTTTGACCCAGTCAGGGAGATACTTCACCCCTTAGGAGTTAAGGAAAAGAAGGATCCCCAAGGATAACCCAGAATCAGTAAAGAAAGCTCTATAAGAAGAAGAGGCAGAATAATTCTTGAAGAAAATGAAAATGGAGGACTACTCCATTATAGAGCAATTGAGGAAAACACCAGCTCAGATCTCCTTACTCTCCTTGTTAATCCATTCAGATGAACACCGCCGGGCGTTGATGAAAATTTTGAACAAGGCCCATGTTACTAACAAGATAATAGTGAATTATTTGAAGATGATTGCAAATAATATATTCGAGGTAAATCGGGTCATTTTCTCTGATGATGAGTTTCCCATGGAGGGCACTGAGCATAATCGAGTCCTTTAAATTGTGAAGATGCTGTGGTCACCCAAGTTCTAGTGCACAATGGGTCCAGCACGAACATTTTCCCTCTCTCCACCCTGAACAAGCTAAAGGTAGACGATGAAAGGATCCACAAGAATAACATTTATGTTCGAGGGTTCGATGGCGGAGGAAAAGACTCGGTGGGAGATATAGTGCTGGAGCTGACAATAGGTCCTGTTGAGTTCACTATAGAGTTTCAAGTGCTGGATGTGGTAGTTTATGTAATCTGTTGCTGGGCATACCCTGGATTCATGGTGCCAAGGAAGTGACTTTTACCTTGCACCAGATGGTGAAACTTGAATAGGATCGACAAGTAATAGTGGTGCACGGCGAAGACCATCTACATGTTCACACTGATGCTATCGTCCCCTTCATTGAAGCAGATAATGATAAAGGGATATGGGTGTATCAAGTTCATGACTCGGTAATAGTGGATAAGGTCCCAGAAGGGGATTATGTTTCAACACCAAGGTTAGCTACTGCAACAATCATGGTGGCAGTTGAAATGCTAAAGAATGGGTTCATTCCTGGAAAAGGTTTGGGGGCCTCACTTCAGGGTATCATAGAGCCGGTGTCTCTTCCCACAAACCTAGAAACTTTTGGTTTGGGGTTCAGGCCTACAAGTGCAGATATCAAAAGAGCCAAAAAGATGAGAAAGAAAGAATGGGCCCTCCCTAAGCCTGTACCTTGCCTCTTCAAATCGTTTGTGAAACCTGACGCCAAGAAGTGTTTGACAACAACGAGTGCCAATGCTGCAGCTGACCCTGACCCTGACCCTGACAAACAGTTACTCGAGAAGTTTGAAAAGTTGCTTGAAAATATGAACATGGTGGAGGCCGGGGAAGGATCAAGAAATATAGATGTACCGTTTATGGGACCCCGTGCAAGAATCAACAACTGGGAAGCTACTCTTCTTGCCACTCGGAGGGAGTCTTGTAGTTGGCTTTGACTTTTCTTTCAGTTTAATCTGGATTATCTCCAGGGTTGTAATTCAGATGTCATGTCCCGTCCGTTTGGATGTGTAAACCCTCTTATTTTTCCGATTTCAATGAAATGCAATTTTCCTTTTACTTAGTGCTAATAGCTTTCATTTTTCTTTGCTTTTCTTCTCTCTTTTGTACAATTATTTTTATGTTGGCTCAAATGATCTGACATGCATAAGGACTTTTTGGCCCAATCTTAAAAATCGGTCTAATTTAGAAGTAATAATTCAAGAAATAGAACATAAGGATGAGTTGGAGTATGATACGGAAATATCATTGGATGAAATTAGTAAAGAGTTGAGCCATTTTGAGGAGAAACCCAAGCCAAACATGAGCGATACAGAGGCAGTCAATTTAGGGGACCCAGATAACATTAGAGAAACCAAAATAAGTGTCCATATAGAGCCACATCATAGGGGAGAAATAATTGAAGTGCTGCTTGAATACAAAGATGTTTTTGCATGGTCTTACAATGATATGCCCGGGTTGAGCACTGACTTGGTGGTTCACAAATTACCCACCGACCCAGCCTACCCTCTTGTCAAACAAAAGCTGAATAAGTTTAAAAATGTGTGAGCATGAAAATCAAAGAGGAAGTGACCAAGCAGTTTGAGGCAAAAGTTATCCGAGTCACGTGATATCCCACCTTGTTAGCTAATGCTATACCCGTGCCAAAGAAGGATGGTAAAACTAGGGTGTGTGTCGATTATTGTGACCTCAAAAAAGCAAGTCCAAAAGAAAACTTCCCACTGCCAAACATCCACATACTAGTTGACAACAGTGAAAAAAATTATATCGGGTTGTTCGTGGATTGTTACGCCGGTTACCACTAGATCTTGATGGATGAGGAGGATGCAGAGAAAACAGTATTTATCACACCATGGGGGACATATTTCTATAGGGTCATGGCCTTTGGTCTGAAGAATGCTGGGGCAACATATATGAGGGCAATGCCAACCATCTTTCAAGATATGATACATAAGGATATTGAGGTCTATGTGGATGATGTAATTGTGAAATCCAAAAAGCAATCCGACCATGTTAGATATCTAGGGAAATTCTTCCAGAGGCTCCGTAGGTATTATCTCAAACTCAACCCAGCGAAGTGCGAATTTGGTGTCCTCTCAGGGGAGTTTCTTGGGTTCATAGTCAGCCGCCGAGGCATTGAGCTAGATCCATCGAAGATCAAGGCCATACATGAACTACTACCTCTGAGGAACAAAATAGAGGTGATGAGTCTGTTAGGGGGATTGAATTACATCAGTCGATTCATTGCGTAGCTCACGACAACCTGTGAGCCCATCTTTAAGTTATCGAAAAAGGATGCTACGGTTAAATGGACGGGAGAGTGCTAGGAGGATTTTGATAAAATAAAAGAATACTTGTCGAACCCATCGGTATTGGTCCCACCGGAACTAGGAAGGCCTTTGATCCTATATCTAACAATCTTGGAAAACTCATTCGGATGCGTGTTGGGTCAGCACGATGTCACTGGGAGAAAATAGGAGGCTATATACTACCTCAACAAGAAATTTACGGCCTATGAGGTCAAGTATGCTCATCTTGAAAGGACGTGATTTGCCCTGACTTGGGTATCCCAGAAGTTGAAACATTACTTGTCGTCATATACCACTTAGCTCATCTCACGTCTCAACCCGTTGAAGTATATTTTTCAGAAGCCCATGACCACGGTAGAGGCTTGCAAAATGGAAAATCTTGCTCAGTGAGTTCGACATTGTCTACGTGACTAGGACTGCAGTGAAAGCACAAGCATTGGCTGATCATTTAGTCGAGAACCCGATAGACGAAGAATATATACCTTTAAAGACATACTTCCCAGACGAGAAAGTAATGTACATTGATGAAATGAAACAGGGCGAGAAGCCGGGATGGAAATTATTTTTCGATGGGGCCGCCAACATGAAAGGCGTTGGGATGGGAGCAGTACTCATTTCTAAAACAGGGCACCATTACTTAGCTACGGCTCAGCTCCACTTCTATTGCAACAACAATATGGCAGAATATGAGGCATGTATTTTGGGTTTGAGGTTAGCGGCAGACATGGGTGTTCAGGAAGTCTTGGTCTTGGGAGACTCAGACCTTCTGGTACATCAAATTCAACGGGAGTGGGAAACAATAGATTTAAAGCTCATACCATGCCCGCAATGCCTGCACGATCTTTGTCAACGATTCCAATCAATAGAGTTCAGGCATATCCCAAGAATTCATAATGAGGTCTCTGATGCCTTAGCTACTTTGGCGTCAATGTTACATCATTCGGATAAGGCATACATTGACCCAATACATATCAAGGTTCATGATCAACATACTTATTGTAATATAGTGGAAGAAGAGCTTGACGGTGAACCATGGTTTCACGACATCAAAGAATATATCAGGAGGGGTGTGTATCCAGTGCAGGCCACAAGTGACCAGAAGAGGACAATCCGTCGTTTATCGAACAGGTTTTTCTTCAGTGGAGGGGTTCTATACAAAAGAACGCCGAAGCTTGGGTTGTTAAGGTGCGTAGATGCTGGGCAGGCTACAACCATCATGAATGAGATGCATGCTGGAGTCTACGGGCCACACATGAGCGGATATGTTTTTGCAAAGAAGATTCTCCGGGCAGGGTATTATTGGCTCACCATGGAGCGAGATTATATAAGTTTCATGCGCAAATGCCATCAGTGTTAGGTGCATGGAGACTTGATTCACTCCCTGCCATCTAAAATGCATACAATGTCTGCACCATGGCCCTTCGTTGCTTGGGGCATAGATGTCATCGGGCCTATCGAACCAGCATCTTCCAATGGACACAGGTTCATCCTGGTGTCTATTGATTATCTTCCCAAGTGGGTTAAAGCTAAAACCTTCAAGGCAGTAACCAAGAAAGCCATGATCGACTTTGTACATGTAAATATCATTTGTCGGTGGTGAATCCAGAAGACCCTCATCACTGATAATGGAGAAGATCTCAATAGTCATATGATGAAAGAGGTATGTCACCAATTCAAGATCATACATCGCAATTCCACCCCATACCGCCCCAAGGCGAATAGAGCAGTCGAGGCAGCTAATAAGAACATAAAGAAGATACTTCAAAAAATGGTGGAAGGGTCAAGACAGTGGCATGAGAAGTTACCCTTTGCATTGCTAGGCTATCACACTGCTATCCACACTTCAGTAGGGGCAACTCTATATCTGTTCGTATATGTCACAGAAGTAGTAATCCCGGCTGAAGTTGAAATTCCATCCCATCGGATTGTGGCCGAAGCAGAAATTGACAATGAAGAATGGGTCAAAGACCGTCTGGAGCAATTGAGTCTGATTGATGAGAAAAGATTAGCAGCAATATGTCACGGCCAGTAGTATCAGCATAGAATGGTCGGAGCATATAATAAGAAAGTGCGTCCAAGAAGGTTTAAAGTGGGTCAGCTAGTATTGAAACACATCCTCCCTCACCAGGCATAGGCAAAGGGCAAGTTCGCCCCAAACTGGCAAGGACCATTTGTCGTGTCAAGAGTGTTGTCCAACGGGGCATTGTATCTAACAGATATGGATGGAAAATGCGTGGAAATGGCCATTAATTCAGATGCAGTTAAGAGATCCTGTGTATGATTTCCTTTTGTTCAAATCAGTGTCTATACTTGGCATGTTGCTTGTACTTGGCATATTTTAGAGATTGAAATAACGAAGACATTTTATTATGCTATCTAAACACTTTGCCCTTTGCTAACCCTTTTGAGCACTAATTACTTTCTTTATATACCCCTCTTTCGGAATCAGTAACAAAAATCAGTAATGCAAGTGTGAGAAGGCCGTGAAAGGAAAGTAAAGGAAAGAATGAAAAAAATGAAAAAAAGAAAAAGAAAAGAAAAAGAAAAAACAAGAAAAGAAAAGAGAAAAGAGAACAGAGAAAAAAAGAAAAGAAAAGCAGAAAGAGAAAAAGAAAAAGGAAAACTGACAAACAACAACAAAAACAAGGAATCGGCATGAACTACGTTTGACCTGATTCCTTTTTAAAGGATATGTAGGCAGCCTCACGGCTCGGTCATATTCAAATAAAATCCAAAGACCCCAAGCAAGAAACTGGGGCAAAAATTGTGTTTGTTATAATAAATTGGATTCAGAAAGTTGTAAATCTGAACCCATAGGAATTATTTTGAGTCTTTTATACCCCTTTCTTTCTAACCTTATCCAAAAGCCTACATTACAGTCCAAAGAAAGACATTCTGATCAGTATTTAAGAAATGCCTAGGTCAGCAAGAAGATGTGAGCCGTACCCCGGGACAACACTCTTGTTAAATCAGGAAAATAATATAAGTGAGAGAGTCTTATTGGTGAAAACCTTCACGGGAACCGTAGGGCCACAAGAGCTGAGAGAAATGAAAATGAGAGAGACCCCAGGACAACACTCTTGTTCAATCTGGAAAAATAAAAATGAGAGAGTCTTATTGGTGAAAACCTTTACGGGAACCGAAGGGCGACGAGAGCTGAGAGAAATGAAAATGAGAGAGTCATATTGGTGAAAACCCTCATAGGCACGATAAGGCGAAGACAAGGCAAGAAGTAACAACTGAAAAAGGTCTGTTGGTGGAAATCCATTCAGAACACCGTAAGTCAAGCCAAGTTAGGGTTTGGTTAATGAAATTAGGTTAAAAATGGGCACAACAACAAAGCATGGCAACCGAGGGCCGAACATCGGGACAGATTGGATCGACTAAGCCGAAGTGCATGTCATGATCATGAAAAACCAGTTGTTCCTCTTCAGATAAGTTTCTTTTCTTTTCCCCTCAATAGTCGCCAAATTTGGAATTTTTTTACCCTAAAACAGCTTTGAGTGATTGCATTTCATTTTCTTTTGCGTCTCCAAAGTCATTTTGTTTAAGAAAACATGAGAGAAATTTCGAAGCTTACTACTAGCTCCCGAATGGCAAAGCACGTGCCGGTCAAAAACGTAATAAATGCAGCAAAAGTTGAAACAGAAAAGGGAAGGATCCACGAAAGTTTTGTTAATAAACTAACTCAGTAATCCCAGGAAAGACGTAAGAGGTCTGACAAAAGGGTCAAAAGCGCAACACAAAGATAGGGAGGTAGAGTAAAGCCATAAGGGTTCAGGGATCAGCCGAGCATAGTACATTGACTTGGTAATCTCAGGGAAGATGTAAGAATTCTGGCAAAAGGGCCAAGAGTGTAACACAATAACGAGGGAGTTGAAAAATGGAACTTAGCCTAAAACATAAACAAGAACAGGTAACATGGGTAAGCGCAAATATTTCCCCAACAAGTGTCAACAAGAGTCGTCAGGACCCGCTTGGGTAATAGGATGTAGCTCTAAATACTAATCCCTAGCAGACACATTTGTCATCTAATTAAAAGTTGTTAGGACCCTCCTGGATAATGGGAAGTAGCTTTAATCACCAGTCCCCAGTAGATCCCCAATAGACATAACTCAGTAACAAGATATAGTGGAAAATTATTCCTTTTGAGAAACATAGCCCAATCTTAAAAGTTGCCACTAGTTAAGAGTTGACAGGGCCTTCCTGAATAATGGGATTTAGCTTTCAGATTTTAGAAATAGTTGATAATGGGATTTGATTAACACTCACAAATGCACCCAGCACCAAAGTGGGGAAGAAAGAATTTCTCTTGTTTTGTTGTGATCAGGTACACAGGCAGCAATCTCAGTGAATATTTTTCAAGTTGCAAGTTTTGGGTAATCATGCGCCCACCTGGAGAACAAGTGAATACTTTTTCAAATTTCAAGTCTTGATAATCAGGCGTCCACTTGGAGAACAAGGGAATACTTTTCAAAATTGTAAGTTTTGGTAATTAGGCTCCCACCTAGAGAATAAGGGAATGCATTTCAAATTTTAAGTCTTGGGTAATCAGGCGCCCACCTGGAGAACAAGGGAATACTTTTCAAGTTGCAAGTTTTGGTAATTAGGCGCCCACCTGGAGAACAAGGGAATACTTTTTAGATTGCAAGTTTTGGTAATCAAGCGTCCACCTGGAGAACAAGGGAATACATTTCAAATTTCAAGTCTTGGGTAATCAGGCACCCACCTGGAGAACAAGAGAATATTTTTCAAGTTGCAAGTTTTGGTAATCAGGTGCCCACTTGGAGAACAAGGGAATATTTTTTAAAGTTGAAAATTATTGTAATCAGGCGTCCACCTGGATAACAAGGGAATATTTTTCAAGTTTCAATTTTAGAAAATCAGGCGCCCACCTGGAGAACAAGGGAATATTTTTCAAGTTTCAAGTTTTGGTAATCGGCGTCCACCTGGAGAATAAGGGAATATTTTTCAAGTTGTAAGTTTTTGTAATCAGGCGCCCACATGGAGAACAAGGGAATATTTTTTAAGTTTCAAGTTTGGGTAATTAGGCTCCCACCTGGAGAACAAAGGAATACATTTCAAATTTCATGTCTTGGTAATCAGCGCCCACCTGTAGAACAAGGGAATACATTTCAAATTTCATGTCTCGGTAATCAGGCGCCCACCAGGAGAACAAGGGAACACTTTTTCAAATTTCAAGTGTTGGGTAATCAGGCGCCCACCTCAGAACAAGGGAATACATTTCAATTCTAACAATTCAAAATCGAACATAGAAGAAGAGAAAACAAGAAGTTTTACAGGAAGAAATACAAGGCAACAAGAAGTTTTATAGTAAGAAATACAAGGCAACAAAGCAACAAGGATCAAGAGCAAGTCTGAAGATATAGATAGGTTATTTTGTAACTCATAGTTCATAGCTTAGTCTAGCTTCTTTTTATTTTCACAAGGTGTAATAAGGGGTCTAGCAGCAGCAACAGCAACAACAGTGAGAACACAGCTTCGGTAGTCCCAGCTACCAAACACACCTGAACTACACTGACCTGATTCCTCTTTAGCCGAGGATATGTAGGCAACCTCTGAAGCAGGGTGCGGTCAAGCTTTTCAAAATGCTTCTCACGGAATATTCAAACGGGAAAAATCGCTCGTGTCCGCTCACTTATCTTTGCACGAAAACTCTTTGTGTTTCCGTGCAAAGAGGGGCAACTGTGAGCATGTGATTTTTGCCCTATATGAATCATTCCCATAAATTCAAACCAAAATAATTTCTGTTGTTTATTTGTAATTTTTGATTTTTCATGGCATTTTCTGTTAATAGTTTGTATTTGTTTGTGCATATTTATTTTGTATTAATTAATGGAAAATACAAATATGTGGCATGTGTATTTAGGATCCAACCTTGCACTTTTGAGAATTAATTAGTAATTGGTTCATTTTATGGAAAAGGAAATTCAAAAACAGTTTAATTTGCATTTTTATTCTAATTTTGGTTTTTAGGTTATTTCTTTTCATTTAATTTTTGCTTTAACTATTAGTGATAGTTATTACTTAGGATTAATTAGCATTTTTATAGGTTAATTGTGGATTCATTGTTTTAATTTAGGATTTTTAGTTTAATTTTGAAATGAAAAACAAAAAAAGAGAGAAAGAAAAAATAAAATCTGAAAAAAAAATTAAAGACATTTGGGGCAGTTATATTATTTCATCCCCAAAACACCTCAAAATCCAGTCCATACCCATTACCCAAACCCGGTCCAGCTTTAGAAATACAAAACAAGCCTTAATCTAGACCGTCCATTCCTTTAGATCAAACTGTGATAAAGCCAGGTTGGTTAAGTATATAACTGTTCTAAGTACCTCTCCCCTCTAATAACCTAGTACCTTGTCTCTTGACACACCACTGCATCCGCCGCTCCTCCGCCTAATGACAACGGCCGGAAATCGCCACCGCTGGTGGTGATGCTCTAATGGCCCCTAATTTACACCACCCCACCTCCTTGACCTCCTCTTTCCACCTCTGATATCAGTAGCCCTCGAATATCACCCAAGTTCGTCGAATATTCAATCGAAGTGGCGACAGCTCTGTCGCCCACGGCAGCGCCGCTCCCAAACCTCACCAAATTAACACCCTAAGGCCTCTCCAGCCCCTCTTTCTGAATCCACAACTCATAGCCTTCGAATCACCCCCCATGGCTCAAATTTTAGATCGAAGATCAGCCTGGAACCCTAATTTTCTCAAGACTGGAGGTTTGGTCATTATAGGGTTTAGTCGCGTGTTTTCTCATGAGAACACACGATTAAACACTAGTTTGGTCAAGCAATTTCAACACGATTTGCCCAGGTCTTGATTCAATTATGGTAAATATTTTTTTTCTTTCGTTTTTTTTCAGCCTCTCCTCGATGTTTGCATTTAATTTCCTTAAATTTTTATTTGATTAAGTATTAGTTCATAACTATTTTTGAGTTTAGTTTTAGTGCATGACTCAATGAATGTTTCTTGCATGAATTTATGATTCAGTGTTATTGTTTAATTGAACTCATTCTCTTAGAGCCCTTCTTAATTAATAATTGCCCAATAATAGATTAATTTGAATTCAGAGGGATTACTTAAGATTAAAATGGGTTTTGGTTTAAGCTGATTCAGTTTGAATAGTTGTTTGGTTATAGCTGAATGATTTCAGCCCCTGGACAATTAACTAGGGTTATTTGACCAGGGTAAAAAAGGGCTGAGGTTAGGTTTAACTAGGTTTGTAATTTAGAAGTTTAATTTAGGACAGAGAATCTTGTGATAACTGCCTAGGAAGCTTCTAGTGTAGGGGTTCAAACTGGATTTCAGGGTTTTTGGTAATAAACTTGGTCACCAAGTCATAAAATGAGGGACTATAGGGAAAAAACAAATTCTGAAGATTGTCCTATTATTCAGCCTATAAAAGGAATGAAAGAAAAAGCTAAAGGGGGTCTAAAGGGGAACAAAAATACATAAGCTAAGTACAGCAAAATTTGAAAAATAAAAAATAGCAGGAAATTTAGGAGAAATTATGTCCATGTAAAGTTTGGCCAATTACATTGAAGTTTTTTTTAACAACATTCCTCTTGGATGTTACTATGATTTTAGTCAGTGGATTGAATTCATTACTGATTTTGGTTGAATCTGGGTTGTTCTGGTTGCTGGTGCTGATTTTCTGCCTTTGATATTGCTGATTCCTGACCTTTTCCCTTTGCCTTTCCATTCCCAGGTATTTTCCTTCAAACCACTGTTAGCAAGTGATGTGCTACAAATTAAAACCAGATTGAATCCATGTATGCCTTGGATCTATTATATGTGAGGCGCAAATGTGGAAGCTGTAATGGCCTGGAAATTGTATAAATGAATACTGGTTTTTTTATCATGAATGTTGATTATTCACTTAGAATTTTGAAGTGCAATACTACTTAGTCCTGTTTGTTCGTTTTGATGTAGTAGTGTAAAATCTTTCTAGGAAATTCATGTTGCATTTTGTTTAGATGAAAAACATGAGGTTTGAGAGTTGAAGGAGCAGGACATTTGAGTATTATGTATGCATGGACTGTTGTTTAAGCTACTCTCATGTTTATATGCATATGCTCCAGCATGTGATTAAGATTTGTTCTGATCTTTAGCTCATCATTTGAGCTTCTAGGAATCAAATTGTATTAATTAAAAGGGGTAACTGCTTATTTTGGAAATAGAGTTGTATAATCGTTGTTCTGATCGGTACCAATCTCCAGGTACTTAATGTTTGGATATGTGCATTGGTTTGATGTTAATAGTTAGCTACTGTTGAGAAATTAGTTTTGGGTTTTAATTACAATGGAATATGTTAATGGTTTAAACAATCTTGTCCTTTAAATATGTGCAGCGATTAAACCAAAATTGATAGTGCTGCTTCTCTTCACATGCGAATTTTCTCTCTTAAAACTAGTTTAGAACTATCAAGCTTATATAAATTGGGCTTTAGACCAGACCATGCTCTATGGTGAAAATAAATTATACCTCATTTTGGCCCCTTGGCCAACAAATTGAATTCAGCTACAACCCAGAAATAGCAATCATTTCTTTAAGCCTTATCTAACTAGTAGATCTTTATAGTTAATTTGAGGTGATGCAATACCAACCAAACAAATAATTTATGGCCTCCGCTTAATTAAGCGTACAATCCTTAAAATCAGAGGGGCACCACTCACCAAATTTTGGTGGGCCTTGCAAACCTAAACATACGAAATTGTGTTAGGCGCATTAGTGAAATAATGTATCTTCCTAATTACGGGTGCACATTTATGTGACCCTAATCTAATTCCCAACGACGTTGAAACATGTCAACGACTACGGGTGCATTTATGTGACGTGGTTCGAGACACGTTTTAACGACGTTGCAATCCTCTCAAAATTGAATAAAAGCGATTTAAAAGCTAAATCGGCAAATAGGTGTAAATGCATTAAAATCAGAAAATCAAGCCAAATATAACAGTTGAGCGACCGTGTTAGAACCACGGAAATCGGGAGTGCTAACACCTTCTCCCGGATTAATAGAATTCCTTACCCAGATTTCTGGCTCGAAGACTGTATACATAGTCAAACTTTCCTTGATTCGGGATTTAAACCGGCGATTGGGACACCATTGATTATCCCAAGTGGCGACTCTGAAGTCTCTTAAATAATTAAATCCCTTTTCGACTGTCCTTAAATTGAAAAAAACTCCCTTATCTACGCCCTTCGTGAGGTGTAGTGATAAAAAAGAGGTGTGACAATCGCGTAGGACAAATTTTTATTTTCCCAAAAATATTCTATGCGAACGCGAAAAAATCCCTGCGAACGCGATGCTTCAGACCTCTATACGTATGCGAATGCGATTCACAAAGATGCATAACATTCCATCCTTCCGCGGTCGCGAAGCCCCTAATGGTAACAAACTTGTTTTGTGATATAATTGAAAAAAAAGAAAAAGTATAGGCTCATGGAAAATAACTGGAAGCGGCAAAACCTGTGAAAGCATAGCTTTCTTTGTTTAAACTCTAGGTTACTTGTTTCCTTTGATGATTTCTTGGTGATTCGACAACTTATTATATACTTTTCTCCAGTTCGAGTTTTTTATTTCGTTGTGCATTAAAGAGAAGAGATCATTGATATATTAAGCATAGTCTTGGTCCTTGATTCACTGGATTGTTGGATTAAGAACCCATTTGGACATACATTTTTTTCGCCTTTCTTCAAATTTCTTTTTGAAAATAATGTTTAAACATACAATTCTTTTCATTTTTTCTTTTTTCACTTGGAAAATATATTTTCAAATTTGAAGAAGTGTTTCTCACTACTTTTTCAATTGAAAATGGGAATTTTGAAATTTTTAGATTTATAAATTTGCCCCATATTTTTAATAATAACATTTTTGACCGTTTATGATATATTTTTTGTTGATTTTGGGCTGCTACTTTTTTTTGGTAACATTTGCATCTTCTTGATGCCTTTGGCTAATAATATTCACTTACTTCATCAAAAAAAAAAAAAGCATTTTGATTGTTTATTTCAAGTAGGATAATCAAATTAAGGCGGTTTTGATATTTTCTACAAGTTATGGGAGTACTAATAAAAAAAGACATAAAAAAATATTGCAAAAATTATAACCAAACACTAACTTCATCATTAATTCAAATTTTAGTGAAATTTCAAAATTAAAATTTCTTTTTTAAATCGTGTCCAAACGCCTACTAAGTGTTGGATCATGAATCACAATAATGAATATCATTTGTATAAAGAAATAATTTATGATTAATAAATGGTTGCTAAAAAGTAGCGTATTTAGTTGAAATCATTGAGAATTCTTAACACTTTATACATATGAGATGAAATCATATATATGTTAAGATTATATGATTAAATAAATAGTTATTGCCAAGGTGATTTATTTATTTAAGATCATTGAAATTTTTTTAATAACTTTATACATATATGATTATGTCAGTACATGGAGCTTTTTTTGCAACTCACACGATCTCGAATATTACTTTTGGTTTTATTCCCCGTTTATTAGCCATGATAGATATCATTTTCTTACGGAATGCATACAATATTGTCATGAGACTGTTGTTATAAGAACATTTCTCCATTAGGTCGCTGAGTTTAGGTTGAAGCATTCTTCCTTATTTTTCTTAGCTAGTCTTTCATCGTAGTATTTAAAAAAGACTCTCTGATTCTTGTAAAATTATGAGCTTATTACATTTTATATTCGACGGACCTTTTTGATGTCCTTCCTTGCCTATAATTGTACTTATTTCCATGCTCTTGTGCTTATAGGGTTGCTTCTGAAATGATATTTGACTGTCTTCCCAATAGAATTCTCTCTTATTTCCACAATACTCATACGATACCTTTAACTACCCCAATTACTATCTGAATATTTCTCAAAAATTACAATATCATTCATGCGAGACTGAATTCCCCATATTGGGGTTCACTCTATTTATCTTGCACGATCTATTGATTTGCATGTATCCTCTTATCTAACCATAACTAGGCTCTTTTTGAATCAACTACTAACCACTCGTTGGCCCACTCTCATATCACCTTTCTTGGGTTATTTTCTTTTTCTTAACTTGCCTTTCGCACGGGCTCCTTATTTATTAATAACATCCCAGGCAGAAACCCTTACTTCCTTTTATCGACGTCGTGTTTGCATAATATTCTGGAATTGTAGCATTACTGTAGACTTGAATAAGTGCAATCTCATTCCTTTTTTCATCTTTGTCGCATTCTTCCTTATTCACGAGGGTGACACCTAGTGTAACTGACACATATAGTCCCTTAAGCTTAATTTTGCTCCTATTTCTTGCTCTAGGGAAGCGTCCTCCTGAATGACCTTTAAGAGTTACTCTTCTGTTTTCCATTCTATTATCGTCATAATGCAATCTCTGAAATTCTCATGATGCTGACTTTTATCAAATCCGTAGTTCCTAATTCATGTTTAGTTTATCTTGTTCATCAATCCATATTGATTTTTATTACTCTGGGGTCTAAATTTTTCTCCTGTTAATCACGTTAGAGTCGCAGACTTATTTTTTGAAATGAGGACGTGACTGTATGGCATATACTCTTCTGTTGTCTTAAGGTTCATCACATCTCATCTCTTTCTTTATTTGACTATAGATTATGTAACACTCTACCGTTGCCATTCATGTATCACATTTCACTCATAATGCTTCATTATCCCTCTCCGAACATCCATGCTGATATTTCTATTTATCCCTTTATTCTAAAATTTTAAAACGATATTCTTTTGCTTTTACCTCCCCTTGCTCTATCTACTGGCCCTTTGGGCTGCCTAACATTCTTCCTATACAAGGGACGGGAGCCACACTAAAGTAATATTTATCCCTTCAAGTTTTCAGTTCCTATTTTTGTAGTACTCATATCTACCTGTATTATTTTAGAATGTACTATCTAGGTGTCTCACAAGGAGATTTATTATCACATTTACAGTATCCTTTGGCAATGTTAACTAACACAAATAATTCAGACACCATTTAGGGTCACTCTAACCCCTGCAGGATCGTGATATTATGTCCTTATCTTAAACCATCTTTGTTAGCTCCCATAGAGCATAACTTATATCGGTGTGGTCAATTGTACATACCTCTGTTACTATTGAAGATAACTCAAAATGCTTATATTTCTCTTCCTGAATGGTAGATAAGGATGAACTTCTTTAGTTGGGTACCTCGTACCCCCTTTCACCTTGGCTCCTTACTTGTTAAAACTTATATTTGTCTTTTGAATCTTTCTTGTCTGTTACCATAAAGGTGGATAGATATTCTTGCCTTAAGTCTCCTTTTCCAGAAGCCCACCGAGTTCTTATGACTCAACCTTTTTACATCCGCATTCAATCCCTTACCAACAATCTTTCTAAATGTAGGCACCATCGTATTAAGAATAAGATCGAGTTTAGAAAATTTAATTCTTACAAATGAGCTCTACCACATGATCTAGAGTAAGAAGAAAGAGTGATAGTCCTATATGCCTTGTAGCCTCCTACTTATAAATGTGATACATGACACATCCATAAATAAGACTCTACTAGATACGGTTTGTAGATTCCCTAGGACAGAACTGCTTTGATACCACTTTTGTCACGTCCTGAACCTGGGGGCGAGACCGGCACCCCATGCCTCACCCATCCTTGCTTACCAACTAGCGACTAAGGAACTCTGAACATGTGATGTCAGACTTTGGCCATGGGCTACATTTTAATACAACTGCGAATGTTGACTAAATATTAATATGATGCCGGGATGCCAAGGCCATCATATTATTGCAGCTGACAAACCAACCAAATATACATACAAGGCCTACAAGCCCAACATATTGCACTAACTGACATGATATGTCTACAAGCCTCTGCTGATAGGTATAACGTGATAGAGATAGCTCCCCGACCTACTCATAACATATATAACTATATACACAAGATATACATAATGCTCTAGATCCGGCAACTCCGAAAGGCATGGAGCTTACCGATCAAGCTAAACTCGGACAACACTTAATGAGGAGGTCTACCTGCATGTCTATCTGAACCTGCATGCATGAGATGCAACATCCCTAGAAACGGGACGTCAGTACCGAGTATATAAGGTAATATACTAAAAGATAAAACTAAACTGAAAATGTAATAATTGGAAGTAACTAGAAGTCAAAGATAATCCGAAGATATGCTTACCTACTTATACTGACTCAACTCTTTCAATATAGCAAGTAAAATAGTTGTCTGGCCCTATAAGGCTCAATATATATATCTACTCCGCCATAGTAGGATCGCTCATAGGCGCTCGGCCATACTAGGCTTTGTATCTCGGCCAACTGGGCTCGCTCATAGGCGCTCGGCCATATTAGGCTATATAACTTACCATCTGATTAGAGGATGCCCAATAGGAGCCTGCCCATCGATTATAGCTCGAGGGTAATGAAAATACTTTAATACTATATATATAAACTCTTTGCTCTCTTGACCGGAAGAAGGAAATACTCAATTGAATATGAAGTCCTGATAAGGAGAATATTATAACTTACAAAACTAGAAAAATATACGTAACTTCCGAGACATGAATTTTTCTTTTTCCCTTGTTATTAAACTTGTGTAATTATAAGATCATGCCAAAATGAAGGAAGGGTTTAGCTTTAACATACCTGAGTCTGTTAATTGTGACAAAATATATAATGACATATCAAAGTATATAAAAATCCATATAATATTCTTGAGAAAAATTGCACCGTACTCTCCTTAAAATCTCAAATCTTACCCTTTATCGCATTATAAAGTTGCAAACAAGCTAATTGAGCCCCATTTGTTAGCATAGCCTTAAGATATAATCTAAATGAATCTTCATCTGTTTCCAGATCTTAAGATACAACCTAAATGAATATAATGAGATTGTCTCAAAATTGTTGGTTTTGTGTGGGGCCCATTAGGATGACTAAGCTTTGTCCTAAAGGCCCCTAGTTGCTACCTATTCTTAATGAATAAGTCATATTTTGGTTCTTTAATCTTATTACATTTGCGGCCACGTTAAAGTGGGGGTCAATTCTTATTCAATACTTGATCCTATAATTAATTTGTTAATCACCTATTAATCAATAATTATTTAATTATTTACACAATAAAGAATTGTTTTAAATTACTTAATATTTTATTTATTTTTAATATACTTTATACATTCTATTATCATAGTCATGTGGCACCTTGTATGGTACTAGTCCATAATTATCGAGTATTATCGTTCGGTTGATATTTTATCCCAAAATGCCAAATTTAGACGAAAATTTATTTTCTTTGACTTTCTTCCCTTTTCACCTTCACAAATTTACTCATCACTTGTTTCAAATAACATAATCCGCAAAATCTCCAAATAAATTTTTCCTAGGACTGATGTCAATTACCTTACAACAAATTCAACGTACAATACTATAAGGTGCAACATCGTCATAATTTGATATTGCGAAGTATAATATTAGGGGGCGTATATAGGTGCTCAATAAAATTGTCTTTGAAAGTGTATGCTAGTGCTTAAGTTTATAGTTAATCTATGTTCGTGAGAAGAGATACTAACTATTTCACCCTAAACGATTAAAAGTAATATGGATTCTCATGTCTATAAATCAAGAGGACAATTTGTTGCAAAATGAAAATTTGTGTATCTTACCTAAATAAAAGATATAATGTATGTTCTATGCTCATGGGACGATAATAAGGAGAAAGAAAGTATGATTATATTTATCTTAATCTTATAAAAATGCCTAAAATGGTTATTCTCTGAATTTAGTTATAAATGTGGAGGTCATAATTTTGACGAACTCCAATTGACCTTAAATTTGTTAGGTCCATCAAAATCTACTTAGTGAGGAACACTCACTATTATGAAGTAAATCACGTTGTTTTTTGGTATTTCGAGATCGTTTAGATAGGGTTTTAAGTACTTTATTAGATTAAATAAGCTTTAAGTATGAAAAACTATTCTTTATATATCAATTATATGTGTGTTTAATCTGGAACATAATTACACATGATGATTTAACTTATATGATCCATGGAAAGAACTATCACGACCCCAAAACCTAACACGTCATGATGGCACCTATCATGGTACTAGACAAGCCAACATTTTCAAAACACTTTGATATTTCATAAAAGATAAATCAAAAGCCTTTTCATAAGAGAGTTTTCATAAAAACAAGAGTTAAACTCAAAATACAATGCGGAAAGATAGCCCCAAACATTGGGGTGTCACCAAGTCATTAGCAATTAGACCTCCAGTGTAAGAAAAATATAGTGTTTGCAATAGTCTGAGTCTAAATATCAATACAAAAAAGAAAATAGTAAGGAGGGAGAACAAGGTCTGCGAACACCGACAACTACTTCGTGAATCTCCGAGTAATTGACCATGTATGAGCTCGCTGACCTCCAAGACCGGTCACACCTGGATCTGCACACAAGGTGCAAGGAGTAACACAAGTACTTCCAACTCAGTAAGTAACAAAAACAAATAAGGAATGAGAAGTAGTGATGAGCTATATAAGTACAGTACAATTCATTAAACTTCAGTAAAGAATAGACATGATTTCAAATCCGGCAATTTAAGTCAAATCAGATTTATACAAAGTCATGTTCAAGTAAATCGGATATAAATCTTCCAGAAATTTCAAAACAATGGCAGGCATCAGCTAAGTGCAACAAGTGAAAGCAAGTACATCCTCTTAGGGCAACGGTCACTCAACTCATCTCAACATCTCAATCACTCGGCTCTCATCCCTTAGTACTCACACTTAGTAGGAATATGCGCTTACTGGATGTACTGACTCTGGAGGGGATCCTACGGCCCAAGCGACATAATCCGCAAAGACAACTTACGTATTGCACGGATAACTCACGTGCTATTACATCATATTAATATCCACACAGACAACTCACGTGCTACAGTTCAAATCAGGGTTCGCACGGACAACCACGTGCTACAATATCAATACCTCAATCTTAAGTCCTCGACCTCACTCATTCATCTACCTCCCTAGTCTCTCGGACTCTGAGAATTATCTAAATCGACCCAAACGGAGATAATAACATGTATCAACAAGTAACAAGAAGAGATGGAGGAATCATAAGCAGTTAAAGTCATGACTGAGTACATGACAACAAATAGTAGCTAAATGAACGAGTGTACGACTTCTGCAGGTCCGAACAGTGATATCATATGGCCTAAGCATGATTTCTAGCATGAATCGTTGTCAAATCTCTATAAAGCAGAGGGAACGTGTAGTTAGCAGTAAGTTGTTCGACTTTACTATCTCACGGGACGGACTAAGTCAAAATCCCTTCAGTGCAAGTCTACACGACTGTCATCTAGCATGTGCGTCACCTTCAAAATAGTTACACGATACAAAAATCCGGGGTTTCATACACTCAGAACCAAATTTATAACTGTTACTTACTTTAGTCCAAGCAAAACTCTACTCCAAAATTCCTTTGCCTCGCGAGTCGGCCTCCGAATGTCACGAATCTAGCCACAAGCAGTACAATATAATCAATACAGGCTAAAGGGATCAATTCCACAAGTAAACTACTAATTTAGACCCAAAATTTTCGAAATTGGCTCAACCTGGCCCCCGGGCCCATGTATTGAATCCGAAAGACTTATAAAACCTAAAAGGCCATTCACTCACGAGTCTAACCATACCAAATATATTCCAATCCGACAACAAAATAACCTTTAAAACCCTAAAATTGTACTCACTCACACTTCACTTTCATCCCTATTATTTCAACCGAAATCACAATATGATAAAATAAAAGATATAATCATAGGTTCTAACCAAACCAAGTAAGAATCACTTGTCGTAGTCAACTATGAGAAAATCCTTTCAAGAATGGCAGAGATCCGTGATCTCTAATTCGAAATATGAAAAATGGCTTCAAACCCTCATTTTTAAAATTAATGCAAGTCTAGCTAGATTTTCTTCTTAACGAATGCGACCATCCTCTAACGTTCGCATAGACCAACTTAGACTGCCTCTCAACTTAACTCATTGCAAACGCGGCATACGCTTTGCGAACGCGAAGCTTTGCAAACTCTGACCTTCGTGAATGTATTCCTTACCTTGCGAAGTCCCCAGCTGCCTCACTCCCCTTCGCTAATGCAACGCCACTCACGCGTTTGCGATGCACACACTGTCGTACCTTCGCATTCACGTCCTCTCCTTTGCGAATGCGCAGAGAAAAATTTCACCTACTCTGAAGCACTTTTCACAAACGCGAGGCTCCTATCGTGAACGAGTAAAAGGAAACCAGAAAATTTCAGCAGCAGATATCAGACATCTCACCAAGGCTAAAAATGATCCGTTAACTACTTGAAACTCACCCGAGGCCCTCGGGATATCAACCAAACATACCAACACATCGCATAACATCATTCAAACTTAGTCCTAAAATCACCTCCAACAACATCAAAAAACACGAATTACACATGGATTCAAGCTTAATGAACTTTGAAATTTCTAAATTCTACAAATGACGTCGAAAACTATCAAACCATGTCTGATTGACCTCAAATAATGCATATAAGTCATAAATGACACCACGAACCTACTCTAACTTCCAAAAATCAAATTCGACCCCTATATCAAAATTTCCACTACTGGTCAAATTCGCTAAAATTCCAACTCTCGCCAATTCAAGCCTAATTATACAATGGACCTCCAAAACACAATCTGGACGCGATTATAAGTCCAAAATCACCTAAAGAAGCTAATAAGACCATCAATACTAAATTCGAGGCCGTTTACACATAAGTCGACATCCGATCGACCTTTTTAACTTAAACTTCCAAATAAGATACTAAGTCTCAATTCACTTCGAAGTCACTCCAGACTCATACTAACAAACCCGGAGCCATAATACAGTTGTAGAACACAAAAGAAGCAGGAAATAAGGGAACAAGACTATAACTCTACAAATATACCAAGAGATTTAAATAGTTGAAACTATTAGCTTTGCATCTCCATCTCGGTCTCCCAAGAAGCCTCCTCTACAGGGTGGCCTCTACTTCTCCAATGCACTTTCACTGAAACCATATCTTTAGACCTCAACTTTCAAACCTTCCACCTCAATATGACCATTGGCTCCACATCATAAGTCAAATCACCATCCAACTGGACCGTGCTGAAATACAAAACATGAGATAGATCAGCGATATACATCCGAAGCATAGAAATATTAAATACTTGATGCATACTTGATAAGCTAGGTAGCAAATCAAGCTCGTAGGCCACCTCCCCAATCCTCCGAAGCACCTCAAACGACCCAATAAACCGAGGGATCAACTTGCCCTTCTTCCCAACCATGTAAGACACATCACAGACCTTCCTGTCACCATAACTTTTTTATCTTGACTGCGCCGTGCGAAGCCGCTCTTGAGTCAATTTAACCTTGTCCAAAGCATCGTGAACCAAGTCAGTACCCAATAGACTAGCCTTGCCCGGCTCAAACCAAACCATCAGAGATCTATATCGCCTCCCATATAAAGCCTCATACGGAGCCATCCGAACACTTGACTGGTAATTGTTGTTGTAAGCAAACTCCGTGAGTGGCAGAAACTGGTCCCATTAACGAAAATCAATGACACAAGCATGTAACATGTCCTCCAATATCTGAATAGTGCGCTCGGACTGTCCGTCCGTCTGTGGGTGAAATGTAGTGATCAACCCAATCCGAGTGCCCAACTCTCACTGCACGGCTCTCCAGAACTGCGATATAAACTACGTGCCTTTATCTAAAAATGATGGAAACTGGCACCCTATGAAGGCGAACAATCTCTCGGATGTAAATCATAGCCAACTACTCTGGAGAATAAGCACTACCAGCTAGAATAAAGTGCACAGACTTGGTCATTCGATCCATAATCACCCAAATAGCATCGAACTTCCTCGAAGTACGTGGGAACCTAACTACGAAATCCATGATGATCCGATCCGACTTTCACTCCAAGTTCTCTAACCACTGAAGCAAGACACTCTGAGAATTTGTGTTTCTGATTTGTACTTTTTTCAATGAATGAGTTGTTTTATATAAAAGAAATTACTATTATATTTTAGTTTAATAAGTTTTACATCAAAATCAGTAGCTTATCGGATGCTTTATTTTAATTGAAATGTCCTTTCTTCACTCAAACTAATTAAAAAATAATTCATTTCTTTGTTGATCTCTTACTTAATTGAAAAATTATAACCTTATTTTGTTGAAAGCAAATTGATCATGCGAATTTTACACATTGATATTTTTGGCACGTGAGTTTTGCGTGCGGTTATGATATAAATATGGACACGAGATGCCGTAGAAATATGAAAATAGGTTGAAACCCGTATTTTTTACGATTATGAAATTAAGTGTCACAAGGCGACTTTTATTTTAAAGAATTGTATTCAAAGATATCATTTCAAAGAATTATAGTGATGGATATTTATTGGAAAGAATTATATTCGAAAGATATTTATTTGAAGGGAGTATATTCGAAATATATATTTATTTGACAGGATTATATTCTAATGAGTTTTGTCTGAAAAACTTATCTTTGAAAGATTTATACTTGAAATACTTACATTTGAAAGACGTATATTTGAGGGACTTGATTAATTGGTTGTAATTGTGTTCCTTATTCATTTAAGAAATATTTATGATTTTCTTGTTGCCTTGCTATTTATATTACTGGTTGATTATTGTTGTTATCACTGCAATTAGCTTCATAATATTTCTATGATACATTGCACATGCTATTAGAATAGTGAGTGTCTTGACTCTACCTTGTCACTACTCCAACGAGGTTAGTCTTGATACTTACTGGGTACCGACTATGGCGTACTCATACTACACTTCTGCACATTTTTGTACAGAGCCAGGTATTGGAGAAATCGGGCTCGGACAGAGTTAGAGTATGATTGCAAGGACATAAGATAGAGTTGTTTGCTCGCCGAAGTCCCTTGGGGTCTTTCCATTTTACTATACTGTTAACTTTTATTCGACCACTATTGTATATTCGATCCTTGAGATCGGTACATGTATTCGATTAGAGTTCGTGACTCAATATTACCAGTCTTGGAAGGTTGTATCACTATTTCCGCTATTGGTTTTGACACATGTATTAAATTCTATTTTAAAACAAACTTGGCTTGAATTGTTATTATGATCGGCTTACTTAGTCTTAGAGACTAAGTGCCATCACGATGCATGTAGTGGAATTTTAGGTCGTGACACAAAATAATAAGTTGACTCCAAGGCATGTGAATTCTATGTCAGGTTTATATTGAGTCTCCACAGATCGACCCCCCAGCTAACAATCAAAACAAAACATGGCACCTGGATCTGCACAAAAATGTGCAGAAGCGTAGAATGAGTACACAACAACAGTATCCAGTAAGTATCAAGACTACCTCTGTGAGGTAGTAATGAGGAACATTCAAGATACCTACCAGACTAAATAACTTGAATAAGTGCGAAGGTGAACTAATAGAGAAAACAATATTAATATACGGCTAAGCAAGATGAGGAACACAGATTAATACTTGCAATGATACACTAATAACAACAATAATTAACAGGAAGCAGCCGGTAATAAAATTGTAGAGTAAACTGAACACAGTCAAAGTCAGTGAACCCAAATTAAATAAAACCAGCAACAGCTTAATAAGAACAACCGCTCTCACACCAAATTTGTTCAATCATTTCCACGAGGTACCGAACTGCATAATCACAACTCACGTGTCTCAATTCTTGAACCCTAATCACTAGGAACCTTGTGCCCACATTTCAATCTATAACTACACGGACGACTCACATTCCAAGAGGACAACTCTAACACAGAAGTCAAGTAAACAAGAGTACATGTAATGGACAATAATGTCAGGACTCATCTCCTTACACCAATATGGGTGATTAGATAAGGAATGGCACATAGAAAATGATCACCACGAAATATACAGTGTAAATAAGACAACAATAAAGTGGACGTAACGACAAGCACAATAAGATTAACTACATAGAACTGAGAAAATAGACAACATGGAGGAAAACAACTAGCAATATTCTAAGGAAAACAACAACTAAAGACAAGTGCATAAAAAATGAGAAATGACAAGATAGCCCTCTCGAGGTACTGTCTCGTAGTCTCAAATCATAAAATGAATCACAACGGTACGGCCGAAAGCTTGTACAAATAATAAAAACCGCACCACAGAAACCTTGTGCAACAAAATCGCACAGTACAAACCTTTGGCCATAATAACCACCACACGACAGAAACCTCCTGCCACAATAACAATCGCATGATAGAAACCTCCTACCACAATAATAACCGCACGTCAGAAACCTCGTGAAAACACAACACTAAATACAATAACAACAATGACAATAACACAAGAATATGACAAGTAAATCAACTCAAGAACTCCAGAACACAAAGAGATGGAAGAACGGGCTCGCAAGGAAAGACACAACAGGAAATAATGGTACAACATAGAAATATCTCAACAAGGAAGAGATATTGTGTATCAATGATTCCACATAAATATAATTCAACGATAACAGGGATAGCGTGAATTAATGACTCTAATTAAGAGTAAGTCAACAATGATAAGGGATAACAAAACTTCAATTAGGGTTGAGTAATTAATGAAGAAATTCAACAAACTCAATTCAGGATAAACCGATTATGGGAAAGATAGTAATAACTTCAACTAATGATAGGCAATCACAAAAAAGATAGCATAGCATAAAAGAAGCAACAACTTCAATTAAGGCACATAATGTGAAGCAATTAATTTCACAAGACACTTAGAGGGGAAACTTGTAAACGGGGGATTTGTCATAACAAACTAACTTCATATCTAATGAACATAAGAACCTAATATCCCTAAACTCTCAAATTTTTATAAATAATCCCGAGCACGTACTTGTCACCCCGCCTACACGGATTTCACATGACACAATTAGTCCCAAAGACTCACATCCTAAGGGCTAGTTCCCTCACACAAAGTTAGAAAAGATACTTACCTCAAATAAGCTAGACCGTTATTCTAAAATGCCTTCTAGAGTGAAAAAACCTCTGGACGACTCAAATCTAGTCAAAGTAACTTTAATTCATAAATTAAACTCATAGAAAAGAATATAATAAAACTTCAACATGTAACAAGAACTAAAAGTCATCCTAAAAAGTCGAACCCCAGACCCGCACCTCGGAACCCGATAAAATTTTAAAAAACCCAAACACTTATTCTCATACGAGTTTAACCATAACAAAATTATCAAAGACATCCAACCGTCATTTTACATACTTGAAAGATTTCTTCAAAATATTCATTTTTCTCAACTCAAAACACTAATTTAATGATAAAAATAAAGATGAAATCATGAAGTATAATCAATTTTGGGTGAAGAAACTTACCCCAAAAGTTTTCTTGAATAACCCACTAAGAATCGCTTAAATCCGAGCTCCACAACTCAAAATATGGAGAACATGGCCAATCCATCGACTTATATGATTGGTCCCAAGCATAATCGTACCTGTGATGCATTAGCCGCTTCTCCAGAGTCGCATTTGCGACAAAACCTCCGATTTTGCGGAGAATCACTGGAGGCTGCTCAACACACATGATGAAAAATCCCCACTTCAGCTCTAACGTAGGTGCGACCAGTGTTGCGCTTCTGTGCTGCCTCTTCGCTCCTGCGCCTTTCCCGCCCGCTTCTGCAATCACGCAGGTGGAAATATCCTTCACACATGTGGCAATTGCCCAGATCTACCCATTTCTCTTATGTGACCAATTCATGCTTCTACGTGCATGCACCTATGGTCCCTCAAGTGCAGGTGTGAAGACACAAGTTAACAAAAAATTCCAGCAGCTCCAAACAGTGCTCCAACGATCCGAACCCCGTATAGAACTGTTTTGAGCCACTCAGGACCTCGTCCGAATATACCAATAAGTCCATACCATAACACGAACCTACTCGAGGCCTCAAATCACATGAAATAACAACGAAGCTACAAATCACACTACGAATCGAACTTATAAATTTCCAAGTCTTCTAACTCCCAAAACTCGTGTCAAAACATATCAAATCAATCCGAAATAACGCCAAATTTTTCATTCAAGTACCAAATGACATAACGGAGCTAATCCAACTCTCAAAACCACAATTTGAGCCTAGTATCACCAAAGTACACTCTCGGTCAAACCTCTCAACCTTCAAAAACTTTAAGTTTACAAATTTTTGTTGAAATGCTTCAAATTACCGTACAGACCTCCAAATCTTGACACACGCCTAAGTTCAAAATCACTATGCAAAACTACTGGAACTATCACAATGCCATTTGGGAGTCGTCTACACGAAAGTCAAATTTCAGTCCACTCTTACCGCTTAAACTTCTAAAAGACGAATCCTTCTTCCAAATCAATCCCAAATCCGAACTCGATTACGCACGTACGTCATAATACATAATACTGAGCTGCTCGAGACCTTAAGCCACTGAACGTTGTGCTAATTCTCAAAAAGAGCGGCCAGGTCGTTACATTCTCCCTCTCTTAAAAAAATATTTGTCCTCGAATGTGTCAAGAATCATTCCAAAGTCATCAAATCACTCAGTGGACTTACCATACATATACCACCGGGTGATCCCACATCACCCCAATCCAAATAGGCCCGGCGACACCATCCCAACCAAAAACTATTCCTTTCGCCCACACTGATACCCTTAGAGCCAAATTTTCTCACCATCCAATCCTTCCCAAAAGACCCGATTCCTACATCAAAACACAGTACCAACCTCAACTAGCTGCAACAATTTATGCCTATCACTACTAGAAATCCGAACAATAACTACCACGAAAAGCGACCAAAGTAGGTCGCGTAATGGCCAAAAAGCGATCAAACAGGCCTGGTCAAATTTAGCTGGTCCCTTTGTCTTAGAGACCAAAGTTGGTCGTCAATTAGCGACCAACTTTGGTCTCTAAGATAAAAGGACCAAATATTTTGGGTAAAGAAAAAGTGACCAACTTTGGTCACTTTAGTATTTTAATAATACAACTTTGGCGACTAAAGTTGGTCGCCACGTGTAAATTATGTTTTTTTATCTATTATTAATCAAACAAAAGCAACCAACTTCCGTCTACAAATAAAATATTATATTTTATAATCTCGATATTTGAGACAAAAGTTGGTCGCTTTATTATTAATTTTTTTTATTTTTTTAAAAAATAAGTGACTATAGTTGGTCGATAACTTCAAGAATTAATTATTGTTTTAATTTTAAGCGACCAGCTGTGGTCCTTATATTTCAAGAAATTGTTTCCATTAAATGGAATAGCAACCAAAGTTGGTCACTTTTGGAAAATTTGGGTTTAGTGGCGACCAAGGTTGGTCGCATTTGCTCAGAAAATCTAAATAGCGACCAAAGTTGGTCACTTTTTTGGTATATTTTTGGTAGAAACTGCTTGTTTTGGCAGTTACACCACCTTCCAGCTTACCAAAAATCCTAAACAAGCCTTTTATGCCAACAACAACAACAACAATTAAAAGCAACAAAGTATAAAGTTCAATGTAACTAACACACTAAGCTAACAAAACAAAGTTAACGCTTATTATAAGCCCATTTGAAAACTGATTCTATTGTCTAGTTCAAAGTATGTAAAGTACTCAAAGAGTGTTCTTGCAGCATCGATCCTCATTCGAAAGTTAGATTGCCTCACCCAATCCATTTGGTGGCTGACTGCGTATGAATTCTCCCACATCACCTGTAAAGCGAACCTATAAGAAAAAATCATTTTGAATTAGTATTTCAAAATTTATATAAAAGTAAATCAAAATACTTAATGAAAAGTAAAAAATTTATATATATAGTCAAGTCTCGACCTCGACCCACCTTTGTGAATCAGTCTCTTTATTCTTCTTTGCAATATGAGTTTCATTGAATAGCTTATGATTTTGCTTCATTGGCATCATAAAGCTATCTGGTGGCTTTGGTGATTATCCTCGGGATGGACTTGGATACAGAGAATAACTTGGATATAGTACCTGACATGCTATGTCTTTGATCAATTGTTGTTCTGATTAGTGACAATGATGATGAGAATGCAATGGCATGTGTTTCAAATAATGATGGTGTATGTAGGATTTTACATTTCCTAAGTAGATAAAAGAGGTTATAGAGAAATTCTCTACTTTATTTTACAAGAGGAAAGAAAGTTTAAGTGATAGTGACAAGGTCGATGGTGATGGAATGTTTTCCGTCAGTCGTGGTAGTTCCCATAAAATGGGGATTATAAGACTCTATAATGACAAAGAAATGGGGATTATAAGACTCTATAATGACAAAGATAAAAGGAAATTTTGTTCTCAACTTTCCTCCAAGTTTGATCCATACAAGCTTAATGGGATTGGTGATATTTATTTGGATTCAGACAATGATTTGGCTGGCAAAAGTATGGAAATGCTTATAAAAAGAATGAAATGTAAAATGTTTTTCTTGGTAGAGAAGGATGTTGAACTCTTCCAAGAAAAATGTTTTACCTTTAATTCTTTTTATTAGTATTTGCATACTTTTGTCAGTAAAATCATTGTCTGAATACGAATAAATATCACCAATTTTATTAAGTTTTTATGGATCATACTTGGAAGAAAGTTGAGAATAAAACTTTCTTTCATATTTGTCATCATAAAATCTTATGATCCCTATTTTATGGGAACTGCCATGACCGATGGAACACATTCCATCACCATCAATCTCGTCATTCTAAATTAAATTTATTTTCCTCTTGTAAAATGAAGTGGAGAAATCCTCTAAAACCTCTTCTTTTATCTACTTAGGAGATTTTAAATTCCTACCTACACCATCACTATTGGATTCACATGCCATTGTCTTCTTATCATCATTATCGCTAATGACAAGAATAATTAAAGGCACACTCTAGCGGGTACCGTGTCTTAGTTATTCTTGGTGGAAGTTCTATTGCATGTCTAATAAAGTCATCAACCCTTTCTACAAAGTCCTCCCGCAATTGAAAATTCCAATACGTAAACCAAAATTCCAATTCACATCGTAAAGGTTCAATTCATATCCTAAAGGTTCAACTCATATCCAAAAAAGTTTAAGTTATAATCTAAAATTCCGATACATAAACCAAAATTCCAATACATAAACTAAAATTTCATTTCATATCCTAAAGGTTCAACTCATATCTACAAAAGTTCAAGTCATATCCTAAAAGTTTAATTTATAATAAAAAATTTCAATACATAAACCAAAATTCCAATACATAAACCAAAATTCTCATTCATATCCTAAACGTTCAACTTATATCCACAAAAGTTCAAGTCATATCCTAAAATTTCTATGTATAATCTAAAATTCCAATACATAAACCAAAATTTCAATTCATATCCTAAAGATTCAAGTCATATCCACAAAAGTTCAAGTCATATCCTAAAATTTCAATTTATAATATAAAATTCCAATACATACACCAAAATTTCAATACATATCCTAAAGGTTCAATTCATATCCTAAAGGTTCAACTAATATCCACAAAAGTTCAAGATACAATCTAAAATTCCGATACATAACCAAAATTCCAATACATAAACTAACATTTCAATTCATATCCTAAAGGTTCAATTTATATCTAAAGGTTCAACTCATATCCACAAAAGTTCAAGTCATATCCTAAAATTTCAATTTATAATTTATAATTTTAACGCATAAACCAAAATTTTAATTCATATCCTAAAGGTTCAATTCATATCCTAAAGGTTCAACTTATATCCACATAAGTTCAAGTCATATCCACAAAAGTTCAAAAATTTCAACTTATAATCTAAAATTCCAATATATAAACAGAAATTTCAATAAATAAACCAAATTTCAATTCATATCCAAAAGGTTCAAGTCTTATTCACAAAAGTTCAAGTGATACGTAAATTTTCAATTTATAATCTAAAATTCCAATATATAAACCAAAATTTCAACTCATATCCTAAATTCAATTCATATTCTAAAAGTTCAACTTATATCCGCAAAATTTCAAGTCATATGTACAAAAGTTCAAGTCATATCCTAAAATTTCAATTTATAATCTAAATTTCCAATACATTAACGAAAATTCCAATACATCAACCAAAAATTCAATTCATATCCTAAAGGATCAACCATATCTACAAAATTTCAAGTCATATCCACAAAAGTTTAAGTCATATCCTAAAATTTCAATTTATAATCTAAATTCCAATACATAAACCAAAATTTCAATTCATATCCTAAAGGTTCAATTCATATATGTGACAACCCGGCACGCCGTCTCATTAGTTACCGCCCAATTTCCCCCATTTAATGCTTCTTTATGCTTCGTTACCTGTGTTGTGTAGTGGAGTTGATTGGGATTGGTGTTGGTAGGAAATGCGACACTTAGTCTCTATAGGGAAGGTTTGATTTGGAAAAGTCAACCAGATGTTGACTTTTATTTTAGAGTACTCAGATGTGATTTGTAGTGGTTCGGTTAGCTTTGGGGGATGATTTTTAACTTAGGAGTGCGATCAGAGTTTTGGAGGTCCGGTAGAAATTAGCTTGTTTTGCCGAAGTTAGCATTTTGACGATCTCCTGTTGGTAGGTGAGATTTTGATCCGAGGGTCATAATGGAATTCGGAGAGTTGCAATAACTTTGTTAGGTTATTTGGGATGTGTGTGCAAAAATTTCAGGTTATCCGGAGGTGATTTGGTCGGGTTTTTAATCGAATGCGTGTTCCGGAAGTTTCATAAGAACTTAGACTTGAATTCGTTCAGAATTGATGGTTTTAGTGTTAAGTGATGTGTTTTGATGATTGGAACAAGTTTAGGTGATGTTTAAGTGCGTTAGTGCTTTTGGTTGAGGTCCCAGGGGCCTCGGGGTGATTTCGGATGGCTAAACGGGAAGTTTTGGACTTAGAAAGTTGCGTAAAATACAGCAGTCAGTGCAGTAGGATTTTTGTCTGCGCGATCGCAGGAAGACCCTCGCGATCGCATAGAAGGATTTTGGGTGCCTGAGTTTTTTGTCTTCACGTTTGCAGCCTAGGGATCGCGTTCTCATAGGTCTGAGTTCTGGTGCATCACGTTCGCGGTGAGGAGTCCGCATTCGCATAGTCGAAGTCTTGGTCCCAGCATATTTGTTCATCATGTTTGCATCAATGGAGCCGCGGTCGCGTAAGAGGGGAAGCTGAAGCTTTGTGATCAAATTCGTATGGTCGCGTTCACGTAGGCCAATTTTGAGACTTGGGAAAAGTCTGGAACTGGGCAAAAGTTATAAAACATTGCGTTCCACGAACCTACATCATTTTCCACCATTTTTGAGCACCTTGAGAGCTATTTAGGAGAAATTGAAGAGGGATTCGAAGAGGATTAATTGGAGGTAAGTTCTATGAACTAAAAACACGATTATATTGTGAAATTAACCTTGAGATTCATGAGAATTTAACTAAAAAGGGAAGAACTAGGGCTTGGGTTTTTGAGTTTTAAATTGGGATTTGGGGGAGCATTTGAGCTCAGATTTGAGATTTTTTTATTTGTATGGACTCATGGCGAGATAAGGAACCCGTTGATGTGAAAATTTCTGAGCTTCAAGAAGTTGTCCTGGGGCTCAGGTTTTGCCAATTTCGGAATTTTGATTTTTTCGAATATTTTCGATTGAGTTTTGTTCCCTTAGTATATTGTGACGTATACGTTGTGGATTTGGTCATATTCAATGCGTGAAGAGGCCGATTTGAGAGGAAAGGGCATAGCGAGCTAAAGGTTTGGCCGGCTTGAGGTGAGTAATTAATTGATGTCCTGGGGGTTTGAAACACCGGATTGAACAATTTAGTGCTATATTGAGGTGAGACACGCGCTTAATGACGAGTGCGTGGTTGTTTACTATTACGGAATGTGACTTTTTACCGTGTATTTGGCTGAGACTTGTTTGTTTCACCATGACTTGGGATTATTGCCACACTTGAGCTCAATGCCGATTATTTGAATACTTCATGGACTTCTATCACCTGTTTCCTCACTATTTTGAGATATCACTTGAACTCGGACCTATTGATTTAATATTGTATTGCAAGCTCAACCACTTTTACTCGAATTTGAGACTTAAATAATATTTAAAATGTTGTTTGTGCTTAGCACTATTATTTTACTGATGCTCGAGGGGTTTGTGATGATTCCTGGACTGAGTGATATGAGGCCGAGGGACTGAGTTACTTTATATGCCACGAGGTGGCTTGAGTGATGTGACGCCGAGTGCCTAGTGATGATGCCACGAGGTGGCTTGATTAGCGCTTGGGTCATAACGGGCCCCTCCGGAGTCTGCACAACCTCAGTAAGCGCGAGTACCCATAAGATTTAAGAGTGAGCCCGAGGGGCTGATTTTATGCTGAGAGTGACAGTGAGCCCGATGGGATGATACTGTTCTAAGAGACTGATACTGATCCGTAAGGGCTGATACTGTCCTGAGAGATTAAAATTGAGCCTGAGGGGAAGATTTTAACTTGTCATTTACCTGTCAAAATACCTGTTTGCACCGGATTTATAAGAGATTTTATTTGATTCTTCATCGTTTCACTACTTTAGATGATTTTACTGCTTTAATATAGAATTATCTTGTGCCTTTATGTGATTTCATGCTTTCAGTTATTATTTATAATTGTTACTCACTGGGTCGAAGTACTCATAATACTCCCTGCACTGTGCGTGCAAATTCAGGCATAGCAGATTTCAGCCCTGAGTGTTGATCCTCCGAGTCTAGGCAGCATCTAGGAGACTACGGGGTAGCTGTTGGCGACCGCAGCTCCGTACCTCCCTTATCTTATTACTCTATGTATTTCAGACTTTTATATCAGATTTCGTATTTAGTAGATTTGTTTCAGGATTCATTAGTTGCTCATGACTTGTGACACCACAGTTTCGGCTGTGTCAGGATGTTCCTCCTCTTTTTTATCGCTATATTTCAGAAATTTGGCTATTATATCATGTTTATTACTGTTTTCTATCATTTAACTACTTGTAAGAGGTGTTCGGTTTGGGTTGCACTAGCCTTCTCTTCAAGAAAGGCGCCATCACGGCTGGGTTCAGAAAATAGGTCGTGGCAGTTTGGTATCAGAGCCTAGGTTACTAGGTCTCACGAGTCATGAGCATGTTTAGTAGAGTCTCGCGGATCTGTACAAATACGTCTGTCTTTATCCTCGAGAGGCTGCAGAACCTTTAGGAAAAGCTTTATATTCTAGAAATTCTTGTCGTGCGACTTTGTTGACCAGAGAACTAAAATTTTCTATTATTCTATTATCTCAAAAATGGCGAGGACTCGCAATACCGAACGAGGTGGACGACTGCCAATGCCACCCACTAAGACCACCAAAGGTCGTGGACGCGGTCGTGGTCGTGGCAGATATAGAGCAGCGAGGGCAACACCTGTGAGCACGTGATTTTTGTTCTACATGAATCACTCCCATAAATTCAAACAAAGGATTTCTTTTGTTTTTTATTTTGTGGATTTTGTGGCATTTTAGGTTAATTGCTTGCATTTTTGTCCGTGCATTTTAATTCATATGAAAATACAAAAAGTATGTATTTCATTTAGGGTTTAATTATACATATTTTGGAATTAATTAGTAAATTAGGAGTCTTAAAAAACATAAAAATCACAAAAATAGTTTATCTTGGCATTGTTTAATTTGTAGTTTATAATTTACTAATTTTCATTTAGTTTGATATTTGATTAGTTTGTGATAATTGTTAGAGTTAATTGATTTGATTTGGTAGATTAATTTAGTTTTTAGAATTAATTTAGGGTTTTAGTTTAATTTTGTAATAAGAGAATTAAAAGAAATTAGAAAAAAAGAATTGAAATAAAAATGAAAAGAAAAGAAATTGAAGAGAAGAAGAAAGGATTGGGCTAATTTTGAACTTTTTTCGTCCCAGCCCAAGTCAACTATACCTGAAAACTAGCCCAAATTGCTCCAGGCCCAAATGCACCCAAACCTGGCTCACCCTTTTAATCCGAACGGCGTCGTTTTATAACGGCCAGCTTGGGCCATGATTTTAATGATCGGACGGTTTCGGAACTATGTAGCTATTTCTATATAACTGTCTGAAACACTTTCCCCCCCCCCCTCACTCGTCTCCCTCACCCCTCACAATATCTAACCCTAGCCGCCCAAAATACCCAAGCTCTACTGGCCGGCGGCACCGTGCCAAACGCCGTTCACCTTTTAACCGGACAATCACCACAACTCTGTTGCCCTATGCCCATTATTAACTACCCAAAAACATGCACCCATGTGTTAAAATCTCGGATCTATATTTTGAAAGAAAAGACCAAGTCTTAAAATCGTCCTCTTCGTTTGATTTCTTGGAGGTTGCGGGTTTGATTTGAGTCAAAAGTCACGACAGTCGATTATTCTTGACAAGAACAATCGATTAGCATTAGTTTTGGCTTTGTTCGATATCACCGACTCCATGCGAGACCAAAGGCCGGCAAAACTTCAAACCCTATGTACTTGTTCTTCTTGTTCCTTGCTGGTTCCTCATCCTCCTGTCTTTCTTCAACTTCTTCTCATTTGCTTCTTTTCTTCTTGTTTGTTTCTATTTTTGATTTAAGAATGAAAGGAGTTCAGCTGGCTCTAGTTTTAGGCCATTAGTTTTTGTTTTCTTTCTCTTGCGAATCATTGATGTTAGCTAGTTAATTTTCATGACCCAAACCCGGTCGTGATGGCACCCAGCCCAAAAGCTGTGTAAGCCTGAACAACAATCGCTTCCAACGTAACATTTAAGTCTCAAACCGAGAATTTAATGAAATAAAAATCCAAGAATATTAATAATGTAATATAGGTAAATACGGAAATCGAAGACACACCCATATGATCTGTGGGGGTCACGAGTCTAGAGCCTCTAAACAAAACCGTGTAATAATGATAGTATCTGAATTCCAAAACCAAAATCTGGGAAATTATATAATAATAATAAAATGGAGAAATAATGAAGAGCAGTCAGGTCCTGCGAACGTCATGCAGCTAACTCAACGACTCTGAAAATATCTCTGGAGACTACTAGAATCAGCTAAGCCTTTGGTGTACCTGAATATGCACACAAGTTGCAGGAAGTAGGGGTGAGTACTACCAACTCAGTGAATAATAAGTATAGAAAATGTCTGAAAATAAGAAATCCACGAAAGACCACAACGCAAAGCTATATCTAACAATCCTATAACTTAGCTACAGGCTAACAGCATAAAAGTATCACAACAACAACCAAGTATCAGATAAAGATGCAATGCAATGCACATGAATACACTGCGGCGTGCAACCCGATTCATTTAACGTTGATGACGTTCACTGGGGGTGTATACAGACTCCGTAGGGGCTCCTTCAGCCCAAGCGCAATATCAATATATAACTGTTGCGGCGTGCAGCCCGATCCAATGCATATGATCACTATGGCTTATAGCCTGATCCATGCTCAGTCCACAGTATGCATGTAAGTCACATAACAAATTCAATCAGATTCTTTCCCAGTTTCCAATTTATTAAGGTGAATACAGTTTAATTAGTCAATTTCACAAATATGGTGACTTAGCATTTATTAACAGTGAATAACACAGGACTGAGATCAATGATTATGCAAATCATGTTATCACACAGATATTCACCCTAGAAGGGTATTGCAGATCGGCACGAGGCCCCAAACATATATTTAAGCCCAATTATCAACAATACAATGTGTGTATCAGACGCCAATAATTTATTCAGCTCTCGGTAAGGACCAAGTCATAATCCCACAATCATTTACAACCCCGCACTTGCCATGGGGTGCGAGTCACGCCCTAACATAGCGTCACGATGTGATAAGCCGGGGTTTCGAACCCTTAGGCCATTATCTACTCAAACTACTCACCTCTAACCGGCCATAGATTGGTCCGCGATGCCTTTTCCTCTTGTATCGACCTCATCGCGCGTCGAATCTAGTCAAAACCACAAAGAATAGATTATTATAGTTTAAATATACATAACCTAATTGAAAGTACTCGAAAAGTACTGAAATTCACGAAGTTGGTAAATCCAACCCCCGGGACCACTTCTCAAAAAATTCCGAAAATCACATCAACGGATTCCTTGTCTCGCCACGAGTCGGTACATAAAGAGTTTACCAAGATCGGAGTTCAAATGGTCTTTCAAATCCCCAAAATTCGTTTTCAAAAACCAAGCCCTAGTTCTTCACAATTTCAACCCACTTTCATGAATTTGGGTGTTGATTCTTCAATAAAACGGTGTTTTTAAGTTAAGAGACTTACCTCCAATCAATATCCGTTGAAAGCATGCTTCCAATCGCCCAAAAAGATCTCTTGGTTGCTTAACAATGGAGGAAATAATGCTTGGTTCGCGGATGAAATGTTATTAAAAACCCTTCCCTGTCCAACACCTTCCTTCTATGCGATCGCGGCCTTAGCCCTGGGATCGCGATGAACAAATACCATACCCTTGAATTTAACCCTATGCAATCGCGTTCACCGACACGCGATCGCGGAGAACAACTGCCAAGGCCCCCAATTTGGCTTATGCGATCGCGACCGGAGCAATGCGATCGCACTGCTTCGCCCCTCAATTCTATGCGATCTCAAACTCACCACCCAATCGCGATGAACAAATTTTTGGCTTCCCATTTTCCTTATACGCGATCGCAGCCACAAGCTCGCGATCGCGAAGAAAAATTTTACTGTGCAATTTTTCTGCTGCATTTAAAACTTCAAAATTTTCCGTTAGCCATCTGAAATCACACCGAGGCCCTCAGGTCCTCAACCAATAGCAGAGATATGTTCCATTACTTCATTCAAACTTTCTCGTAACATAAAGCACTATCATAAACATCAAAATCCTCCTATTTCCACGGTTTCAAGCCTATGTTAAACTAAAACTTCCGAAACTTCCATTTGCTCCAAAACCCGACCTAAAAACCTCCAAATGATCTGAAAATTTGCACACATATCAAAAACCATCTGACGGAGCTATTGCAATTGTAGGAAATTCCCTTCCGACCGCCGGATCAAAATCTCACCTATCAACCAGAATTCGCCAAATTTCTAACTTAGCCAATTCAAGCCTAATTCTACTCCGGACCTCCAAATTCAGTTCTGATTTCGCTCCTAAGTCACAAATCACCATCCGAAACTAGTCGATTCATCGTAAATCCATTTCGAGCCCTCTAACTCATAAGTCAACATTCGGTTGACTTTTCCAAACTAACCTTCTCACAAAGAAACTAATTGTCTCACTTCTACCCAAACTCCATCCGAATTTCTACAAACTCTCCAAACACATATAATTAAACATATAGAAACATAAAACGGGGAAAACGGGGTGATAATTCACGGGACGATGGGTCAAGTCGTTACATCCTCCCCAACTTAAATAAACGCTCGTCCTCGAGCATTCTCAGAGTTGTACTAGGGCCAACCAATATCCGAATGAACTTACTAAACATATACCCGGGGTGATCCCACTTCACCCTAACTCACATATGCCTGATAATACAACGCAACTAAAATTTCACAGGCCATCTAGAACATAACCGTAGAGTCACATTGCACCTCCAAAACCATATATAAGACTAGAACTTCACATTTATACTCAGAATAAGCTAGAACCAGCTGTAATACCCCTTATTCGCTGGAGTCTTATTCCAACACTGCTATACTCTATCAATGATAATGAACACAGAGTAGTCCATAGCCAATTCTCAGATCAACCATTCACGAAGACATTTCTTCCCTTTTGACTAATACCTCAATAGATCTCCAAGCCGAAACACGCTATTAACCTTCCGACAAGCTGAAACCAAATCTGTTCGTATCCATTAATGACCCCAAAGGTCTCTTCTGACCAAACACACCATCCTGGTGACATGACGCATCAATACGCCCTAAGCCACAACTTTCCCAACACAACCAATAAGAGACGGTCTTAACATACTCAAGTCATGAAAATGACTCAAACGAAATAGCTGTATTTTAAGCTCATCAATACTATTACAACACAAGGCTGAGACCTCGTCTCACATCATAGTAATAGAATAACTGAACCTTTCCCGAAGGGTTTAATCTCCACATAGCCTCGCTATAATGCGCGATCTCATCCAATACCATTCCACAAAAAACTCCTCGAGTCGCTATACTCGAACTTGCAAACCACCCGATTGATGTTTGAACTCAAGCAATCCATCACACCCATGGTGAAGCGAGTTATATACACCATTAAATCCTGAAAGAACCCAGTCGATGCTCTATTCATCGAGCAACTCCTAATACGGACTTCCCTTAGAAACCAGGAAATAAAACATACAAAGTAACACACGAAAACTATCCTCAATGTCACACCGTTGCGGCGCACAACCTGATCCAGATAATATACCTTGTGGCGGTGTGCCACCCGATTCACTCAAATATCTCACCTAGGGAGATGCACATCGAGCCGAATTTGCTCATTATAACAGAATACCGAGTATCGGTTGTAAGCACACTGAACGTATAATCATACCTACCTATGGCGGTGTAAGCTGCAAAACTCAACTTCCACTATGAATCTCGAAAACACCGCACCATATGTGCCTATAGTCCGTAACTCATAACGTCTCGCAATGTAGAAAACAACTCATAGATCACTCCAGATCTATGAAAAGCTTAGCAATGGTCGAGTCAACTTATCCTTCGACAATGCAATTCGGAGCCAATCGAGTCGACTAAGACTGGAACACACATACAAAAAGTCCCTTAATGTCGGAACTGAATCACTAGTGGAAATCTCTACATCTCCTCTCTCCTCAAAGACCAAATTAAGGAAAGCAACTCCTACCAGCCATCTGTTGGTCCTTGGAACACAACCATTCCTCTAGAACATAGTCTGATACACCTTGCCATACAACCTGTGGCATTTTTTCGACCTAGCCCATAGCACAATAGTCTAAAATAATCCAACACAGAGACAACCAGTCTACCCCCAACATCATGTCCAAAATCTAACATATCAATGATTAAGGATCAATTCGGGCTTCAAAATTCCAATAGCCGCTTACGGTGCCAATGAACACGATCCACAATCACTACATCGACTGCAACAGAGAACTCCCAGTCTCCAACTCCATATAGCATACAAATCACTATACCTCATCCCACATTCCAACGTGGGAATACATATTACACATCAGGTACCCATTCATTCCACGAAAGATATTCTAAAATTTCCCTGTGCCATCAACAGACTCAGGTGCCAACAGTCGGTCCAATAGGAAACTTCCGTAATCCCACTGAATTATTATCAGTTTACATCACCTTCCCCTCTTACTGAACGTATACTATGGTCAAATTACTAGAATAGTAATACCATTTTCCTTAATCATCTGAGGGTCGCTTCTTAAATCACATGCAGCTACCCGAGCAGCTTAAGAATTTAATGACTTTCCATTCGGAACTAAACCGTACTTTACACAAATTCCAAATCCTCCACAACAGACCGTACATACCATACCATACTAGAATAACCTGAAAACTCCATCTCCTTTTTCCTAACCACAAGCTAAACTGCCAGGACTAAATCCTTCTATCCACACCAACCTAAGCAAGTTGTCCGAACTCAAAAGATCTACCGCCCCAATACCCGTAAGGGCTCATTGCCTAAAACATAAACAAGGAATTAATCATATCTTTACCATACCAATTCGGCCTACTAGCAAACTATTCCATCTATCTATTTTTTTTCATCATGAACTTGATATTTCTCCCTCATCGTAGCATCACAAAGCCTCAACCCGAGATTGCCACACGAAACTCGAATATAAGACAACACTAACTATGACTCTTAGGCCACTGAATACCCTCTCAACTATTCCCAAAAATATCACATTCAAAAATACCCTACTCTGAAGAACTTCCTGCGAATCTAAGTCCGCTACCTTTACTTCCCCGGTACCGATACATAGAATCCCGTAATTAACGTAAAAATACCTCAAGTCTTGACCTGTTCTAATGAAAACACTGACTTGGTCATCTACTCAACCTTAAAACATCTGAGTGCTACATATAGAATCTTCAAAACATCAAAATCATTCTCAAGAGTCATCCACTCTTATACCCACTGCAAATTAGTTGTCTTAACGAATTGAACCACTCGTGCCTTATCAGCACTATGACATCGTAGGACATGATCTCATTCCGATACAACCAATCAACTTCCTTCTCTTTACACTAAGCATTCCTTATCCATAACTCAAGACATCTTATCATCTTCTCACTTCTACGAAGCACCATATAACCTTTTTCAAAATTTTTGCTTCACTCGTGCCATCCTCGGCTCAATATCTGCAACCAGGACTGATTCACCCGTATGCATCCAATCCGAACTAACATAGCACCTATCCATGTGGTCAGTATCAACAGCAACCTCCCCAACTTAGCTCGAAGCCATATATACCACAACACATATACTCTTTTGTTGTCGTAATATCATGGTGAGATTAAACTCACTCATTCATAAGCTTGTGGAAACACGAATCATCAGAAATTTTAACTCTTCTCCAATTCTTGCATTCATTCACATAATAGTTGAGTCCACTCTTTCGGCGACAAAATTCTTTACAAAGCCTCAATTTTTTCAAAAATTTCGAGTTTCCTTTGTAATTGAGCCTATCCACCTGCCAGATAATCACCAAAACCATCCTAACAACACATCCACAACTTGACAAAGCATCACAATGTATAGCAACAACATTAATCTCAATACTACATGTATTATATTATCAAAAATTAATACGTGGGCATGAGTTGTACCTATTTGAATCATAACACATAGAAAATTCCTTTCAATTACACCTGAAGTCTTCCCACAATATACATAGGAACCACATTACTTCAGAATACTCCGCAGGAGAGAACCCACCTGCTTCGCCGCAAATAACATTTCTGTATACCTTTCACCGTTATACACATTACACAGCTACTTAGTCTTCCCGAGTCTGAACTCATATCATATCGTGCAATTTACTTCACTCCCACTAGGAGACTCGAAAAAAATTTTCACGCGCCCACAATTCGGGCTACTCATTGGACCACCATAGGAAACGAATCTCTTGACAGTTCATCCATTATCTAGCAGACTCCTTCGTCACTACCAGGTCATATAATTGCATCTCGCAGTACTAGAATACTCATCACACAATCACCAAACTACCATTCCGGTAAATAGAGACAATGCCGAGCATATACGTTCAAAACACTTGATGATACGATCAGCACCTTAGTGCTCAGCCCTAGGCAAGGTCCGGCCTCAAGTCCTCCAGAATGGCCCAACTTCAACCTCACGAAGGAGAAAACGTGGAAGGAACTTCAAGAGCTACTCTTTCAAGCTGAATCAAGGACACATGATAAGATTTCAAGAAAGTGAGGTGTTTCCTAAAAGTTCTGTTGCCTCCTGCTTATAAGTGTGGTGCATGACACACCCATAAACAAGAATCTATTAAGCTGGACTCATGACTCGTGAGGCCTAGTAACCTAGGCTCTGATACCAACTTGTCACGACCCAAACCCGGTCATGATGGCACCCAGCCCTAAAGCTAGGTAAGCCTGACCAACAATCGCTTCCAACGTAGCATTCAAGTCTCAAACCGATAATTTAACAGAATAAAAATCCAAGCATATTAATAATGTAATATAGGTAAATAAGGAAATCGAAGACACACCCATATGATCTGTGGGGTTTACGAGTCTATAGCCTCTAAATAAATCTGAGTAATAATGATAGTATCTGAATACCATAACCATAATCTGGGAAAGTAAATAATAATAATCAAATGGAGAAATAATGAAGAGCAGTCAGGTCCTGCGAACGTCATGCAACTACCTCAGACTCTGAAAAAATATCTCTGGAGACTACGCGAATCAGCTAAGCCTCCGATATACCTGAATCCGCACACAAAGTGCAAGGAGTAGGGGTGAGTACTACCGACTCAGTGAATAATAAGTATAGAAAATGTCTGAAAGTAAGAAATCCACGAAAGACCACAACGCAGAGCTATATCTAACAATCCTATAACTTAGCCACAGGCTAACAACATAACAGTATCACAACAACAACAAAATATTAGATAAAGATGCAGTGCAATGCACATGAATAAGCTGCGGCATGCAGCCCGATCCATTTAACGGCGACGACGCTCATTGGGGGTGTGTACAGACTCCCGAGGGGCTCCTTCAGCCCAAGCGCAATATCAATATATAACCGCTGCGGCGTGCAGCCCGATCCAGTTCATATGATCGCTACACCGTGTAGCTCGATCCATGCTCAGTCCACAGTATGCATGTAAGTCACATAACAAATTCAATCTGATTCTTTAGCAGTTTCCAATTTATTAAGGTGAATACAGTTTAATTAGTCTATTTCAGAAATATGGTGACTTATCATTTATAAACAGTGAATAACACTGGACTGATATCAATGATTATGCAAATCATGTTATCACACAGATATTCACCCTAGAAGGGTACTGCAGATCGGCACAAGGCCCCAAACATAGCGTTAAGCCCAATTATCAACAACACAATGTGCGTATCAGACGCCAATAATATATTCAGCTCTCGGTAAGGACCAAGTCATAATCCCCCAATCATTTACAACCCCGCACCTGCCATGGGGTGCGAGTCACGCCCTAACATAGCGTCACGATGTGATAAATCGGGGTTTCGAACCCTTAGACCATTATCTACTCAAACTACTCACCTCTAACCGGCCGTAGATTGGTCCGCAATGCCTTTTCCTCTTGAATCGACCTCCTCGTGCGTCGAATCTAGTCAAAACCACAAAGAATAGATTATTATAGTTTAAATAAACATAACCTAATTGAAATTACTCGAAAAGTACTGAAATTCACGAAGTTGGTAAACTCGACCCCTGGGACCACTGCTCGAGAAATTTCGAAAATCATATCAACGTATTCCTCGTCTCGCCATGAGTTGGTACATATATAGTTTACCAAGATCGGAGTTCAAATGGTCTTTCAAATACCCAAAATTCGTTTTCAAAAACCAAGCCCTAGTTCTTCACAATTTCAACCCACTTTCATGAATTTGGGTGTTGATTCTTCAATAAAATGGTGTTTTTAGGTTAAGAGACTTACCTCCAATCAATATCCGTTGAAAAAATTCTTCCAATCGCTCAAAAAACTCTCTTGGTTGCTTAACAATGGAGGAAATTATGCTTGGTTCGCGGATGAAATGTTACTAAAAACCCTTCCCTGTCCAGCACCTTCCTTCTATGCGATCGCGGCCATAGCCCTGGGATCGCGATGAACAAATACCATACCCTTGAATTTAACCCTATGCAATCGCGTCCACCGACACGCGATCGTGGAGAACAACTGGCAAGGCCCCCAATTTGGCTTATGTGATAGCGACCGGAGCAATGCGATCGCACTGCTTTGCCCCTCAATTCTATGCGATCTCAAACTCACCACCGCGATCGAGATGAACAATTTTCTGGCTTCCAATTTTCCTTATACCCGATCGCAGCCACAGGCTCGTGATCGTGAAGAATTTTACTCTGCAATTTTTCTGCTGCATTTAAAACTTCAAAATTTTCCGTTAGCCATCTTAAATCACACCGAGGCCCTCGGGTCCTCAAACAAAAGCAGAGATATGTTCCGTTACTTCATTCAAACTTGCTCGTAACATAAAAGCACTATCATAAACATCAAAATCATCCTATTTCCACGGATTCAGGCCTATGTTAAACTAAAACTTCCGAAACTTCCATTTGCTCCAAAATCCGACCTAAACAACTACGAATGATCTGAAAATTTGCACACATATCTAAAATCATCTGACGGAGCTATTGCAATTGTAGGAAATTCAATTCCGACCCCCGGATCAAAATCTCACCTATCAACCAGACTTCGCCAAATTTCTAACTTAGACAATTCAAGCCTAACTTTACTCCGGATCTCCAAATTCAGTTTTGATTTCGCTCCTAAGTCACAAATCACCATCCGAAACTAGTCGAATCATCGTAAATCCATTCTGCACCCTCTAACTCATAAGTCAACATTCAGTTGACTTTTCCAAGCTAACCTTCTCATAAAGAAACTAATTGTCTCACTTCTACCCAAACTCCATCAGAATTTCTTCAAACTCTCCAAACACATATAACAAAACATATAGAAACATAGAACGGTGAAAACGGGGCGATAATTCGTGGGACGGCGATTCAGGTCATTACATTAATGTAGGTTGAATCATTCATCAGAATCTTTAGGGGATTAGTTCTTCATTTAGGGTTATCCGACTTAGGAAATTTGTTCCAAAATCAGTATATTCATGGTTTGATTCTTGTAAAAGTGCAATTAATTTTTTGCAAGTTCAGATCTCGAATTAATTCATTTATTGTCTATTTCCTGCTAACTACAGTTCAATTGTTCTTGTGTTTGTTTGTTTCCGATTTTCATTTCACATCTTAAGTTATCGAAATTAGTGCCATTAGATTCTATTTGCCTATCGATTTCTATCAGAAAATTTTTGGCTTAGTTTGTAAATGTTCAGAGTTTCCATGGGTTTTAGTTAAACAAAAGAAACTTAAGGGTGGGGGACAGTCAAGCTATTAGAAACTTAAGGGGGCTTCAGGGTCAATCAGGGAGTGTAATAAGTAATTGGTTGAGGGTCAGTTTGGGGACTTCATATTGGGAGGGAATCAGTTCTGTTAGGAGATAAGGTTCTAGGATATGTAGAAAAACGTGAGTCTGTTTTCAGATTCTTTTTAGGGGTAAAGGGGTAAAATGACCAGGAATTCCTGGGGTAAAGAGGGAATTGGTTAATTAAGTTGGGGCTTCCCTAGGAATGCCTATATAAAGGCCTTTTACTTCTCATTATGGGGGGAGGGGGGACAGAATCTGAAATTTTGAGAAATTTTACTGTTCTATATAGATTGAGAGGATAGAATTCTGAAAATACCAAAAGGCCAAAAAAACTCCTATTGTTCCATTGATACTATCCCATTGAAAGTTTGAGTGATTTTTCTGAAAAGAAGTTCTTACTATGATATTCAAAAATGGATTGATGTGTGGTTGTTGAACGTTCTTTTTTATTCGAACTGGTTGAGGGTGAATTCTTCTTGGGTTTTCTTCAAGTCGATTTCCTAGGTTGAGTTGTTGGAATTAGCTGGGTTTTGTTGCTGATTTATGCCTTGGATATTGCTACTTCCTCATTCTGCCTTGTGTTTGTTTTATTCCCAGGTACACACTTTTGATCTTAAGCATGTAAAATAGTTTGTAAGGTGTTTGTGATGGAATACATGAAGAACCATGGCCTTTGCTGTTAGATATGAGTCTTTCTTTTCCCAATGTAACTTGTTTCTTTCAAAAATCATGGCAATTCCCTTAGTTTAACATATTTAATATGAAGTCCTGCTTCTGAGTTCTATGTTGGAATCATAATAGAGTTGTCATTAGAACTATTGGTCTTCATGTAGTCAGCCCTGTAGATTTGGTTACTGATGAAGGGTCGATGGGCTTTGAATCGTTAATGTCATTATGAATTTGAGTGTGTATGTAAGCTAGGTTGGGGAGTTTTATAATTATCAGAATGCATCGGTATATGTTTGGTAAGGACTCAGCTTTGGGTATGAGTATTTTACTTTGGTCTTGATCACTCATTAACGTTTTAAGTTTGGGAAGAATCGGATATTTGCATATCACCTATTTGAGGTAACTTCAATAGCATGTTAGTAGTGTATTGTTAGCTCTTCTTTCGTATGTACTAGAGTTCTCGAGTCGATAAAAGCATTTTCAAATAAATTAGTTCATCATTCCTGGTTTTTTGTTTTTTGGGAAATTGTGGAATCTTTATAGTTTGCAGAGCTCGCCAATTTAAATCAAATGTTGCGTAGCCCGGAAATAGCTAGGTTGTAATTCTAAAGTGATGAATAATTAGTGCATTGTCATTCACTGAAAAAATATATGCAATAACTTCAGAATGATTTTGCACTTAACTCAAGGGATATTAGTATTTGTACAACTCCAATTTTCTTGAATGCTAGCTTGTGACGAAACGTGCTTTGAGCTATAAACTTTGGCCCATCGTTTTTTTTCTTCCTTCAAAGCCCATTGGTTCCTGGATCGAAATTGGGAATCGGTGCAAGGCCCAAATGATAGAGGTTGGTTTCATAGTTGTGATTCATTTTAGTGTGGCAATTTCAGGCCTTCCAAGTTAGGTAGCGAATTTAAATTAAGAGGTTTTTCTCTTGTTTAAATTCGGACTTGAACTTGAGGCCCGAGTTTTGTGGCTTTAATCAACTAGGCTTGTAGGGATAATTTTTAATAGAGAACGATAGTCTCTTTAGGATAGCATTTAAATGAAACGAGGTGAGCCGCCAAATAAAATCACAAATTGCATGGCCCTCTTAATTAATTATAAAGTATTTTGAAATTGGGGAAGCCATTTAGCGATTTTTCATGGCTTCCGCAAAGTTAACAACAAGTTAGTTACTTCAGGTGCGTTATTTAATAATTTTATCTTCCTAAACTAGGATGAGCATTACATGTGACCCAAATCAAAATCCCAAAATATTGAGTAATATGTGTCTGAGACCCGGGTGCATTTTATGTGACGTGATCCAAAAAATGATTTAAACAACATTCACATTTCTTCTAAAATTTAGTCAAAGGCAGTAAATAATTTTATAATTGCACTATAGGATGACATGCTTTAAAATCAGGTAAGTAAGCCGAAAATAATAGTTGAGCGACCGTGCTAAGACCACGGAACTCGGGAGTGCCTAACACCTTCTCCCGGGTTAACAGAAATTCTTACCCGGATTTTTGGTTCGCTAGCTGTTAAACAGAGTCAAATCTTCCTCGATGTGGGATTTAAATCGGTGACTTGGGACACCATTAATTATTCCAAATGGCGACTCTGAACATATCTTAAATGATTAGATCCCGTTTCGATTGTCCTTAAATTGGAAAAAACTCCCTTAGTTATGCCCTTTGTAGGGTTGTAGTATTAAAAAGGAGGTGTGACGGCTTTGGCGACTCTGCTAGGGATCAAACCCAGAATCTCTGGTTCAGGGTTCAAGAATTTGAGCTTAGAATAACTGCTATCTTTGGCTTTTCCGATTTTCCTACATGTTCCATGCTATATGTGCTAAATGCTTTACCGCTTTGATATTTGTTGGAATGTATATATAAACAACTACGAAACCCTTTCTCTCTCTGAGTCATCTAAATCATGGAGAAGGGTGCACTTCATGTGACTTCTCTTCTGTTTAGAGTCTTATCCCAATTCAGAACGAGGTTCAGACAAGCTGCTAAGCCGACAGAGCTTCTGTATCCCCGGTACGCTTCCCCTACTCGGCTCGAGTTGTCCACTCGGGTAAGCCAGGTCTAGAACAATAAACCCAGGTCTTAAACCTAGTATAACAATACCTCATCCCAGATCCCTAGTAGGAACATTTGTTTGCATCACGTGCATTCGACTCAGGGGAATCAACATAGGGGTTGGGGCCGTCTAGGATAGGTGTACCCAAATTAAAAGACCATTCTGATGCATCTTACGTGCTACTTGGGCATTTATTTGATCAACTTTGCATGTTGACCGGCTTGTAAATAATGCAAGAGAGTTGGAAGAAAACAGTTGTATTAATGATTAAGAGAGAGTGGCCACTCGCTTTGAAAAACCAATAGGCAACAAATACCGAAACTCTGCCGGAAATTTGAAAAACAAAACAAAACAGGAAAAAGGGGAAGGAAGTTTTGCTTTGGTTTTCATAAATTTGCCCGAACTATGCCAGTTTGATTCTCACCGGATGTGAGGTATGTAGGCAACCCCCATCGGGTCCAAATTCCCTCTTGCAAAAATAGCCAAAAATAGGAAAAATGTTGATTTTAGCCACAAATAAGTCAAGTGATGCCATTCTTGTCAAAATAAGTCGAATGTCCCCAAGAGAGTGTCGGAAGGCTGTTTTTGCAAGAACGGCCACCTTGAGTCATTTTCAACGGTTAGCAGACACAGCCTTAAAATCTTCTTCCCCGAGGTGCTAAAAGGTCGTATCTGCAAAACCGAAGAATTGTGAAAAAAAGAAAAAAAGAAATTATTTTGTTATTCTCCTTTATAGGTCAAAACAAGTCTTTAAATCACTTTAATAAATGTGCAGGATGAACACGAACGAAATTGAACCCTTCAGAGTCCTTAAGGAGATCCCCTTGAAGCTCCATATGTGGTGGTATGACTTAGGAACGGGCAGCAAAGAAGCAGTGTTAAGAATTTTGGGAGTCCTCGTCGGTTTATTAAACTTTAAGCCAAGGTTGGACATAATCGAAGCCTTAATACCATCATAGGACCCCACTGGCAATGTGTTTCATTTCTCGGATTTTGAGCTTACACTAACGTTAGAAGAAATAGTTGGTTATATGGGTTTAGATGGAAATCTCAGAAGTCGATGCCCTCTCTCACCTAGGCCGATTTCCCCTCACTGATTCCTGGATTTGTTGAGTATTAGCCGGGATGTCCTAGACAGAAATTTAGCCGAAGGGTACTGTACATTTCAGTTTCTGTACCTTCGATATGGTAACCCTCGAGGTTTCGAAGAACCAAACACCGGTTTGACCCATTCTGGAAACAAAGATAAGTGGGAGGAAAGATGGGGATTAGCTTTCATGGTAGCTTTCTTGGGAGTTGTGGTCTACCCCCAAAGAGATGGTCATATAGAGAATCGGCCTTGTTGGAATGCTAGATGTTGCTTCAAAAAAGCTGACAGCACGGTGGTTCCGCTAATCGTGTCTAAAATCTATCAAGCCTTGACGATATGCCAAGAAGGGGGAAAGTTCTTCCAGGGTTGCAATCTGTTGCTACAGCTATGGATGCAAGAGCACCTTTGTCACCGGACTGGGTACATGAACTGTGGTTTAACCGGGTTGAGATGTATCGAAGAATTTAAATCCCGGGTAAAAAGATATTAAATTCACTGAGGGTAACGAGGCTTGGCTATTATGTTTGAGATTTTCGACTGCTGACAAAGTTGAGTGGCCTTTCGAATGGCTTCCCACTACTGAGGCAGTATACACATCAGCTAAAGTACCTTATATTCTCTTGATGGGCATTCGGAGCATCCAACCAAATGCTCCTTACAGGGTTTTGCTCCAATTGGGTAGATTTCAAACAATCCATGGTTATGAGATATGAGTAAACAAGTCATCGAACTAGGCCAGAAAGCTGCATTTCCATAAGGAAAATTCGCCAAATATGGAATGGATGTAGGTTTCTTGAGCCTAAGACCATAGTGCGGGATCGTCCTAGAGGTGAAGTGGACCCTAAATATTTCATTTGGTTTGGAAAAATATTCCACATTCCTGAGAGGCCCGCAAAGAGGCCACATGTTCAAAAATTCACTGATGGAGCCCAGACGCAATATGATTGGGTAGCTAAAGAAAATGAATAATGGATCAGGATAGGAGTATTAGAAAAGCAGGTTCAGGATCTACAGTTTAAAACAGCTTGCAAGCCATAGCCGATGAAGGTGATAAAAAGAAATGGACCCAAGAAAATAAGGCTCTTACAGCTCAGATCCGACAAATGAATGTAACAGCTAACAACCAAGAAAGAAGTCGGGCCGATGAAAGGTTGATAAACAGAATGAAAAGGCAAGTCGTGGAGTGCCAAGAAGACTTGGAAAAATGTGAAAATAATATAGCGAAAATCCAGGCGCACTGGGCAAAGAAAGCAGAATAGAGGGCCCAATTTGTGCGACATATAAAAAGAAACTATGAAGCGACTATTACTAATCTGAGAAGAAAAGTAACTACCCTTGAGGAAGAGGCAATTAGGCAAGCCAAATATTTCAAAACTGATAGGGAACATTGCTATGACTTGATGGCCTAAATGGAGGAGGAACTACAACAGCTGCAAAATCCACACCTTCGTGACTCCCAAGTTTTGGAAGCCAGGAATGATCAGATAGGGCAGTTGCTTCAACAAAAGAGCAAGATTAGAGAGAGGTCAGAGTCATTGCTGACTACATTACCAAGAAATGCCACGCATACGAGGACATGACTCGTATCACCTTCTTTGTTGCGGTGATGATTTTTGTCCGACAAGCAATGGAAGACCTCCACCACCTCCAAAGGGATTTAACACATAAGCCTTCGGCAAGACCATATGATGTCCCACAGGCCCTGGGAGTATTATAGGCTTTAATGTGTTCATGATTTTCCAATTTTAGAGTCTATAGTTTCCTTTATTTGAGTTGTAATAGGTTGTTGGGTCAGTTGTTTCTATTTCAAAGTCGGTTGTTTCCAGTTGAGGCGGAGTCTGTTAATTTCTTTTCAGTAATTGTAATCGAGTGTTTTACATTGTGAAAATTGAAAAACTCCAAAAATATTTCCTGTGGTTATTGTCAGAAGTTGTAATCAAATTCTCCGCTTTATGAAAATTGAAATTTCAAAACAAAGTTATTTCATGTATTCATTTGCAAGAACTACGCTCAGTCTAATTCATGCGGGGTCATGATACATAGGCAATCTCCATAGGATTCGACCATAACCAACATAAGAGAAAAAAAGAAGAGAGAAAAAAACAGGAAAAACAGTGGTAAAATAAAGAAGGAAGTAAGGGAATAAAAATTGTTGAGGAAAGAAGAAAAGAAACTCAAGAGAAAACAAAGTGGCGTAGGATAAGAGCCAGGATGACGCAAGAAATCACGTCTGTGCATCATAGAAACGGATTACTTCTTAGGTGCATTCATCCCCAAACACATGGCCACCTATGTGCTGAAACCTAACTACTAACCATTGTTGGTGTTGTCTTTCCTTTTCCCAGACAGGTGGTTAGTTCGTGCGGCATTCCGGCAACCCACTCTTATAACACTCGGTCTAAAAGCAAGTAGATCATGGCCAATCAAGAAACAGATGTCAGCATCATTTACCCCTCGTAAGAGGTAGAGGAATTGAACGTTAATGCAATGAAGGAGGAAATGTACAAACTAAAACACAAAATGGATGAGATGTATCAGGAATAGAAGAGAGGGCAGAGACCACCAACCTACCCTGCTAAACCTACCTTCATACCACCACTGGCCCAATCACATGACCATTCCACCACTGATCCACCCCCAAGTTTCCCCGTCTACCCGCAATACTAGGATACGACCTCTCAAGCACCCCCAGATCCACTACCCAAAGTTGTTCTTCAACCCCCTCCAGCAATTGCTCCCATTTATTTGGCACCTCGTCCCCCCGCACTCCATAGATTATCAAGTGAGCCTTTTCTTAGCTAACAACAATCAGTACTACCCACCAAAACCCTCTTACAAAACTCATGAACCTTACTCCTATGCTCCTCGTTTTGACATCGCGACCGAGGTTGGAAAACCAATCAAAACTCCCGAGCAAGAGGAGGTGCTCAGAAAGGTCCGAAGTTTAGAACAATCGTTTCAAGATATGCGAGGGTTAGGTGGCCAGTTGAGTGTGAAATTCAAAGACCTTTGGTTATTCCCATATGTGCACTTGCCCAGGTTTTAAGATGCCTAAGTTCGGTTTATATGTTGGACATGGCGATCCAGTCGCGCATCTAAGGGGTTTTTGTAGCAAAATGAGAGGAGCGAGAGGAAAGGATGAACTGCTAATGGCATACTTCAATCAAAGCTTAAGTGGGTCGGCATTGGAATGGTACACCCGGCAGGATCATGCTCGATGGTATACTTGGGATAACCTAGCACAAGCATTCGCCTGTCACTTTCAATATAATTTTGAAATTGTCCCAGACCGTCTATCTTTGACAAAACTGGAAAAGAAACAAATGAAAGCTTCAGAGAATACATTTTCCATTTGAGGGAACAGGAAGCGAGGGTCGACCCCCCAATGAAGGAGAGTGAGATGGTAGATTATTTCATATAAGCGTTGGAGCCTACATATTTGGTCATCAAGTGTCGGCAGTGGGTAAATCCTTCAATGAGGTAGTTAAAATGGGAAGTATGGTCAAGGAAGGACTCAAATCCAACAAGATTGTGAGTTACTCTGCAATCAAGGCAATCACTCAGGCTATCCAAAGTGGGACTGGGGGAACATTTGGAAAGAAGAAGAAGGAAGAAGTAGTGACAGTTGAGTCAGGGACTTGGTTCAAGCCCCAGGCTCCATCCCATTACAGCCAACCTCGTCCTCACCACAAACATACCTACACACTCCCTATGGCCTACCACAACATTACTATCAGCTGTTAGAACCCCGTTTCTCAGTCAATCATGCACAAGTATATGCCCAACCTCCCGCCCACGCACAATGGCGTGCGCTAGCTCAACAAAATAATTACCTTGCTCCACCAAATAACTACCCTCTAAGAGCCTACAACCAACCCCCTAGACTAGCTTTACGGGCCAACCAAGCTCTAAGAATTGAGAGAGTGCAGAAGAAGAAAACTTTCACGCCATTGGGAGAATCATATACCAGCTTGTTCGAGAGATTGAGGCAGCTTGACACGTTGAGGTCGATTAAAGAAAAATTGCCAAACCCTCCCCCAAGAAATCTAGCCTATTATATCAACTTTGAGTACTGTTCTGGTGTCCCGGGGCATGACACCGAAAAGTGTTGGCATCTGAAGAACGCCATCCAGGAACTTATTGGCTAACATTGGATTGAAGTGCAAGCTCCGGAAGCACCCAACATTAACCAAAACCCGTTGCCAGCTCATCATGAGACAAATATGATTGAGATAGTGAACAAGGGAGGAGAGCCTAAGAACCCCTCACAAATTGTAATGATGAAATCCAGTGAAGTTAAGCCAACTGAGAGTGTGAGCAGTGAAAAATAAGTGATCAAAATGAAGGAAATAGATAGCAAACCTATTGTGGTGGTTCAAGGGGAATCATCATGCATGGTTGCATTAAAGCAGAAAAGGCAAAAGTGGTGGTACACGAGGAAGGTAGGGGACCCGTCATAGTTGTGGAAGGTGCTCGCATAGAGCCTGTCATCGTAAAACCAGTAATCCAGCCGCTAATCATCAACAATAAAGTCATTCCTTGGAGATATGAACAAGCAATAGTGATGTACAAAGGGAAGGAAGTTAGAGAAGAAGTTATTGAAGCCCGAGGTTTGACCCGGTCGGGGAGATACTTCGCCCCTGAGGAGTTAAGAAAAAGTAGGATCCCCAAGGATAACCCAGAATTGGTGAAGAAAGCTGTAACAGAAGAAGAGGCCAAAGAATTCCTGAAGAAAATGAATCATAGAGCAATTGGGGAAAACACCATCTCAAATCTCCTTACTCTCCTTATTAATCCATTGAGATGAACACCGCTGGGCGTTGATGAAAATTTTGAATGAAGCGCATGTTCCTTACAAGATAATGGTGAAACACTTGGAGATGAATGCAAACAAGATATTTGAGGTAAATCGTGTCACTTTCTCTAACGATGAACTGCCCATGGAGGGCAGCGAGCACAATAGGGCTCTTTACTTGGCTTTGAAGTGTGAAGATGTTGTGGTCACCCGGGTTCTAGTTGACAATGGGTCCAGTGCGAATATTTTCCTGCTCTCCACCTGAACAACCTGAAGATAGACAATGAAAGGATCCACATCAATAACATTTGCATTCGAGGGTTCGATGGCGGAGGCAAAGACTCGGTGGGAGATATAGTGCTGAAGCTGACAATAGGTCCCGTTGAGTTCACTATGGAGTTCCAAGTGCTGGATATGGTAGTTTCTTACAACATGTTGTTGCTCGGCAGACCCTGGATTCACGCAGCCAATGAAGTGCCTTCTACCTTGCACCAGATGGTGAAATTTGAATGGGATCGACATGAAATAGTGGTGCATGGCGAAGACCATCTACATGCCCACACTGATGTAATCGTGCCCTTCATTAAAGCAGATGATGATAAAGGGCCCTGGGTGTATCAAGTTCATGATTCGGTTACAGTGGAGAAAGTCCTAGAAGGGGAGCATGTCCCAACACCAAGGTTAGCTACTGCAGTGGTTATGGTGGCAGTTGAAATGCTACATAATGGGTTTGTTCCTGGAAAAGGTTTGGGGGCCTCACTTCAGGGTACCATACCGCTGGTGTGTCTTCCCACGAACCTAGAAACTTTTGGTTTGGGGTTCAAGCCTACAAGTGCAGATATCAACAGATACAGAAAGATGAGAAAGAGAGCATGGGCCCTCCCTAAGCCTGTACCTTGCCAATGCAAATCATTTGTGAAATCTGACGCCAAGAAATGTTTGACAACAACAAGTGCCAATACCGTGGTTGACCTTGACAAAGAGTTATTCGAGAGGTTTGAAAACATGAACATGGTGGAGGTTGGGGAAGGATCAAGCAAGGCATACGTACGGTTTTTGGGACCCCGTGCAAGAGTCAACAACTGGGAAGCTACTCCTCTTCCCATTTGGAAGGAGTCTTGGTAGTCGGCTTTGATTTTTCTTTCAGTTTAATCTGGATTATCTTCGGGGTTGTAATTCAGATGTTATGTTCCATCCATTTGGATGTGTAAACCCTGTTATCTTTCCAGTTTTAATGAAATGCAATTTCCTTTTTCCTTAGTGCTAATAGTTTTCGATTTTCTTTGCTTTTCTTTTCTCTTTTCTACAGTTATTTTTATGCCGGCTCAAATTATCTGACATGCTTAAGGACTCTTCGACCCAGTATTAAAAGCAGGTCTAACTTAGAAGTAATAATTCAAGAAATAGAACATGAGGATGAGTCGGAGCATGATGAGGAAAGAGCATTGGATGAAATTAGTAAAGAGTTAAGCCATTTTAGGAGAAACCCAAGCCAAACCTGAGCGATACAGAGGCAGTCAATTTAGGGGACCCAAAAAACATTACAAAAACTAAAATAAATGTCCACCTAGAGCCACATCTTAGAGGAGAAATAATTGAAGTTCTGCTTGAATACAAAGATATTTTTGCATGGTCTTACGATGATATGCCCCGTTGAGCACTAACTTGGTGGTTCACAAGTTGCCCACCGACCTAGCCTTCCCTCCTGTCAAACAAAAGATAAGGAAGTTTAAAACTGATGTGAGCGTGAAAATCAAAGAGGAAGTGACCAAGCACTTTGAGGCAAAAGTTATCGAGTCACACGATATCCCACATGGTTAGCCAATGTTTTGGCCGTGCCAAATAAGGATGGTAAAACAAGGGTGTGTGTCGATTATCATGACCTCAACAAAGCAAGTCCAAAAGAAAACTTCCCACTACCAAACATCCACATACATTTTAACAACTGTGCAAAACATGATATTGGGTCGTTTGTGGATTGTTACGCAGGTTACCACCAGATCTTGATGGATGAAGAGGATGCAGAGAAAATAACATTCATCACACCAAGGGGGGCATATTGCTATAGGGTCATGCTCTTTGGTTTGAAGAACGATGGGCAACATATATGAGGAAAATGACAACTATCTTTCACTATATGATACATAAGGAGATTAAGGTCTATGTGGATGATGTAATTGTGAAATCCAGAAAGCAATCCGACCATGTCAGAGATCTGAGGAAATTCTTCTAAAGGATCTGCAAGTATAATCTCAAACTCAACCCTGCGAAGAGCACATTTGGGGTCCCCTCGGGGAAGTTGCTAGGGTTCATAGTAAGCCTGCATTGAACTAGATCCATCAAATATCAAATCCATACAGGAACTGCCATATCCGAGGAACAAGACAGAGGTTACTAGTCTGTTGAGGAGAATGAACTAGATCAGTCGATTCATTGCTCAGCTCACGACAACCTGCGAGCCCATCTTTAAGTTGTCTAAAAAGGATGCTACAGTTGCATGGACGAGTGAGTGCCAGGAGGCTTTTGATAAAATAAAGGAATATTTGTCAAACCCACTGGTGTTGCCCCCCCCCCCCCCCAGAACAAGGAAGGGCCTTGATCTTATATTTGATAGTCTATGACAACTTATTCGGATGCGTATTGTGTCAGTACGATGTCACTGGGAGAAAAAAGCAGGCTATATACTACCTAAGCAAGAAATTTACAGCCTATGAGGTTAAGTATACTCATCTTGAAAGGATATGTTGTGCCTTGACGTGGGTAGCCCAGAAGATAAACCATTACATGTCATCATATACCACTTACCTCATCTCACGTCTGGACACGTTGAAGTGCATTTTTCAGAAGCCCAAACCCACGGGGAGGCTTGCAAAATGTAAAATCATGCTACTTGAGTTCGACATTGTCTACGTGACTAGGATTGCCATGAAGGCAAAACCGTTGGCTGACCATTTGGCCGAGAATCTGGTAGACGAAGAATATTAACCTTTAAAGATATACTTCTCGGACGAGGAACAGATGCATATTTGTGAAATGGAATAAGGAAAGAAGCTGGGATGGAAACTATTTTTCGATGGGACCGCAACAGGAAAGGCGTCGAGATAGGAGCATTGCTCATTTCTGAAGAGGGGCATCATTGCCCAACAGCTCAGCTCCGCTTCTATTGCACCAACAATATGGCAGAATATGAGGCATGTATTTTAGGTTTGAGGTTAGCAGCAGACATGGGTGTTCAGGAAGTCTTGGTCTTGGGGGACTCGAACCTTCTGGTACACCAAATTCAAGGGGAATGGGAAACAAGATATTTAAAGCTCATACCATATTGGCAATGCCTACATGAACTTTGTCAACGATTTCGGTCAGTAGAGTTTAGGCATATTCCGAGAATTCACAATGAGGTTGCTAATGCCTTGGCTACTTTGGCGTCAATATTACATCATCCGGATAAGGCTTATGTTGATCCAATACATATCCAGGTTCATGATCAACATGCTTATTGTAATATGGTGGAAGAAGAGCTTGATGGTGAACCTTTGTTCCATGACATCAAAGAATATATCAGGATAGGCGTGTACCCGGTATAAGCCACAAGTGACCAAAAGAGAAATATCCATCGCTTGCCAAACGAGTTCTCCGTTGCCACAAGTGACCAAAAGAGAAAAATCCGTCGCTTGCCAAACGAGTTTTCTTCAGCAGTGGGATATTATACAAAGAACCCGGATCTTAGGTTATTAGGGTGTGTGGATGTTGGACAGGCCACAACCATCATGACTAAAGTACATTCTGGGGATTGTGGACCGCATATGAGTGGATATGGTTTGGATAAAAGATTTCCGGGCAGGATATTATTGGCTCACCATTGAGCAGGATTGTATCAGCTTCATGCGCAAATGTCATCAATGTCAGGTACATGGAGACTTGATTCACTGCCCATCATCTTGATTAAATATAATATCGGCACCATGGCCTTTAATTGCTTGGGGCATGGATGTCATCGGGCCCATCTAACCAATAGCTTCCAAAGGACACAGGTTTATCCTGGTTGCTGTTGATTATTTCATCAAGTGGGTTGAAGCTAAAACCTTCAAGGCACTGACCAAGAAAGCCGTGGTCGACTTTGTACATGAAAATATCATTTGTCGGTTTGGAATCCCGAGGACCCTCATCACTGATAATGGAGCAAATCTCAATAGTCATTTGATGAAACAGGTATGGCAGCAGTTCACGATTATACATTGCAATTCCACACCATACCGCCCCAAGGCAAATGGAGCAGTCGAGGTAGCCAATAAGAACATAAAAAAGATGCTTCGCAAAATTTTGAAAGGGTCCAGACAGTGGCATGAGAAGTTACCTTTTGCATTGCTATGCTATCGCACTACTGTTTGCACTTCAGTAGGGCAACTCCGTACATGTTGGAATATGGCACACAAGTAGTAATCTCGGCTGAAGTTGAAACCATCCTTTGGATTATCACCGTAGCAGAAAGTGATGATGAAGAATGGATCAAAGCCCGTCTGGAGAAATTGAGTCTGAATGATGAGAAACGATTGGCAGCAGTATGTCACGGCCAATTGTATCAATACAGAATGTCCAGAGCATATAACAAGAAGGTACGTCCAAGAAAGTTTGAAGTGGGTCAGTTTGTATTGAATCGCATCCTCCCTCACCAGGCAGAGGCAAAGGGAAAGTTCTCCCCATATTGGCCGGGGTTATTCATCGTGTCAAGAGTGTTGTCCAACGGGGTGTTGTATCTAATAGATGTGGAAGGAAAATGTGTAGAAATGGCCATCAATTCAGATGCAGTTAAAAGATACTATGTATGATTTTCTTTTGTTCAAATCATTGTCTATACTTGGCATGTTTATTTGTACTTGGCATGTTTTAATGATTAGAATGATGAAGGAATTTTATTCGGCTATCTAAATACTTTATCCTTTGCTAATAGCTTTGAGCTTTAATTACTTTCTTTTCACACCCCTCTTTCAGAATCGGTAATAAAAGTCAGGAACGCAAGTGCGAGAAGTGAGTGAAAGGAAAAGAAAGGAAAGAATGAAAGGAAAGGAAAAGAAAAGAAAAGAGAAAAAAGAAAGAAGGAAAAAAAGAAAACAAGAAATAAAAAAAAAAAGAAAAACAAAGAAAGGAAAAGAAGAAAAAGAAAAGAAAATAAAAATAAAAGAGAAAGGAAAAATACAAAAGAGAAAGAAAAATAGAAAAACAACAACAGAGCGATAAAAACAAGTAATCAGCATGAACTATGTTTCACTTGATTCCTTTTAAGGATACGTAGGCAGCCTCACGGCTCAGTCATAGTCAAATAAAAATTCGAAGGTCCCCAAGCAAGAAACTGGGGCAGAAGTTGTGTTTGTTGTATGAAATTGGATTGCGAAAGTTGAAAATTTTGAACCCATATGAATAATTTGGCGCTTTTTCTACCCCTTTCTTCCTAACCTTATCCAAAAGCCTGCATTTTGTTCCAAAGAAAGACCTTCTGATCAGTCTTTAAGAAGTGCCGAGTCGGACATGAAAAGGTGAGTTGTACCTCAGGACAACGCTCCATTTTAAGAAGGAGAATAGTAAAATGAGAGAGTCATATTGATGAAAACCCTCACGGGCACGTAAGGCAACGAGAGCTGAGAGAAATGAAATGAGAGAGTCTTATCGGTGAAAACACTCACGGGCACCATAAGGCGAAGGCAAGGCAAGAAATAAACAACTAGATAAATGGCCGTCGGTGGAAATCTGTTCAAAATACCGTAAGTCAAGCAAGGTCAGGGTTTGGTTAAAGAAATTGGGTTAAAGAAGGTCACAACTGCAAAGAACGACAACTGAAGGATTATCATATGGATAGACTAGGTCGACTAAGCCAAATTTCATGTCAGATCATGAAAGCTAGACGTTCCTCCATAGATAGTTTCCTTTTCTTCTTCCTTCAATAGTCACCAAATTCGAAATTCTTTTATTCGGTGTCATTGCATTTCATCTTATTTTGAGTATCAAAAATCATTTTTGTTTAAGCTAGAAGGAGAGAAATTTCAAAGCTTACTACTAGTTCCCAAAAGGACAAAGCACATGCCGGTCAAAAAACGTAACAAAGGCAGCAAAAGTTGGAGCAGTAAGGGGAAAGATCTATGGAAGTTTCAGAATAAGTTGACTCGGTAACCTCAGGAAAGATGTAGGAATTTTTCCAAAAAGGACGATGAGTATAACACAACGATCAGGGAGAAAAGTGAGGTCATAGGGTTCGGGGGGTCAGCCGAGCGACTTAGGCAAATCATCATCAGGGCAGGAAAATTACACACAATGGGACACGACAATGGGGAGAACATTTCAACAAGAATGCCGCAAGCAAAACACCACTATTCAAAATAAGAAAAATTTTCTTTAGTTGCAATAGTGGCAGAAAATTCCGAAAGATCCCAAGGAAAGTTCTCCACGGGGGAAGGCAGGCACATGGCAGGTATGATCGGAAAATCTCAGGACCCTCATGGAAAATGGGACTTGATTAAAATTCATCAAGGAGCATAATCCAACATAAATATTCTCCCCAACAAGAGTCGTCAGGACCCGCCTGAATAATGGGACGAAACTTTAACTAAAAATCCCCAGAAGAAACAACCGAAAGTTAGAACTTGCATTTAATATTGAACCTTCAGGACCCTCCTGGAAAATAAGACTTGCCTAAAGGATGAAGATAATCATGAATAGCAAAGAACGTAAGTGACTTGCATGTTGAAACAGGATTCGGTTAAGAGTTGTCAGGACCCTCCTGGAAAATGGGACTTAGCTTAAAATTCAAACAGTGGGGTGGCATTGTCAGGCCCAAATATTTCCCAAACAAGAGTCGTTAGGACCCGCATAGATAATGGGGTTCAATTGTAAAAGTTGTCAGGACCCTCTTAGAAAATGGGACTTAGCTTAAAATCAAACAATCGGGTGGCACGGTCATTTCAAAATAAAAAAAATCCCCAACAAGAAACGTCAGGACTCGCGGACGTAGGTCTAATCACTAATCCTCAGTAGACACATTGTCATCTAATTAGAATTGTCAGTACCCGCCTGAATAATGGGACGTAGCTCTAAATACTAATCCCCAACAGACATGATTTTTCATCTGATTAAGAGGTTTCGAGACCCTCTTAGATAATGGGATGTAGGTCTAAATACTAATCCCTAGCAGACATGATTTATCATCTAATTAAGAGTTTTCAGGACCCTCCTAGATAATGGGAAGTAGCTTTAATCACCAGTCCCCGGTAGATCCCCAGCAGATATAACTCAGATAACAAGACATAGTGAGAAATGATACTTTTGAGAAACATAGCCCAATTTTAAAAGTTGTTACTATTTAAGAGCTGTCATGACCCTCCTGAATAATGGGATTTAGCTTTTAGATTTTAGAAATAGATGATAATGGGATTTGATTAGCACTCGCAGATGCACCCAACACCAAACTGGGCCGGAAAATTTGTTTTATTTTGTTTGTTTTGTTGTGATCAAGTTTAAAGACAGCATTCTCAGGGAATATTTTTCAAATCTCAAGTTTTGGTAATCAGGCAAGGGAATACTTTTCAAATTTCAAGTTTTGGTAATCAGGTGTCCACCTGAAGAACAAGGGAATCTTTTCAAATTTCTAGTTTTGGTAATCAGACGCCCACCTGGAGAACAAGGGAATACATTTTATTTCAAATTTCAAATTTTGGTAATCAGGAGCCCATCTGGAGAACATGGGAATACATTCCAACAATCAGTCTTGGCAATCCAGCGTCCACCTGGAGAACAAGGGAATATTATTCAAGTCGCAAGTTTTGGTAATTAGGAGCCCACCTATAGAACAAGGGAACACTTTTCAAATTTCAGTTTTGGCAATCAGGCGCCCACCTGTAGAACAAGGGAATAAATTTCATGTTTTGGTAATCAGGCGCCTACCTATAAAACAAGGGAACATGGTTCAAATTTAAAGTTTTGGTAATCAGGCGCCCACCCGTAGGAAAAAGGGAACATGGTTCAATTTCAGTTTTGGCAATAAGGCGCCCACCTATAGAACATAGGAATGCCTTTCAAATTTCAGGTCTCGGTAATCAGGCGTCCACCTATAGAACAAAGGAATATATTTAAAGTTTAAGGTTTTGGTAATCAGGCGCCCACACCTATAGAACAAGGGAATACAATTCAAGTTTCAAGTTTTGATAATCAGGAGTCCACCTGCAAAACAAGGGAACATGGTTCAAATTTCAAGTTTCGGTAATCAAGCGTCCACCTATAGAACAAGGAAACATGGTTCAAACTTCAGTTTTGGCAATCAGGCGCCCACCTATAGAACAAGGGAATGCCTTTCAAATTTCACGTTTGGGTAACCAGGCGCCCACCTGTAGAACAAGGGAATACATATCAAATACAAGGCAACTACAGTAAGATGCACAAGGCAACAAAGAAACAAAGATCAAGACCAAGATTGAAGATGTAGATAGGTTCTGTTGCAATCTATAGTTCATAGCTTAGTCTAGCTTTTTTGTTTTTCACAAGGTATAATAAGGGGGTCTAGCAACAGTAGCAGCAGCAACAGTGAGATCACAGCTTCAGTAGTCCCAGCTACCAAACACTCCCGAACTATACTGACCTGATACCTTTTTAACCAAGGATATGTAGGCAATCTCAGAAGCAGGTTGCGGTGAACTCATTCAAAAATGTTTCACATGGAGTATTCAAACGGGCAAAAATCGCTTGTATCCGCTCACTTATATTTGCACGAAAAATCTTCGTGTTTTCGAGTGAAGAGGGGAAGCTATGAGCACGTGATTTTTGCCCAACATGAATCACTCTCGTTAATTCAAACAAAGGATTTCTTTTATTTTTGAAGTTTTGTGGCATTTTATGTTAATTTCTTGCATTTTTATCCGTGCATTTTAAATCATATGAAAATACAAATAGTATGCATTGTATTTAGGGTTTAACTATACATATTTTGGAATTAATTTGTAATTAGGGTTCTTCCAAAAAAATACAAAATCACAAAAATAGTTTATCTTGGTATTGATTAATCTGTAGCTTTGAATTTGCTAATTTTATTTAGTTTGATATTTGATTAGTTGCGATAATTGTTAGAGTTAATTGATTTGATTTGGTAGTTTAATTTTGTTTTTAGAATTAATCTAGGGTTTTAGTTTAATTTTAAAATAAGAGAATTAAAAGAAATTAGAAAAAAAGAATTGAAATAAAAATGAAAAGAAAAGGAATTGAAGAGAAGAAGAAAGGATTGGGCTAATTTTGAACATTTTACGGTCCAGCCCAAGTCAAAAATGCCCGAAAACTTACCCAAACTGCTCCAGGCCCAAATGCACCCAAACCCGGCTCACCCTTTTAATCCGAACGGCGTCATTTTGTAACGGCCAGCTTGGGCCGTTGATTTTAATGATCAGACACTGTTGGAACTATGTTGCTTTTTCTATATAACTGTCCGAAACACTCCCCCCCCCCCCCCCTCACTCGTCTCCCTCACCTCTCACAACATTTAACCCTAGCCTCCCTAAAATGCCCAAGCTCTACTGGCGGGCGGCGCCGTGCCAAACGTCGTTCACCTTTTAACTGGATAATCACCACACCTCTGTTGCCCTATGCCCATTTTTAACTACCCAAAAACACGCAACGATGTGTTCAAATCTCGGATCTAAGTTTTGAAAGAAAAGACCGTCTTAAAATCGTCATCTTTGTTTGATTTCTTGGAGGTTGCAAGTTTGATTTGAATCAAAAGTCATGAGAATCGATTGTTCTTGACAAGAACAATCAATTAGCATTAGTTTTGGCTTAGTTCGAGATCAGCGGACTCCATGAAAGACCAAAGGCCGGCAAAACTTCAAACCCTAGGTACTTGTTCTTCTTATTCCTTGTTGTTTCCTCATCCTCCTGTCATTCTTCAACTTCTTCTCCTTTGCTTCTTTTCTTCTTGTTTGTTTCTGTTTTTGATTTAAGAATGAAAGGAGTTCAGTTGGCTCTAGTTTTAGGCCATTAATTTTTATTTTCTTTCTCTTGTGATTAATCATTGATGTTAGCTAGTTAATGTAGGGTTGAATCATTCATCAGAATCTTTAGAAGATTAGTTCTTCATTTAGGGTTATCCGACTTAGGAAATTTGTTCCAAATCAGTATATTCAGGGTTTGATTCCCTGTAAAAGAGCTATTAATTGTTTCCAAGGTCGTATCTCGAATTAATTCATTTATTATTTGTTTCCTGCTAACTATAGTTCAATTGTTCTAGTTTTGGTTTGTTTTTTATTTTCATTTCACATCTTAAGTTTTAGAAATTAATGCCATTAGATTCGATTTGCCTATCAATTTCTATCTGAAAATTGTTTGGCTTAGTATGTAAATGTTCAGATTATCCAGGGGTTTTAGTTCAACAAAAGGAACTTAAGGGTGGGGTACATTCGAGCTATTAGAAACTTAAGGGGGCTTAAGGGTCAAGCAGGGAGTGTAATAAGTAATTGGTTGAGTTGTTGCTGATTTCTGCCTTGGATACTGCGGCTTCCTCACTCTGCCTTGTGTTTGTTTTATTCCCAGGTACTCACTTTCGATCTTAAGCATGTAAAAGGGATTGTAAGGTTTTGTGATGGAATACATGAAGAACCATGGCCTTTGCTGTTAGATATTAGCCTTTCTTTTCCCAATGTAACTTGTTTCTTTCAAAGATCATGGCAATTCCCTTAGCTTAACATGTTTAATATGAAGTCCTGCTTTTGAGTTCTATGTTGGAATCATAATAGAGTTGTCATTAGAACTATTGGTCTGCATGTAGTCAGCTCTGTAGATTTGGTTACTGATGAAGGGTCGATGGGCTTTGAATCCTTAATGAAATTATGAATTTGAGTGTGTATGTAACCCAGGTTCGGGAGGTTTTTATAATTATCAGAATGCATCGATATGTATTTGGTAAGGACTCAGCTTTGTGTATGGGTATTTTACTTTTGGCTTGAGCACTCATTAACGTTTTAAGTTTGGGAAGAATCTAATTTTTGCATATCACCTACTCGAGGTAACTTCAATAGCATGTTAGTACTGTATTGTTAGCTTTTCTTGTGTATGTACTGGAGTTCTCGAGTCGGCAAAAGCATTTTCAAATAAGTCAGTTCATCATTCCCGGTTTATTTTTATTTTTTTGGGAAATTGTGGAATCATTATAGTTTGCTGAGCTCACCAATTTAAATCAAATGTTGCGTAGGCCGGAAATTGCTAGGTTGTAATTCTAAAGTGATGAATAATTAGTGCATTGTCATAATTGAAGTTATATTTCACCGTAAAAATATAGGGATTTTTACATATACATCCCATATAACAAACCTTACTACCACTCATGTTTAAGGTTACTATTTATTACATTTTAGTATATCATATTTCAAAATATGTACCAAAATTGAATTTTAAGGTTTAATTACCAATCATTTATTAGGGGCTTTATTTGTGGAAGAAAATAATATTTCCATATTTTCTTTCCCCATTATTTTCTCTTTCTTACACCAGATTTTTAAAAGTATTAATTAATACCACGTTTTTTTTGTTAATTTTTATATATCTTCCCTAAAACGCTATCATTTCCCGTTAAAAACTACACCCACCCCACCCCCGTTAAAAACGAGCAAAGTTCTTTCTCTTCTGTTCACTGTTTCTCACTTTCTCTCCATTGTCATCTTCTCCATTAGCAGCATCTGTCGCCAAAAATCCTCAAAGTTCTTCAAAGAAAACACATTTTTAGTGAAGAAAAACTTATCCATAGTCAAAATGGTGAAAAAACAGAATACCCCCAAACGTCAAAAAATAGGCGAAATTCCATCATTTGATTTGGGTGTTTTAACACCTAAATCTCCAGTAAAAAGACAACCATCTATCCATGCAAGTGGAAAAGAAAGTGTTCCAGCATCGCCGAGACAAATACGAGTTGAAACTCGAACAAAGCACTTGCAGGAGGTTGATGCAACCGGTGTTGAAATTGAAGCCGACAAACAACGAAAGCGAAAGGGGAAAAGCTTGATGGCGGATGATGATGATTTTGTGGACGATTCACCCAAAGTTCAAAAAACAAAAATACAGAAGGTGTCTAATTCACCCTTAAAGCAAAAAAAGGTGAAACCCTCAAAAAAACCCACAAAATTGGTTCAACAACAAGTTTTGGTTAAGGTAAACAACTTTTTTTTTATCTACAATGTTTTGTAGTTTAATATTTTTTTTGAAAAAATTAGAATTCAATTCTTTTTTTGTCGTCTAAGAGTTTTTTTTTTGTAAAAATTTAATGTATTATTGCATGTTAGGGTTGATTATACTAATTGTAGTTAATTTTTATTATTCGGAGTTAATGTGTAATTGTTTGGCAGAATATAGTGTTGAAAAAAATTTGTAGTAAATTGTTTGTTTTTGTAGTTTAATGTAGTGTTATGAAGTGTTTTATTTGACAATGTCACAGCTGAATAAAAATTGTATATTTTTGTCGTTTTAGTAGTTTAATGTAGTTTAATGCAATGATTATTTGGTAGTGTTTTAATTGACCTAAATTTCATTGATTTAGTATACTGTGGAATCAAATATGTAGCTGTTAAATGTAGTTATTTGTAGTTACATATAGTGTTCAATAACTGGATATTGAACAGGGGTTAAATGTTTCCATTTCTATGCTCTGTTAAATGTTTATATTGGACAAGTGGTATGTAGGTGAACACTAAATTTCATTGATTTAGTATACTGTGGAATCAAATATGTAGCTGTTAACTGTAGTTTGTTGTGGTTGAATGTAGTTTCATGTGTATCTTGCAAATGTTATACACAGTTATTTGTAATCTAAATGTAGTTATTTGTAGTGTTCAATAACTGGATATTGAACAGGGGTTAAATGTTGTCATTTGTAGGCATTTGTATTTTGATTTCTTCCTGTTTTCTTTCCACTTCTATGCTCTGTTAAATGTTTATATTGGACAAGTGGTATGTAGTTGAACACTAAATTTCATTGATTTAGTATACTGTGGAATCAAATATGTACTGTTAACTGTAGTTTGTTGTGGTTGAATGTAGTTTCATGTGTATCTTGCAGCTGTTATACACAGTTATTTGTAATTTAAATGTAGTTATTTGTAGTGTTCAATAACTGGATATTGAACAGGGGTTAAATGTTGTCATTTGTAGGCATTTGTATTTTGATTTCTTCCTGTTTTCTTTCCACTTCTATGCTCTGTTAAATGTTTATATTGGAGAAGTGGTATGTAGGTGAACACTAAAGATTGCATTTAAACTACACAATGCATTAGTGTACTTCTACCTATAACTACATTATATTTAACTACATTTGTATATAGGTAAAATGAAATATACAGAATTGAAATACATATAGAGAATTGAAATACATATGGGCTCACTGTTTTAATATACAGAAAAATGTAGGAAAAATGTAGTTTGTATGTTAAAAATGTATTTTGTGTGTTTAAAATGTAGTTATATGATATGTTACATTATATATTGTAATTCTGAAATCTAGCTTCATTCTAACGACCATTAATGTACTTTTTTTGCAGAATGGACCTTACTATGCACAACATAATGTTGATTATGGTGTGATACGGTTCCATAGCTTGTGCGATGCAACGATTCCATCCCAGATAAAGTCTTTATTATCCCCAACACAATTACGTGCTTTCAAGAACACTTGTTTTGGTTATTTACTAGATATGCCCCCTATTTGCATGCAGAACCAATCTATTCATCTTCTAATGAAATATGAATTATCAAAGTTTAATGGCGACTATTTTTCTGTTCTGTTAAATGGACAAAAATTGATTTTTACTTTGAGGGATTTTTGTTTGATAACTGGGTTTAACTGTGTTGATAGCTTATCGGACCATGGTTACAATTCTAGTTATGTTAGCCATTTAATGACTAAATACTTCCCTGACAAATCTCGGGTAGAGAAATCGCTTTTGAGAAGTGTAGTGACATCCAAATCCTGGACAAATGATTTGGATGCTGTACAGTTGTGTGTCTTGTATATTTTGGAATTCTTTGTTTGTCCTTCTGATAAGGACAATGTTTGTTTGATAGACAAATTTACTTTTTTTCTTATAGAGAGTGGTCATTTTGATTCGTACCCATGGGGTACAAAATCTTTTAAGCAAGTTTTTGAGTCTGTCAGACATCGTCTCAGTCCCAACGTCCATTCTTATCTTATACGGGGGTGCTCGTTAGCCTTACAAGTGTGGCTGTACGAGTGCTGTTCTTCTGTCAGCACCGAGCTTGCTATACGGTGCTCTGACTCCATCCCCCGTATTTTAAGATGGTCCGCTACAAAAGGACATATTTGGTTGAATGTTTTTGAAGAAAAATTCATCAAGCCTGAGTGGCTCAAGGTATTCTTGTTAACCTTTGTGTAATTCTTCAATAACTACTATTGTAACTACATGACATCTACAATTTCTTTCAAATTTACTTCACTGTCTTCATCCTTCTTTCAGTTCTCAAACTTGGTTGCATCCGGGTCCGAGATTGGAGCGCTCAACCTCCCAGTAAACCTTAATTATGAAGATGAAGAGGTTACTCAACCTTCAAAAGTCCCATCTGCTGCTTCTCCGAAAGTTCGACATGAAGAGGCTAAATCTTCAAATGATATGGAATCTGTAAGAAGCCAGATGAGGAAGTTGGAACAGAACATTGAGCAGGTACTGTTAGAATTTACAGTTGTGTAGTCATTGTTTACTACCAATTGAAATCATTCCTTCGACATTGTAGTTTCTTTTTATTTTAGTGTAACAAATCGAATATTCTTACCAACTCACATACATATTTAATTTTTAGGTGGTTGGAAAGTTAGATCAGCTGAGGAATGATGTTTTTGATGAACTCTCAAAACTTCGAGAGTTCATAGATCAATCTTTGAAAAGATTAGTGAATGCTGTCAACAGTAGAAATGAATTGGATGACTCCAAGGTAAGAATTTACATATATTTATTCTAACACTAATAATAGTTATGATAATCTATTCTAACACTAAAACATTACTATCAAAATGTAGTTTGCAGTTACATAAATTGTAGTTCCTGAACAATACATTTCAGTACAATTGAATGCACTAAAACTACTTTTTGATAGTAATGTACAGTTCTGAACTACACTTTTGTAGCTGTTATTTGTAGTTTTGTAGATGTAATTTGTATTTTGTAGCTGGTTCAATGTTTTAATATACAGACTTGACCTATGTATGACTTACCTGGTTCACTGTTATTTGTAAGTAACACTATATATAGTTCAAGTCTGTGTATTTCAATTTTGTTATAACCAAATCTAGTTATATGTATTCTAGTTATAAGTCATCACATTTGGTCTAAGTCTGTATTTTAAATGTAGTTATTTGTAGTTAAATATAGTGTTCAATAACTGGATTTTTAACAGGGTTAATTGTAGTCATTTGTATTTTGATTTCTTCCTGTTTTCTTTCCTGTTCTTATTATATCCAAATGTAGTCCTTACTTGCTACAATTGACTACAGATTTCATAAACTACAATGCAGTAACCACATTTTCATAAACTACAATGCAGTAACACTTTATAATATTTATGATAATGTATTATAATACTAAAACATTCATCTCACAATGTAGTTTGCTGCTAGTTCAAAAAGATATAACGAACATAACGAAGCAGAGAAAAACAAAGAATTTCAGTTCAATTTTGGTCCACAAGTCCGTGCAGGCCCCAGTACAACAGGTATCTAGATAATTCATACATACATATATACTTCCATCTTGAATTGCTAATAAAAAATAAATTTACCTGTTCAGCTCCTTCTTCTCCTCAACAACTTGAACAACAAGACAATGTTCCACATTCACCGATTCATGGTGTAACTGTGACTGAAATTGTCGAAGAATGCATTGAAAAAGAAGAGGAGATTGGAGTGATGTGTGGAGGAACTGAAAATAAAGGCGTGACACTGGACGATTTTGAAATTCCAGAAAACCTATCACAAATGGTCATGTATGATGACCCAATTCAAGTTGATTCAACCCCTCTTCATCAAGGAAGAACAAGGTTACCTGGAAAACATGCACGATCACCATTCACGCCACTCTACAGTACTGAAGGCAGCACGTCTTTTGGGCCAAAATTTTTTTACATAAAGCACCCATTCACAAGTCCCATTGGTGAAGATGTTGATCCTCAACTAATAGATAGTTTTACTACCTGGTTATACCATCGAAGTGACAAATCATCTAGGAGGTATGGTGCATAAATGTCTTATGTTGTATGTATTTGTTTTACTTTTCTTTCTATTTAATTTAGACTTTAAAGTTGTCAATGTTTTTGTTTTTTGTAGTTGTTTGTTTAATTATATTATTATTACAGGAGGAAGAACTTCTATTCCATGAAGGATAACCATCTCAATCCTTTGTTGGATTTGGGTTGCGAAAAAATAGATAAGAAGGACTGGTTCTACGCCCTTGCTCACCCCGGACAGCTAATAAATTGTACAGTAAGTATATGGATTATCATTGCAGTTTTGTCTTTATCTGGTATCTGGCTCACTGTTATGTAGTTATTGAACACTACAGTTAACTACCAACGACTACATTTAAAATACTGATTGCCTTGATGTATATAGACTTATAAATAGATTACACATAACTAGAATGGGTTATAAGTAAACTGGAATACACTGACATGAGCTACATATTTTTTAGCTCTTATTTGCATCTTGTAGCTGTTATTTTCACTTTTGTAGCTGTCAAACTGTTATACACAGCCATTATTTGTTTTCTTTCATCTTGTATGCTCTGTTAATTGTTGATATTGAACAATTGATATCCAATAGCTTATTCTATCTAAACATATTTAAGTATGTCTTGTTATATGCAAATGTAGTTCTTATTGACTACAAATGAATACAATTGAATACATTTGCATTAACTACAAACTGCATTAAATACAGATTGCTTTAACTACATTTAAAGTCAATTCACTACATTTAACTACAATTCAACACTGTTGACAGCATACTGGCTTCTTACAGTTTATTAAACACTGTTGACAGCATTTTAAATACAGATTGCCTTAATGTACAGATTTGAATTAGATATTATAATTGCAACTTTTACTTTTTTCAGCACATCGATGTTATAATGTACTATTTGAGAAAGAAGGGAAAATATGGCCCCAACAACAACTGTAGATTTACAACAACAGACTGTTTGTTCAAGACAAAAGTTGAAAGTATCTATGATAAGTTCTCTGCTGCTCCAATTAATCAAAGGAATTCTGTTGTAAAAGCCGATGACGATATTGGAGAATATATTATGGGCTATCGAATTCTTGCAAATGTAGCATGGGATCTTGTGGATTATGTGGTAATGCCTGTTAACCTTGTAGAGAACTTCCATTGGTTGTTGTTAGTGTTTGACATAAAGGACCGGCAACTGTATGTGTATGATTCATTGGTGAGGGCAAAGCGTAACAAAACAGTTCAAGCTATGGCTGAAAAATTTTCAACAATTATTCCTCTTTATTTGTCATGCACTGGTTTCTACGGCAAACGCAAGGACATTGACTTCAAGAATACAAAGTCATACGTAGAGAAGCCAGTTACGGACCCTCTAGACATACAATGGATGGTTGCCGAGATTCCACAACAAAAGGAAGGCTCACTGTAAAAAACTAAACTCCCTTTCTATATGTATACTTAAAATATATTTGGTTTTTGGTATTTAATGAAAATTACTCATAATCTGCAGGGATTGCAGTGTATTTGTTGCTGCATTTGCGGAATATATTAGCAATGGTGATTTGTCTATACCAAAGGAGGATCTTAATGATATTAACAAACACCGTAGACGATATGGAGCTCTGTTGTGGGACTACGCCACAAAGAAGCTAAATGATGGTTCAATCAGTGAGAGCGAGGTTACAGGCAGGCTTGCAAGGAGGAGGGGTCCACCGCCAAAAAATGAGAGAACTAAAGTGGAACGAAGGAGGAAATAGTGTGTACTGTTGTAATGAACTTTGATTGTAACCCACAATGTTTCATGGACCTTGAACAATTTTGTAGTTAGTGGAGAATTATGTCAGTTTGGTTGTACTGAACAATTGCTTTGGAAAAATAACCCTAAGTTTGCATTTCTGTTTGCCATTTTTCTGAGATTCATCTGTACATTTAGTTGCACTGTATGTTCACTTTTGTTGTGAGATTGTTTTTATTCTGATTACAACTCTGATCTCCCATTTCAGTTTAGAACATATTTGGTTCAGAAATGCAAACTAAATGCACAATTGCTTCATGAATACATTAAACATTATCATGTCAGTGCTTGCATTATCCAACTTCTTGGATTGGAATCCAAGGTTTTCTTACATGTCTGAACTAAAAACTATGAAATAAAATTTGAAGCCAGGTCAATCTATTCGAGGATTTAGAATTGCCTCAATACATATGTTAACTATATTGACAATGATAACAGTATTAAAGGAAACTACAATTATCTTCTCCTCAAGGCAATATGTATTGTAAATGTAGTCATTTGGTTGTAATGAACAATAGCTTCATGAATACATTAGACATTATTAATGTAGTGACTACAATTACATACAATTACAAATAACTACACATTTATTCTGCATATAAATACAATTACATAACTACAACTTGTTTGTACTCCAACGCTACATGCACTGTTGCAGTACATTTGCACATTATATGTTTTCAGATAAACATGATGATGTTTCTTACTTAGATTTCATGAAAATGAACTACAACGTTTTTTCTTTATCTACAACATTCTGTCTTTATCTATTATGTCGATAACACATTTCGAAATCACTTAAAGTACATTATAACAACAATCTGCAAACAGTTTACATTACGCAAGTATATTAGTAAACTTCTTTATTATCGTCAAAAACATATTACAGTTACACCTTAAATTCCGATAATCTGGGATAACTACCCTTTATTTTGAATAACTATGTAGCTACATTATATTCATGCCTTTTTCGGCACATTCTTGCAACTTCTTTTGTTATGCCCTTCACCTCCACAATTGCCACATGACACCTTGTACTTCTTTGAGTTTATTTCATCAAAGTTTTTATATCTTTCCTTTTGAGGTCTTCCTGGCTGCCTTTTATCTCCAGCCGGTGGCTTTATTACACCATCCAAAATATGTTGTGGAACATCCCATTTTGCTTCATCAGGAAGAGGATTAACTGGCAATTCATATGTAAGTAGTAGGCTCTTAGTTGTGTAATACGGTGAGCAATATTTGTCCGGCCTTTCATTCCTATGCCTTAATGATGCCAAAGCATGTGCACATGGAAGTTCATCAAGTTGGAATTGTCCACAACTACATTTCTTATTTTCTAAACATACAATGTACCTCTTCACGCCATCTAACACAGTGTGTATATGATCGGTTGAAGCTCTCACCTACAATTCAAGATCAAAATGAAAATAATAAGGTGTCAATAAGTTAACTATGTTAGCAACAATCAGTTAACTACAAATCAGCTACAAATAAACGCCATAAAACATTAACTACATTTAACTACAATCGTCTACATTTTTAAAACTCTCTGGAAATCATTCATAAAACATTAACTACATTTAACTACAATCGTCTACATTTTTAAAACTCTCTGGAAATCATTCATAAAACATTAACTACATTTAACTACAATCGTCTACATTTTAAAAACTCTCTGGAAATCATTCATAAAACATTAACTACATTTAACTACAATCGTCTACATTTTAAAAACTCTCTGGAAACAACATTTTCATCTACTACTTCTTTTGTTTTTTTTTCATGCACCAAACAATAATATATTACCTTTAGTTTCTGGGATAATAGAGTGTTATCTTCCAATTCTTTGTTGAATTTGTGTCCAAGTAATGTGAAAGTACCCTTTGCCTTCAATAACTTGTCTTTTGTCCAACGTTCTATAATAGTCCTCATATACTCCAATAGATCAAATATTGGCAGCTCTCTTGCCTCTTTTGTAACAGCGTTCAACGACTCTGCAATGTTTGATGTCATAGTAAAAGTTCTATTTACCGTTGCATGTACTCTTGACCATCTATGATATCCAATATCATGTAGGTAAGACGAAACACGTGGGTCTACCTCCTGAATCTTCATCATTCTTTCATTGAAATCATCCAGAGTATATGACCGTGCTGTAGCAAAGTATAATTCATGTAATTGTAGATGTGACTTCTTGAATTTTGACCTTATATTTGTCCATATATGCCACATGCAGAAGTAGTGTGCAATTCCAGGATAGACTACGGATGTTGCCTTCGATATACTCTCATGCCTGTCTGAGACAACACACATAGAAGGTCTTTCACCATATGCCTCCTTGAATTGTTCAAAGAACCACCTCCAAGATGCGTCGTTCTCAGAATCAACAACAGCATATGCCAAGGGAAAAATAGAACCTACAATTTGTAGACATAACTTGAGATTAACTATTAAATACAAATATATTTGGATAATTTAGGCAATATAAAATACATTGATTTATACAAAGTAACTACATTGTAACTACAACATTATTACATCTGTTACCTGCTGCATCCATGGTGCTTGCTGTCAGCATAATACCCCTGTATGATGATTTTAAGAATGTACCATCAACCACTACTACCGGCCTACAATTTTGCCAACCATTTATTGATGTAGAAAGAGCAACAAATGCATACAAGAAGCAATCATCTGCTGCCTTCTTCAATTTAACAACAGAATCGGGATAATTCTTCTCAAGAATATAAAAATATTTTGGTAATCTGTTGTACGAGTCACACAGATTCCTTAGCAGAAACCGTAATGCTTTTTCCTTTGCTCTCCATGCTTGCATGTAGCTTAGGCTGACTCCATGTTCGGATAACATGTCAGTTTGTATGTCCTTTGGCGTGTAAACAGTCTTAGGATCACAAAACTTTGGAACGACAATACTACCAACTACTGTTGCAGTACACTTGCGTTTTATGAATGTTTCGTCCATTCGGCAACATGTGTGTTGTTGGCTAAAACTTCTTATCTTGAACAATGATGAATCATTAATAGATGTTGCCTTGAAGTGCCATTTACAGTTCTCCGCAACACATACAAGCCAGTAGCTACAAAAAAATCCAATTTTCAAACATTTTTATTAAATACTGTAATGAACTACAATTGACTACATTTAACTAAAACTAACTACAAATACCGACAAACTGGTTTTCCGTAACTAAATTTGACTACAAACAACTACAATTGACTACAATGAACTACAATTGACAACATATAACTACAATTAACTACAATTGAATACATTAAATACAATTGCATACAACTGCATAGATAAAAATAATACTTTAGCATTGAAAATGAACAACTAAGTACAAACCTTCTACAACTTGATCTTTTAACTCTGAACTGGAACTTCTGCATAACTGCATAATTTTTCATTGCAGCAACAATCGTCTTCTTGTCCTGGTACACTTGACCTTCCTCAATACATGTTTGAGAAGATTCAATTATTATTTCACTTTGATATTGCTCAATAGCTGGTGAAGATGGAATTTCTAATAACCTTAATGATCCCGAAGAACCTGCATACAAAACATTCACATTGTATATTCATTATAGATAATTGGCATCAAATTGTAGTTGATTAGAGAACACAAAAATCTCCGAATTCTGTTTCGACGCAAACTTACCTATACTGATGGGGCGTTCATTGGTTATTGCCAATTCCATATTGAAATCTCTTATGCTAATACATAACGGATACGAACCTAAGTTTTTATTCTCTTTTTTCGTTTCCATATATACACGAACGCCCATATCGTTTCTAATCTGCAACGGAGGACAGTTATCATTCACAATGTATTTTATTTCTACAACTTTATCAGATGTATCAATCGATAATTGTTCTGCAATTGTAGATTGGAGAATTCCGTAGCTTGCAGTTTCATCAACCAAAATGGCGTCAACTTCAAAATCTCTGAAGCTGCCATGGTTATCCCAATAACCATTACATTTAAGCATTATCGGAATTTTTGACATTGTATAATCTCGTTACTGCCAGTCACGGAATAACTACAAAATATGAAAAAATAAGAGAGAATCTGGTGGAATTAGGCTATCCCTCAATAACAATAAAAACTGATTTTGAATGGAAGAATGAGAGTATTCAATTTCCAAACAGTTTTGTCGAATTTTAAATGGAAGAATGAGAGTAGTATCTCGAAACAGTTTTGAAGAATTCTGTTTGGAGGAATGACTGTAGTCAATTTTGAAACAGTTTTGTTGAAAATATGCACTGGATCTTCCGTTACCTTAATCTGTTTAGTTTAGAGGATATATTTGGAGCATTTAATATGTTACCTTAATGTAAGGGAAATTTATTTGGTAGTAAATCAAACATTTATTAACATTCAAAGCTGATTGGCATTCCAAACTGATTGGCGTGAAAAGAGGAGATAAGCAAATATCATTAGCCTTAATTGTCTAGTGTTAATTTAGGATGGAAAATCAGCAATTATCTTGTTTGGTACATATTATGTAACAAAAATATGAGATATGAGGGTAATAAACAAACAATGCACAATAATGGTAGTAAGGTTTGTTATATGGGATGTATAGGTAAAAATCCCAAAAATATATGCAGTGATTTCAGAATGATTTTGCACTTAACTCAATGGATATTAGTATTTGTACAATTGCAATTTTCTTGAATGCTAGCTTGTGATGAAACGTGCTTTGAGCTATCAAATTTGGCCTATCATTTTATTCTTCCTTCAAAGCCCATTGGTTCCTGGATCGAAATTGGGAATCTGTGCAAGGCCCAAATGATAGAGGTTGGTTTCATAGTTGTGATTCGTTTTAGTGTGGTCATTTCAGGCCTTCCAAGTTAGGTAGAAAATTTAAATTAAGAGGTTTTCCACTTGTTTAAATTAGGACTTGAACTTGAGGCCCGAGTTTTATGGCAATAATAAACTAGGCTTGCAAGGATAATCTTTAATAGAGAACGATAGTCTCTTTAGGATGGCCTTTAAACGAAACGAGGTGCGTCGCGCCAAATAAAATTATAAATTTTCTGGCCTCTTAATTACTTCATAAAATATTTAGAAATTGGGTAACCATTTAGCGAATTTTCATAGCTTCCCGCAAAGTTAACAACAAGTTAGTTACTTCAGGCGCGTTATTTAATAATTTTATCTTCCTAAACTCGGGTGTGCATTTCATGTGACCCAAATCCAAATCCCAAAATATTGGGTAAAATGTGTATCGGATCCGGGTGCATTTGATGTGACAAGATCCACACACATGTTTTAAACGATGTTCACATTTCTTATCAAATTTAATCAAAAGCGGTAAATAATTTTAAAATTGCACTATAGGATGACATGCTTTAAAATCAGGTAAGTAAGCCGAAAATAATAGTTGAACGACCGTGCTAAGACCATGAAACTTGGGAGTGCCTAACACCTTCTCCCGGGTTAACAGAAATTCTTACCCAGATTTCTGGTTCGCTGACTGTTAAACAGAGTCAAATCTTCCTCGATTTGGGATTTAAATCAGTGACTTGGGACACCAATTATTCCAAGTGTCGACTCTGAAAATATCTTAAATAATTAGATCTCGTTTCGATTGTCCTTAAATTGGAAAAACTCCCTTAGTTATGACCTTCGCAGGGTTGTAGTGTTAAAAAGGAGGTGTGACAGCTTTGGCGACTCTGCTGGGGATCGAACCCAGAATCTCCTGTTCAAGGTTCAAGAATTCGAGCTTAGAATACCTGCTATCTTTGGCTCTTCTGATTTTCCTACATGTTCCATGCTATATATGCTAAATGCTTTACCACATTGATATTTGTTGGATTGTATATATAAACTGCTACAAAACTCTTTCTCTCTCTGAGTCTTCTAAATCATGGAGAAGGGTGCACTTTGTGTGACTTCTCTTCTGTTTAGAGTCTTATCCCAATTTAGAACGAGGTTCAGATCTGCTAAGCCGACGGAGCTTTTGTATCTCCAGTACGTTGCCCTCGCCCCCCTCTCGGCTCGAGTTGTTCGCTCGGGTAAGCCATGTCTAGAATAATAAACCTAGGGCTCAAACCTAGTATAACAAAACCTCATGTCGGATCCCTAGTTGGATTGTTTGTTTGCATCACGTGCATTCGATTTAGGGGACTCAACACAGGGGTTTGGTCCATAGGACAGGTGTACCCAAATTAGAAGATCATCTTGATGCATCTTACGTGCTATTTGTGCATTTATTTGCTCGATTTTGCATGTTGACTGGCTTGTAAATAATCCAAGAGAGTTGGAAGAAAATAGCAGTATTAATGGTTAAGAGAGATTGGCCACTCGCTTTGAAAAACCAATATCCAACTAACACCGAAACTCTATCGGATTTTTGAAGAAAAAAAAACAAAACAAAAAAAGGAAGGAAGTTTTGCTTTGGTTTTCACAAATTTGCCCGAACTACGCCAGTTTGATTCTCACGGGATGTGAGATACGTAGGCAACCCCCATCGGGTCCAACTTTCCTTTTGCAAAAATAGCCAAAAACAGCAAAAATGTTGATTTTAGCCGCAAATAAGTCAGGTGATGCCATTCTTGTCAACATAAGCTGAATGTCCCCAAAAGGGCGCTAGAAGGCTGTTTTTGCAAGAACATCCACCTTGAGTTATTTTCAATGATTAGCGGACACAGCCTGAAAATCTTCTTCCCCAAGGTGCTAAAACGTCGTATCCGCAAAATCAAAGAATTGTGAAGAAGAAGAAAAAAAGAGAAAAAGAAATAATGTTGTTTTTCTCATTTCTACGTCAAAACAAGTCTTTGAATCATTTTAATAAATGTACAGGATGAGCACGAATGAAATTGAACCATTCACATTCCTTAAGAGATCCCCTTGACGCTCCATATGTGGTGGGATGACTTAGGAACGGGCAACAAAGAAGCAGTGGTAAGAATTTTGGGAGGCAAGATTGGGATTCGCTTTCATGTTAGCTTTCTTGGGAGTTGTGGTATACCCCCAAAGATATGGTTGTATAGAGATCGGCCTTGTAGTAATTCTATATGTTACAATCAAAAAAGCAAACAGCACAGTGGTTCCGCTAATCATGTCTAAAATCTATCGAGCCTTGATTATATGCCGAGAAGGGGGAAAGTTCGTCAAGGGTTGCAATCTGTTGCTACAGCTATGGATGCAAGAGCACCTCTGTCACCAGACTAGGTACATAAACTGTGGTTTAACTGGGTTGAGCTATATCGAAAAATTTAAAACTCGGGTAATAGATATTGAATTTTCTGAGGGTACCGAGGCTTGGATATCATGTTTGGATCTTCGACTGCTGACAAAATTGAGTGGACTTTCGGATAGCTTCCCGCTACTAAGGCAGTATACACATCAGCTGGAGTACCTTATATTCTCTTGATGGGCATCCGGAGCATCCAACCCTATGCTCCCCACAGGGCTTTGCGCCAATTGGGTAGATTTCAAACCATCCACGGTGATGAAGATTTGAGTAAAGAAGTCAGCGAACTAGGCCCAAAAGTTGCATTTCCATAAGGAAAAATCGGCCAAATATGGAATAAATGTAGGTTTCTTTATCCTAAGACCATAGTACGAGATCGACCTAGAGGCGAAGTGGACCCTTAATATTTGATTTGGTTTGGCAAAAGATTCCATCTTCCTGAGAGGCCCGCAAAGAGGCCACATGTCCAAAAATTCACTGATGGAGCCCAGGCACAATGGAATTGGGTATCCAAAGAAAATGAATACAGGATCAGGATAGGAGCATTGGAAAAGCAGGTTTGGGATCTTCAGTTTGAAAACAGCTTGCAAGCCACAGCCGATGAAGGTGACAAAAAGAAATTGACCCAAGAAACTGAGGCTCTTGAAGCTCAGATCCAACAAATGAATGTAGCAGCTAACAACCAAGAAAGAATTCGGGCTGATGAAAGGTTGATAAACAGACTAAAGAAGGAAAGTCTTGGAGTGCAAAGGAGACTTGGAAAAATCTTAAAACAATATAGCGAAAATCCAGGCGCAGTGGGCAAAGAAAGCAGAAGAGTTGGCCCAATTGTGCGAGAAATGAAAAGAAACTATGAAGTGACTATTACTAATCTGAGAAGAAACATAACTACCCTTGAGGATGAGGCAATTTGGCAAGCCAAATATTCCAAAACTGATAGGGAACATTGCTATAACTTGATGTCCCAAATGGAGGAGGAACTACAATAGCTACAAAATCAACACCTCCGTGACTCCCATGTTTTGGAAGCCAGGAATGATCAGATAGGGAGGTTGCTTCAAGAAAAGGGCAGGATTAGAGAGAGGGTCAAAGCCATCGCTAACTACATCACCATGAAACGCCACGCATGTAAGTACATGACTCGTATCACCTTCTTTGTTGCGGTGATGATTTTTATCTGACAAGTAATGGAAGACCTCCACAACCTCCAAAGGAATTTAGCACATAGTCCTGCGGCGAGACCGAATGATGTCCCACAGGCCCCAGGTGTACTAGAGGCTTTAATGTATTCATGATTTTCCAATTTGAGAGTCTATAGTTTCCTTTATTTGAGTTGTAATAGCTTGTCTGGTCAGTTTTTCTATTTCAAAGTAGGTTGTTTCTAGTTGAGGCGGAGTCTGTTAATTTCTTTTCGGTAGTTGTAATCAAATGTTTTACAATGTGAAAATTGAAAAACTCCAAAAATATTTCCTGTGCTTATTGTTAGAAGTTGTAATCAAATGCTCTACTTTATGAAAATTGAAAATTCAAAACAGAGTTATTTCATGTATTCATTTGCAAGAACTACGCTCGGTCTGATTCATGCGGGGTCATGATACATACGCAATCTCCATAGGATTCGACCATAACCAACATAAGAGAAAAAAAAGAAGAGAGAAAGAAAACAGGACAACAGTGATAAAATAAAGAAGGGAGTAAGGGAATAAAAATGGTTGAGGAAAGAAAAAAAGAAACTCAAGAGAAAAAGAAAGTGGCATAGGATAAGATCCAGGAAGACGCAAGCAATCATGTTTGTGCATCATAGAAACAGATAACTGCTTAAGTGCATTCATCCCCAAACACGTGGCCACCTACGTGTTGAAACCTAACCACTAACCAGTGTTAGTGTTGTTTTTCCTTTTCGCAGACATGTGGTTTGTTCTTGCGGCATTCGGGCAACCCACTCCTGTAACACTCGGTCTAAGAGCAAGTAGATCATGGCCAATCAAGAAATCGATATCAGAATCATTGACCCCTCGAAACAGGTAGAGGAATTGGACGTTAATGTAATGAAAGAGGAAATGTACAAATTGAAACACCAAATGGTTGAGATGTAACAGGCATAGGTGAGAGGGAAGCCACCACCAACCTATCTTGCTAATCCGACCTTCATACCACCACTGGCCCAATCACATGACCATTCCACCACTAATCCACCCCTAAGTTTCCCTGTATACCCGCAATACCAGGGTACGACCTCTCAAGCACCCCCAGCTCCACTACCCAAAGTTGTTCCTCAACCCCTACCACCAATTGCTCCCATTTATGTGGCACATCCTCCCCCCGTATTGCACAGATCATCAAGTGAGCCTTTGATTCAAGCTCACGACAATCACTACTACCCACCAGAACCCGCTTACAAAGCCCATGAACCTTACTCCTATGCTACCTATTTTGAAATCCCAGCAAAGGTTGGAAGACCAGTCAATAATCCCGAGCAAGAGGAGGTGCTCAGAAAGGTTAGAAGTTTAGAACAATCGTTTCAAGATATGCGAGGGTTAGGTGGCCAGGTGAGTGTGGCATTCAAAGACCTTTGTTTATTCCCATATGTGCAATTACCTCCAGGTTTTAAGATGCCTAAGTTCGACTTATATGATGGACATGGCGATCCAATCGCGCATCTAAGGGGTTTTTGTAGCAAAATGAGAGGAGCGGGATGAAAGGATGAACTGCTAATGGCGTACTTCAGTCAAAGCTTAAGTGTGTCGGCATTGGAATGGTACACCCGGTAGGATCATCCTCGATGGTATACTTGGGATGACCTAGCACAAGCCTTCGCCTGTCACTTTCAATATAATCTTGAAATTGTCCTGGACCGTCTGTCTTTGACAAAAATGGAAAAGAAACACAATGATTCATAGAATATACTTTTTCGTTGGAGGGAACAGGAAGCGCGGGTCGACCCCCCAATTAAGGAGAGTGAGATGGTAGATTATTTCTTGCAAGCTTTGGTTCCTACATATTTTGGTCATCTGGTGTCGCCAGTGGGTAAATCCTTCAATGAGGTAGTTAAAATGGGAAGTATGGTTGAGGAAGGACTCAAATCCAACAAGATCATGAGTTACTCTGCAATGAAAGCAACCACTCACGCTATCCAAAGTGGGATTGGGGAACATTTGGAAAGAGGAAGAAGGAAGAAGTAGCGAAAGTTGAGTTAGGGACTTGGTTCAGGCCCCAGGCTCCATCCCATTACATCCAACCCCGTCCTCACCACCAAAAATACACACATACTCCATATGGCCCACCACAATATTACTATCTACTGTTAAACCCCGTTTCTCAGTCCATCATGCACAAGTATATGCCCAACCTCCCGCCCACACACAATGGCGTGCGCAAGTTCCACAAAAAAATTACCTATATCCATTAAACAACTACCTTCCAAGAGCCTACCAACAACCCCCTAAACCAGCTTTTCAGGCCAACCAAGCTCTAAAAACTAAGAGAGTGCAGAAGAAGAAAACGTTCACGCCATTGCGAGAATCATATACTAGCTTGTTCTACAGATTGAGGCAGTTAGACATGTTGAGCCCGATCAAAGAAAAATTGCCAAACCCTCCCTTGAGAGATCTAGACTATTCTATCAGATGTGAGTACTGTTCTGGTGCCCTGGAGCATGATAACAAAAAGTGTTGGCATCTGAAGAACACCATCCAAGAACTTATTGACTCACATCGGATTGAAGTGCAAGCTCCAGAAGCACCCAAAATTAACCAAACCCCGTTGCCAGCTCATCATGAGACAACTGTGATTGAGATAGTGGACAAGGGAGGAGAGCCTAAAAAGCCCTCACAAACTGTAATGATGATCAAATCTAGTGAAGTCAAGACTACTAAGAGTGTGAGGAGTGAGAATTCAGCGATCAAGATGAAGGAAATAGATAGCAAACCAATTGTGGTGGTTCAGGGGGAATCATCAAGCATGGTTACATCAAAGTAGGAAAAGGAAAGAGTGGTAGTATACAGGGCAGCTAGGGAACCCGTCATAGTTGTGGAAGGTGCTCGCATAGAGCCTATCATCGTAAAACCAGTAATCTAGTCGTCAATCGTTAACAACAAAGCCATTCCTCGGAGATATGAACAAGCAATAATGATGAACAAAGGGAAGGAAGTTAGAGAAGAAGTTTGTGAAGCCCGGGGTTTGACCGAGTCAGGGTGATACTTCGCCCTTGAGGAATTCATAAAAAGCAGGATCCCCAAGGATAACCCAGAATCGGTGAAGAAAGTTGTATCAGAAGACGAGGCTGAAGAATTCCTGAATAAAATGAAAATACAGGACTGCTCCATCATAGAGCAATTGAGGAAACACCATATCAAATCTCCTTACTCTCCTTGTTAATCCATTGAGATGAACATCGTTGGGCGTTGATGAAAACTTTGAATGAAGCGCATGTTCCATACAAGATAACGGTGAATCACTTGGAGATGAATGCAAACAACATATTTGAGGTAAATCGTGTCACTTTCTCTAACGATGAACTTCCCATGGAGGGCACCGAGCACAATAGGGATCATTACTTGGCTGTGAAGTGTGAAGATGTTGTGGTCACCCGGGTTTTAGTTAACAATGGGTACAGTGTGAATATTTTCCCGCTCTCCACCCTGAACAAGCTGAAGGTAGACGATGAAAAGATCCATAAGAATAACATTTGCGTTCGAGGGTTCGATGGCGGAGGCAAACACTCGGTGGAAGATATAGTGTTTGAGCTCACAATAGGTCCCGCTGTGTTCACTATAGAGTCTCAAGTGATGTATGTGGTAGTTTCTTATAACCTGTAGCTGGGCAGACCCTGGATCATGCAGCCAAGGCAGTGCCTTCAACCATGCACCAGATTGGTGAAATTTGAATGGGATTGACAAGAAGTAGTGGTGCATGGAGAAGATCATCTGCATGCTCACACTGATGCTATCGCGACCTTCGGTGAAGCAGATGATGATAAAGGGCCCTAGGTGTATCAAGTTCATGATTCGGTTACAGAGGAGAAAGTCCCAGAAGGGGAGCATGTTCCAACACCAAGTTTAGCTACTGCGACGGTTATAGTGGCAGTTGAAATGCTAAAGAATTGGTTTGTTCCTGGAAAAGGTTTGGGGGCCTCACTTCAGGGTATCAAAAAGTCGGTGTCTCTTCCCACGAACCTAGAGACTTTTGGTTTGGGGTTCAAGCCTACAAGTGCTGATATCAAGAGAGCCAGAAAGATGAGAAAGAAAGCATGGGCCGTCTCTAAGCATGTACCTCTCCTATGCAAATCATTTGTGAAATCTGACGCCATGAAATGTTTGACAACAACGAGTGCCAATACCGCGGTTGACCCTGACAAAGAGTTACTCGAGAGGTTTGAAAAGTGTTTTGAAAACATGAACATGGTGGAGGTTGGGGAAGGATCAAGCAAGGCAGACGTGCAGTTTCTGGGAGCCCCCGCAAGAGTTAACAACTGGGAAGCTACTCCTCTTCCTACTCGGAAGGAGTCTTGGTAGTCGGCTATGATTTTTCTATCAGTTTAATCTGGATTATCCCCGGGGTTTTAATTCAGATGTTATATTCCGTCCGTTCGGATGTGTAAACCTTATTATATTTCAAATTTCAATGATATGCATTTTCCCTTTTCCTTAGTGATAATAGCTTTCATTTTTCTTTGATTTTCTTTTCTCTTTTGTATAGTTATTTTTATGCTGGCTCAAATGATATGACATGCATAAGGACTCTTTGGCCTAGTCTTAAAAATCGGTTCTAATTTAGAAGTAATAATTCAAGCAATAAAACATGAGGATGAGTCGGAGTATGATGAGGAAAGATCATTGGATGAAATTAGTAAAGAGTTGAGCCATTTTGAGGAGAAACCCAAGCCAAACATGAACGATATAGAGGCAGTCAATTTAGGGGACCCAGATAACATTAGAGAAACAAAAATAAATGTCCGTATGGAGCCATAGCTTAGGAGAGAAATAATTGAAGTGTTGCGTGAATAGAAAGATGTTTTTGCATGGTATTACAATGATATGCCCGGTTGAGCACTGACTTGGTGGTTCACAAATTGCCCACCAACCCAGCCTACCATCCTATACAACAAAAGTTGAAGAAGTTTAAAACTGATGTAAGCATGAAAATCAAAGAGGAAGTGACCAAGCAGTTTGAGGCAAAAGTTATCCGAGTTACACGATATCCCACCTGGTTAGCCAATGAACCTTTAAAGACATACTTCCCCGACAAGGAAGTGACGTATATTAATGAAATGGAATAGGGCAAGAAGCCAGGATGGAAATTATTTTTTCATGTGGTCGTCAACATGAAAGGCGTCGGGATAGGAGCAGTGCTAATTTCTGAAAAGGGGCATCATTACTCAGTCACAGCTCAGCTCCGCTTCTATTACACCAACAATATGGCAGAATATGAGGCATGTATTTTGGGTTTGAGGTTAGCAACATACATGGGTGTTCAGGAAGTCTTGGTCTTGGGGGACTCGGACCTTCTGGTACACCAAATTCATGAGGAATGGGAAACAAGAGATTTAAAGCTCATATCATACTTACAATGCTTGCATGACCTTTATCAACAATTCTGGTCAGTAGAGTTCAGGCATATTCCGAGAATTCACAATGAGGTTGCTGATGCCTTGGCTACTTTGGCGTCAATGTTACATCATCCGCATAAGGCTTGTGTTAATCCAATACATATACAGGTTCATGATCAACACGCTTATTGTAATATGGTGGAAGAAGAGCTTGATGGTGAACCTTGGTTCCATGACATCAAAGAATATATCAGGATAGGCGTGTACCCGATACAAGCCACAAGTAACCAAAATAGAACAATATGTCGCTTGTCAAACGGCTTTTTCTTCAGTGGAGGGATATTATACAAAAGAACGTCGGATATTAGGTTATTAAGGTGCATGGATGCTTGACAGGCAACACCCATCGTGACTGAATTATATTCTGGGGTTTTCGGACCGCATATAAGTGGATATGTTTTGGCAAAGAAGATTCTCCGAGCGGGATATTATTTGCTCACCATGGAGCGGGATTGTATCACCTTCATACGCAAATGTCATCAATGTCAGGTACATGGAGACTTGATTCACTCCCTACCATCTAGATTACATACAATGTCGGCACCATGGCCTTTCATTGCTTGGGGCATGGATGTCATTAGGCCCATCGAACCAGCAGCTTCCAACGGACACATGTTCACCCTGGTTGCTATTGATTATTTCACCAAGAGCGTTGAAGCTAAAACCTTCAAGGCAGTGACCAAGAAAGCCGTGGTCGACTTTGTACATGCAAATATCATTTGTCAGTTCAGAATCCCGAGGACCCTCATCATTGATAATGGAGAAAATATCAATAGTCATCTAATAAAAGAGGTATGTCAGCAGTTTAAGATTATGCATCGCAATTCCACACCACACCGACCTAAGGAGAATGGAGATGTCGAGGTATCCAATAAGAACATAAAATAGATACTTTGGAAAAGGGTGCAAGGGTCCAAACAGTGGCATGAGAAGTTACCCTTTGCAATGCTAGGCTATCGCACTACCGTTCGCACTTCAGTTGGGGCATCTCTGTACCTGTTGGTATATGGCACAAAAGTAGTAATCCCGGCTGAAGTTGAAATCCCATACCTTCGGATTGTCTCCAAAGCAGGAATTGATGATGAAGAATGGGTCAAAGCTCGTCTGGAGCAATTGAGTCTGATTGATGAGAAAAGCTTGGCAGCAATATGTCACGGCTAATTGTAACAATAGAGAATGGCCAAAGCATATAATAAGAAAGTGCATCCAAGAAAGTTTGAAGTGGGTCAGTTAGTATTGAAATCCATCCTCCTTCACCAGGCAGAGGAAAAGGGCAAGTTCGCCCCAAATTGGCAGGGGCCGTTCACCGTGCCAAGAGTGTTATCGAACGGAGTGTTGTATCTAACAGATGTGGAAGCAAAATGTGTAGAAATGGCCATCAATTCAGATGCAGCTAAAAGTTATTATGTATGACTTTCTTTTGTTTAAATCATTGTCTTTACTTAGTATGTCTGTTTGTACTTGGCATGTTTTAAAGATTGGAATGACGAAGGTATTTTTTATTCGGCTATCTAAACACTTTATCCTTTGCTAACCCCTATGAGCTTTAATTACTTTCTTTTAATACCCATTTTTCGAAATCGGTAACAAAAGTCAGAAACGCAAGTGTGAGAAGTGAGTGAAAGGAAAAGAGAGAAAAGAATGAAAGGAAAGGAAAAGAAAAGAAATGAGAAAAAATAAAGAAGGAAAATAAGAAAATAAGAAAGAAAAAAAAAACAAAACAAAGAAAGGAAAAGAAAAAGAAAAGAGAAAGAAAAAAGAGAAAAGAGAAAGAAAAATAGAAAAACAACAACAGAGCGATAAAAATAAGGAATCGGCATGAATTACGTTTGACCTAATTCCTTTTAAGGATACGTAGGCAGCCTCACGGCCCGGTTATAGTCAAATAAACATTCGAAGGTCCCCAAGCAAGAAACTGGGGCAGAAGTTTAGTTTGTTGTAAGAAATTGGATTCTGAAAGTTGTAAAATTTGAACCCATATGAATAATTTTGAGCCTTTTCTATGCCTTTCTTCCTACCTTATCCAAAATCCTGCATTACGGTCCCAAGAAAGACCTTCTGATCAGTCTTTAAGAAGTGCCGAGTCGAACAAGAAAAGGCGAGTCGTACCTCAGGACAACGCCCTATTTTTAAGCACGAGAATAATAAAATGAGAGATTCTTATTTATCAAATCACTCACGGGCACCGTAAGGTGACGAGAGCTGAGAGAAATAAAATGAGAGAGTCTTATCGGTGAAAACCCTCACGGGCACCATAAGGCGAAGGCAAGGCAAGAAACAAACAACTGGAAAAAGGGCCGTCGATGGAAATTTATTCAGAATACCATAAGTCAAGCAAGGTCAAGGTTTGGTTTATGAAATTGGGTTAAAGAAGGTCACAATGACAAAGCACGAAAACTGAAGGCCGATCATCTGAACAGACTAGGTCGACTAAGCCAAAGTGCGTGTCATGATCAAGAAAGTATGTTGTTCCTCCACAGATAAGTTTCCTTTTCTTCTTCCTTCAATAGTCAAAAAATTCGAAATTCTTTTATTTAGAGCCATTGCATTTCATCTTCTTTCGAGTCTCCAGAATCATTTTTGTTTAAGCTAGAAGGAGAGAAATTTCATAGCTTACTACCAGTTTCCAAAAGGACAAAGCTCATGTCGGTAAACAAATGTAACAAAGGCAGCAAAAGTTGGAGCAGTAAGGGGAAGGATATACGAAAGTTTAATAATAAGTTGACTCGGTAACCCCAGGAAAGATGTAGTAATTTTGCCAACATGGACCATGAGTGTAACACAAATATCGGGGAGTAAAGTGAAGCCATAGGTTTCAGGGGTCAGCCGAGCAACTCAGGCAAATCATCATCAGTGCAGGAAATAGGGGCAGAAAATTCCGGAAGATCCCAAGAAAAGTTCTCCGCGGGGGAAGGCAGGCACAGGGCAGGTATGATTGGAAAATCTCATGACCCTCCTGGAAAATGGGACTCGGTTAAAATTCAGCAAGGAGCATAATACAACATAAATATTCTCCCCAGCAAGAGTCGTAAGGACCCGCCTGAATAATGGGACGAAACTTTAACTAGCAATCCCCAGCAGAAACAACCGAAAGTTAGAACTTGCATTTAATCTTGAACCCTCATGACCCACCTAGAAAAAGAGACTTGCCTAAAAGATGGAGATAATCATGATAGCAAAGAACATAAGTGACTTGCATGTTGAAACAGGATTCGGTTAAGAGTTGTCAAGACCCTCCTGGAAAATGGAACTTAGCTTAAAATTCAAACAGTGGGGTGGCATGGTCAGGCCCAATATTTCCCCAGCAAAAGTCGTTAGGACCCGCATGGATAATGGGGTTTAATTGTAGGAGTTGTCAGGACCCTCTTAGAAAATGGGACTTAGCTTAAAATTCAAACAGTCGGGTGGCACGGTCATTTCAAAAAAAAATTATTTCCCCAACAAGAGTCGTCAGGACTCGCGAGCATAGGTCTAATCACTAATCCTCAGCAGGCACATTTTTTCATCTAATTAAGAATTTTCAGAACCCGCCTGAATAATGGGACGTAGCTCTAAATACTAATCCCCAGCAAACACATTTTGTTCTCTAATTAAGAATTGTCAGGACCTGCCTGAATAATGGGACGTAACTCTAAATACTAATCCCCAACAAACATGATTTTCATCTAATTAAGAGTTTTCAGGACCCTCCTAGATTATGGGATGTAGCTCTAAGTACTAATCCCCAGCAGACACGATTTGTTATCTAATTAAGAGTTGTCAGGACCCTCCTAGATAATGGGATGTAGCTTTAATCACCAGTCCCCAGTAGATCCCCAGCAGATATAACTCAGATAACAAGACATAGTGAAAAATGATACTTTTGAGAAACATAGCCTAATTTTAAAAGTTTTCACTAGTTAAGAGCTATCAGGACCCTCCTGAATAATGAGATTTAGCTTATAAATTTTAGAAAAAGTTGATAATGGGATTTGATTAGCACTCACAGATGCACCTTGAACCAAACTGGGACGGAAAAATTTCTTTTGGTTTGTTTGTTTTGTTGTGATCAGGTTTAAAGGCAGCAGTCTGAGAGAATATTTTCAAATTTCAAGTTTTGGTAATCAGGCGTACACCTGGAGAACAAGGGAATACTTTTCAAATTTCAAGTTTTAGTAATCAGGCCCCCACCTGGAGAACAAGAGAATACTTTTCAAATTTCAATTTTTGGTAATCAGACGCCCACTTGGAGAACAAGGGAATACATTTCATTTCAAATTTCAAATTTCGGTAACCAAGCACCCACCTGGAGAACAAGGAAATACATTTCAACATTCAGTCTTGGCAATCAGGCGCCCACCTGGAGAACAAGGAATATTATTCAAGTCGCAAGTTTTGATAATCAGGCGTCCACCAGTAAAACAAGGGAACATTGTTCAAATTTCAGTTTTGGCAATCAGGCGCCCACCTGTAGAATAAGGGAATACATTTCAAGTTCTAGTAATAGGGCGTCCACCTGCAAAACAAGGGAACATTGTTCAAAATTCAAGTTTTGGTAATCAGGCGCCCACCTGTAGGATAAGGGAACACGGTTCAAATTTCAGTTTTGGCAATCAGGCACCCATCTGTAGAACAAGGGAATACCTTTCAAATGTCAAGTCTCGGTAATCAGGCGCCCACCTGTAGAACAAGGGAATACATTTCAAGTTTCAAGTTTTGGTAATCAGGCGCTCACCTATAGAACAAGGGAATACAATTCAAGTTTCAAGTTTTGGTAATCAGGCACCCACCTGCAAAGAAAGGAACATGGTTCGAATTTCAAGTATTGGTAATCAGGAGCCCACCTATAGAATAAGGGAATACTGTTCAAATATTAGTTTTGGCAATCAGGTGCCAACCTGTAGAATAAGGGAATGCCTTTCAAATTTCAAGTTTGGGTAACCAGGCGCCCACCTATATAACAAGAGAATAAATTTCAAATACAAGGCAACAACAGTAAGATGCACAAGGCAACAAAGCAACAAAGATCAAGACCAAGATTGAAGATGTAGATAGGTTTTGTTGTAATCTAAAGCTCATAGCTTAGTCTAGCTTCTTTTATTTTTCAAAAGGTGTAATAAGGGGGTCTAGCAATAGTAGCAGTAGCAACAATGAGATCACAGCTTCTGTAGTCCTAGCTACCAAACACTCCAAAACTATACTGAATTAATTCCTTTTTAGCCAAGGATATGTAGGCAACCTCAGAAGCAGGGTGCGGTCAAATCTTTCAAAAATGATTCACACGGAGTATTCAAACGGGCAAAATCGCTCGTATCCGCTCACTTATCTTTACGCGGAAACTCTTCGTGTTTCTGAGCAAAGAGGGGCAGCTGTGAGCACGTGATTTTTGCCCTACATGGATCACTCTCATAAATTCAAATAAAGGATTTCTTTTATATTGTTGATTTTGTGGCATTTTATGTTAATTGCTTGCATTTTTGTCCGTGCATTTTAAATCATATGAAAATACAAAAAGTATGCATTGCATGTAGGGTTTAATTATACATATGCATTGCCTTTACTGTTAGATATTAGACTTTCTTTTCCCTATGTAACTTGTTTCTTTCAAAAAACATGGTAATTCCCTTAGCTTAACATGTTTAATATGAAGTGTTGCTTCTAATTTCTATGTTGGAATCATAATAGAGTTGTCATTAGAACTATTGGTCTTCATGTAGTCAGCCCTGTAGATTTGGTTATTGATGAAGGGTCGATGGGCTTTGAATCCTTAATGTTGTTATGAATTTTAATGTGTGTGTAACCCAGGCTGGGGAGGTTTATTATTATCAGAATGCATCAGTATATGTTTGGTATGGACTCAGCTTTAGGTATGGGTATTTTACTTTGGGCTTGAGCACTCATTAACGTTTTAAGTTTGGGAAGAATCTGATTTTTGTATATCACCTATTTGAGGTAACTTATATAGCATGTTAATAGTGTATTGTTAGCTCTTCTTGTGTATGTACTGGAGTTCTCGAGTCGTTAAAAGCATTTTTTTAAAAAAATTAGTTCATCATTCCCGGGTTTTTTTTGGGAAATTGTGGAATTATTATAGTTTGCTGATCTCGCCAATTTAAATCAAATGTTGCGTAGGCCTGAAATCGCTAGGTTGTAATTCTAAAGTGATGAATAATTAGTGCATTGTCGTAATTGAAGTTATATTTCACCATAAAAATATATGCAATGGTTTCAAAATGATTTTGCACTTAACTCAAGGGATTTTAGTATTTGTACAGCTCCAGTTTTCTTGAATGCTAGCTTGTGATAAATGCTTTGAGCTATCAACTTTGGCCCATCGTTCTTTTTCTTCCTTCAAAGCCCATTGGTTCCTGGATCGAATTTGGGAATCAGTGCAAGGCCCAAATGATATAGGTTGGTTTCATAGATGCGATTCGTTTTAGTGTGGCAATTTCAAGCCTTCCAAGTTAGGTAGCGAATTTAAATTAAGAGGTTTTCCTCTTGTTTAAATTCGGACTTGAACTTGAGGCCCGAGTTTTATGGATGTAATTAACTAGGCTTGCAGAGATAATCTTTAATAGAGAACGATAGTCTATTTAGGATGGTCTTTAAATCAAACGAGGTGCGCCGCGCCAAATAAAATCACAAATTGCGTGGCCCTCTTAATTACTTTATAAATATTTAGAAATTGGGTAATCCCTTTAGCAAATTTGCATGGCTTCCCGCAAAGTTGACAACAAGTTAGTTACTTCAGGCGTGCTATTTAATAATTTTATCTTCCTAACCACGGGTGTGCATTTCATGTGACCCAAATCCAAATCCCAAAACGTTGAGAAAAGTTGTCTCAGATCCGGGTGCATTTCATGTGACAAGATCCAAACACATGTTTTAAACGACGTTCACATTTGTCATAAAATTTAATCAAAAGCGGTAAATAATTTTAAAATTGCACTATAGGATGACATCCTTTAAAATTAGGTAAGAAAGCGAAAATAATAATTGAGCGACCGTGCAAAGACCATAGAACTCGGAAGTGCCTAACACATTCTCCCGGGTTAACAAAATTCCTTACCCGGATTTCTGGTTCGCTGAATGTTAAAAAAAGTCAAATCTTCCTCGATTCGGGATTTAAATCGGTGACTTGGGACACTATTAATTATTCCAAGTGGCGACTTTGAAAATCTCTTCAACAATTCGATCCCATTTTGATTGTCCTTAAATTTGAAAAAATCCCTTAATTATGCCATTCGCGGGATTGTAGTGGTAAAATGGATAGCAATATGCTCTAAGTCCTGGAATTCTTTCATCGCAAACGCGGTCCAACTCTCGCGTTCGCGATCCACATCTTACCTTGACTAAATTTCCTTCTATGCGTTCGCGATACTGGAATCTCGAATGCGATGCATTGCCTAAGAGACCCTTCGCGAACGCGACAATACACCTTCGAACGCGTAGCACAATGCCACTTCAATCCATTAACTCTAATCCTTCTAACGAACGCTAAAAAGCACATGCGAACGTGATGCACTGAGATCACACCCCTTCGCGAACGCGATGCCTAACTCACAAATGCGAAGGAAAATTTCACACCCACCTCCGTCTACTCTTCGCGAACGCAAGGACACTAATGTGAACACGAAGAGATAAATTGACGCAGATGATGAGACAAATTTTCTGCAACTCTACAATATAGAGTATGGCCGATTGACCATCCGAAACTCACCTGAGGTCTCTCGAGACCTCAATAAAAAGCACCAACACATCCTAAAACCTCGTTCAAACTTTATCAATCATCAAAACACCTCAAACAACACCAAAACCATCATTTCACATCGAATTCAAGCCTAAGTTTTCCAAAAACTTCCGAAACACGTTTTTGATCAAAAACTCAACCAAACCACGTCCGATTGACCTCAAATTTTGCACACACATCAAAAATGACATAACGAAGTTAGATGAACTCTCGAAATTTTATTTCGACCCTCGGATCAAAATCTCACCTATCAACCGAAATTCGCCAATATATTAACTTTTCCAATTCAAGTCAAATCCTTCCATGGACTTCTAAAATGCATTCTGATCGCACTCTTAGGTCCTAAATTACCCAACGAAGCTAACCAAATCATAAAATTTCCGATCCTAGTTCATATACATATAAGTCAACTCTTAGTTAAACCTTTTAAGTTCAAAACCTTCAACTGAGACTATTTTCCTCCAAATTCCACTACTAGAAATCTGAAAAAAGCGATCAAAGTTGGTCGCTTATAACCCAAAAAGCGACCAAACATGCCTGGTAGCTATATTGGTGGTCCCTTTTATTTGGGGTTAGCGACCAACTTTGGTCTATAAGCTAAAAGGACCAAATATTCCGGGTTTTGACTATAGTGACCAACTTTAGTGGCTTTATTAATTTAATAATATAAATATGGCGACCAAAGTTGGTCTCTAAATATAAAATATGATTTTTATTCATTATTAATCATTAAAAAGCGACCAACTTTAGTCTCTAATTTAAATATTATATTTTAAAATCTGAACAATAGAGACCAAAATTGCCTAAATTCAAGAATTTAATTTATTTTTTAAAGATAAGCGACCGACTTTGGTCGCTATATTTTCAAAAATTGTATTTCTTAATGGAATAGCGACTAAATGTGGTCGCTTTTTTTAGAAATCTGGGTAAATATCGACCAAGGTTGGTTGTTATTGCCCAGAAAATTATTTTATGCCAACAACAACAACAATTAAAAGCAAGAAAGTACAAAGTTCAATAGAACTAACACATTAAGCTAACAAAACTAAGTTAACGCTTATTACAAGCCCACGCTTATTACACGACCGGGGTGTTCTTTCAGCATCCTCGTCCGAAAGTTAGTGTGCCTTGCTCGATTCATTAGGTGGTTGGCTGCGTATGAATTCCCCACCGTCAGTTGTGAAGCGAACCTATATGAAAAATTATATTGAATTAGTATTTCAAAATTTATATAAAAGTAAATCCAAATACTTAATGAAAAGTAAAAAACTTACATGTATATAGTCGAGGCTCGACCATCCTTTCTGAATCAGTCTCTTTCTTCTTCTTTACAATACGAGTTTCATTTAATATCTCATCTTGCTTCATTGGCATCATAAAGTTGTCTCGTGGCTTTGGTGATTATCCTTGTGATACTATTACTCGGGATAAACTTGGATACAGAGAATAACTTGGATATAGTACCTGACAGGGTGTGTCTTTGATCAATTGTTGATCTCATTAGCTACAATAATAATGAGAAGGCAACGACATGTGTTTCAAAATAGTGATGGTGTAGGTAGGATTTAACATTTTCTAAGTAGATAAAAGAGGCTATAGAGGAATTCTCTACTTCACTTTCCAAGAGGAAACGAAGTTTGATTGATAGTGACAAGGTTGATGAAGATGGAATATTTTTCGTCGATCCTGGCAATTCCCATAAAACGGAGATCATAAGACTCTATGATGACAAAGATAATAGGAAGTTTTGTTCTCAACTTTCTTCCATGTATAATCCGTACAAGCTTAATGTGATATTAGTGATATTTCTTTGGATTCAGAGAGTGATTTGACAGAAAAAAGTATGGAAATGCTCTTAAAAAGAATTAAAGGTAAAATATTTTTCTTGGTAGAGAAGGATGCTAAAAACATTTTACCTTTAATTATTTAAGAGCATTTCCATACTTTTGTCGGTCAAATCATTGTCTGAATCCGAAAAATATCACCAATATCACAGTAAGCTTGTACGAATTAGACTTGAAAGAAAGTTGAGAACAAAACTTCCTATAATTTTTGTCATCATAGAGTCTTATGATCCTCTTTTTATGGGAACTGCTACGATCGACGGAAAATATTCCGTCTTCATCAACCTAGTCACTCTCAATCAAACTTCTTTTCCTCATGGAAAATGAAGTACAAAATTCCTTTATAAGCTCTTCTTTTATCTACTTAGAAAATATTAAATTCCTACCTATACCATCACTATTTGAAACACATGCCATTGCCTTCTCATCATCATTGTCGCTAATGAGAAGAACAATTAAAGACACACTCTGTCAGGTACCGTGTCTTAGTTATTCTTGGTGGAAGTTCCATTACATGTCTAGTAACGTTATCAACCTCTTCTACAAAATCCTCCCGCAATCTATAATTCCAAAACATAAACCAAAATTTCAATTCATATCCTAAAGGTATTCATATCCACAAAAGTTCAAGTCATATCCTAAAGGTTCAATTCATATCCTAAAGCTTCAATTCATATCCACAAAAGTTTAAGTCATATCCTAAAGGTTAACCCATATCCTAAATAGTCCAAGTCATATCCTAATATTTTTAATTTATATCCTATAATTCAATGCACAAGAACAAAACCTAAAAACTAAAAGTTATATTCGTGTCCTACGAGTTTAAACATAAACTAAAAGTTCAATTCATATCCAAAAGGTTCAACTCATATCCTAAAAGGTTTAATTTATATCCCAAAAATTCAACTCAGACCTAAAAGCTTCAATTTATATCCTACAAGTTCATTTCACAAGAACATAACCTAAAAACTAAAAGTTATATTTGTATCCTATGAGTTTAAACATAAACTAAAAGTTCAATTCATATCCTAAAGGTTCAACTCATATCCTAAAGGTTCAATTTATATCCTAAAAATTCAACTTATACCTAAAAGCTTCAATTTATATCCTACAAGTTTAAACATAAACTAAAAGTTATGATTATATCCTAAAAATTCAACACATACCCTAAATCCTAGATTTTTATGAACCCTAGATTTTTATAAAATGTTAAATAATGTTAAATACAACCTAAACCCTGGATTTCTATAAAATACAATGTTAAATAATCAATTGAAATAATAATAAATTAAAACTAATTCATAGCTAATAAAAAAAATTATATTTATACACAACAGATATAAATTATAATTCTAACCTAATTTAGGAGGTGGAGGAGGAGAGAGACGCAGCAGCGGTAGCGGCGATGGCATGGCGGCAGCTGGGCGGTGGTCGTTGGTGGCGTTGTTGGGGCCTCTGGTGCTGGGAGTCGGAGGGGTGGGAGTTGAGTGTGAGAGAGAAAAGAGAGATATTAGGGTAATTTTTAGAAAGAATGGGGGGGGAGGGGGGGGGTTTCCCGATTTTGACAGTACTGGAATTAAAAATATTGGTCGCTATTTTGGTAGCTAAATAAGTTTTAAATTTTTAATAATAGCCACCAATGTTGGTCGCTATTTTTTGACCGTTCGACCAAAATGGCGATCAAAGTTTATCGCTATTTCCAAAAAAATTATACTCTTAATTCAATTTTAAATTATGTACATATGTAGTATAAATTTAGGATTTTAATTCAATTTAAGCTCTCTCTCTCTCTATATATATATATATAAGCTACGTATTTGATATAGTATTACTTAATACACTTATACTCAGTGTATAGTATAGCGTAAGTATATATATCAGATTTAAATCAGATTTAATTATATTTATATAATATTTACATTAATTATATGATTATTAAAATTGTATAACTGGGTTTCATGTAAGCGACCAAAGTTGATTGCTAAGTGCCTACCCTTTATTTAGCGACCAACGTTGGTCGCCAATTTTATATTATATATATTTATATTTTATAACTTTTTTAAAACTAATAAATAATTATTAAAATTTTGTATGTGGGTCCCACTTTAGCGACCAACATTGGTCGCTAGTCTCAGTATAATTTTGACCAAACAAGTCTGACCAGTCCAGTCAATATTTTGATTAATTTAGCAACCTAATAGCGACCAACCTTGGTCGCTATTTTGTTTCAACTATTTATTTTATTATTTTCGCTAGTTTAGCGATCAGTTTTGGTCGCTTTTTTCCACATACCAACTTTCGCCGCTAAATTTTGGTTGCTTTTTTTCGAAATTTTAGTAGTGTCCTTCCGATTACTTTGAAAACAAAAACCAACAATTTACATATGTCGGAATACACGACACGGGGCAAATCATGTCTGAGAACTGGTGATCAAAGTGCAAAAGCTTAAAATGACCGGTCAGATCGTTAAACTATTATTATTTTTTTATTCTGAAAATTGTGGAGACGAACTACTCCTAGAAAAATTTAAAGAGAAAAGAATCCATTTTCTAGATACTCGTTTCATGATGATTGACCAGTTAGGTCATAACTCTCTATTAAAGATTAGCTGAACACTTTGCAAATTGTGCAGCTTGGCGTGCATCATGCATGCTCATTAATAATTCTTATATTATTATGGTGGTTGTGCGTGGTCTAAGGCTAGCTAATACTAATATAATAATCGAAGAACAACTTCCCCAGATTTTTTAATTTTGTTTCTGTTATGAAATAATATAAAAGACAAGAACAATAATGCAAGAACAAGAGCAATAAAGAGAAGAGTAGAGAGAGTTCTTCTTATTGATACTTAGAGAATGTTAGGAGTGTATTACAATGGTAGAAGACCCCTTTATTTATAGGGAGTGGGATGATCTAGCTACCAATAATAGGACTCTAGAATCTCTCTAATTAAAGACATTCACCTTAAATAGAAGTGTATTTATAACACTCCCCCTTGAATGTCTATTCAATGATGTGCCTCGTTAAAACCTTAAAACAAAACCCAATGGAAAAATTAAAGTAAGGAAAAAGAGTACACATGTTTGAATATGCGCCTATTGGTTGCCTCGTTAAAAACCTCGCAAGGAAAACCCAGTGGGACAAAACCTTGTAAGGGAAAAAGAGTGCAACGCGCCTTAACTCCCCCTGATAAGAACATCAATTTATGTCCTTAAGTCTTCGCATTCCGATCTTGTGAACTAGCTTCTTGAAGATTGACTTTGGTAGAGATTTTGTGAACAAATCAGCCATATTGTCGCTTGAACGAATCTGTTGAACATTGATATCACCATTCTTTTGAAGATCATGTGTGAAGAATAACTTTGGTGAAATATGCTTCGTTCTATCTCCTTTTATGAATCCTCCCTTCAATTGAGCTATACATGCTGCATTGTCTTCATACAAAGTTGTGGGTAGTTTATCATACTTCAAACCACATTTGTCTTGGATATGATGTATTATCGACCTTAACCACACACACTCCCGACTTGCTTCATGAATAGCAATTATCTCGGCATGATTAGATGAAGTAGCCACAATTGATTGCTTAGTCGATCGCCAAGATATGGCGGTGTCTCCACAGGTAAACACATAACCCGTTTGAGATCGAGCCTTGTGTGGGTCGGACAAATATCCAGCATCAGCATAACCAACAAGATCCGGGCTGCAATTCTTGCCATAAAATAAGCCCATATCGGTAGTTCCCTTTAGGTACCGCAATATGTGTTTGATAGGAGCCGAGCTAAATCTTGCTAAGACATTAACTGAAAAGGATATGTCAGGCCTTGTAGTATTTGCAAGATACATTAGTGCGCCAATTGCGCTAAGATATGGTACTTCAGGACCAAGTAGCTCTTCATTCCTTTCTTGTGGTCGGAATGGATCTTTGTTCACATCAAGTGATCGAACAACCATCGGTGTACTTAAAGGATGTGCTTCATCCATGTAAAACCGTTTCAGTACCTTTTCTGTATAGGTAGATTGATGAACAAAAATTCCGTTTGCCAAATATTCAATTCGCAAACCAAGACATAGTTTAGTCTTTCCGAGATCTTTCATCTCGAATTCATCCTTTAGATAATCAATTGCCTTTTGGAGTTCTACAGGGGTTCCAATAAGGTTTATGTCATCGACATATACGGCAAGTACAACAAATTCCGATGTTGTTTTCTTTATAAAAACACACGGGCAAATGGCGTCATTTATATAGCCTTCTTTTAACAAGTACTCACTAAGACGATTATACCACATTCGTCCTGATTGCTTTAGACCATACAAGGACCTTTGCAATTTAATTGAAAACATTTCCCGAGATTTCGAATTGTGCGCGTTTGGCACCTTGAGTCCATCGGGAATTTTCATGTATATCTCATTATCAAGTGAACCATAAAGATAGGCAGTAACCACATCCATTAAGTGCATGTCAAGCTTTTCATGGACAGCAAAACTTATGAGATAACGAAAGGTTATCGCATCCATTACAGGCGAATATGTCTCTTCATTATCGACACCAGGCCTTTGAGAAAAACCTTGTGCAACAAGGCGTGCCTTATATCTTTGTACCTCGTTTTTCTCATTTCTTTTGCGTACAAAGACCCATTTATAGCCGACAGGCTTAACACCATTAGGTGTTTCAACTATAGGGCCAAAAACTTCACGTTTTGCCAGCGAATTCAATTCTGATTGAATTGCTTCTTGCCACTTTGGCCAATCCTGTCTTTTTCGACATTCTTCAACAGATTGAGGTTCGAGATCCTCACATTCTTGCATAATGCTAGATGCTACATTATAAGCAAAGGCATTATCCACCACAATATCCACTCGATTAATATTTGCCTCAATATTAATTGGATTTAGGGATAGTTCCGTATTTTCCAGAGTCTCGGGCTCAATGGATTCTTCATGAATCTCAGAATTTGTTAAATCATGAGATTCTTTCGTGGTGTCATTTTGATCGTTCTTTTTCCTCTTTCTAGGATTTCGATCTTTGGAGCCTAATGGTCTGCCACGCTTCAGGCGTGCATTGGACTCATTGGTTATGACACTAGATGATTGTCCAACAGGGACATCAATACGGATTGGAACATTTTCCGCGGGAATGTGGGATTTTGTTATCCTCTTCAACTCCGTAAATGCGTCAGGCATTTGATTTGCTATTCTTTGCAAATGGATAATCTTTTGTACCTCTCTTTCACAAATAGAGGTATGTGGATCAAGATGAGATAATGATGCATTTTTTCACAAAATTTCCCGTTTGGTTTCACCAACTTCTCCCCCTAATTTTGGGAAAAGTGTCTCATCAAATCGACAGTCTGCAAATCGTGCAGTAAACAAGTCGCCTGTCAATGTTTCGAGGTAGCGAATGATGGAGGGCGATTCAAACCCAACATATATTCCTAACCTTCTTTGCGGACCCATTTTGGTGCGGGATGGCGGTGCTATAGGCACATATACTGCGCATCCAAAAATTCTTAAATGGGATATATTGGGTTCATGACCCAAAACCAATTGCAACGGGGAATACTTGTGGTAATTCGTCGGTCTGAGACGAATTAGCATTGCTGCATGTAAGATGGCGTGACCCCATACCAAAGTGGGAAGCCTCGTTCTCATAAGTAATGGCCTTGCAATCAACTGCAGGCGTTTAATTAACGATTCTGCAAGACCGTTTTGAGTGTGAACATGAGCTACAGAATGTTCAACTTTTATCCCGATTGATAAGCAATAATCATTAAATGCTTGGGATGTAAACTCAGCAGCATTATCCAGTCTAATGGACTTGATTGGATTATCTGGAAATTGTGCTCGTATTCGAATTATTTGTGCCATTAATTTCGCAAACGCAAGGTTGCGTGATGACAACAGGCACACATGAGACCATCTACAGGATGCGTCTATCAAGACCATGAAATACCTAAACGACCCACTAGGTGGGTGAATAGGTCCACAAATGTCCCCTTGTATACATTCCAGAAACGTGGGTGACTCAGTCCCAACCTTTGTTGGTGATGGCCTGATAATCAACTTGCCTTGATAACACGAAGTGCAAGGATATTCATTATTCGAAAGAATTCATCAAATTCTTTAACGGATGCCCATATGAGCTTTCTATAATCCGTCTCATCATGACCGATCCTGGGTGTCCCAATCGATCATGCCAAAGTACAAAGGTATTGGAATCAGTAACCCTTTGGTTTACTGTTGAATGTGCCTCAATTGCACTAATTCTTGTCCAATACAGGCCACAAGATAAAGACGGGAATTTCTCAATAACCCTCTTTTGGCCGGAGACATTCTTTGTGATGACGAGATATTCAAGATTATCTTCATCCATTGTCTCAATATGATAGCCATTCCGGTGTACATCTTTAAAACTCAACAAGTTTCTCTTAGACTTGGAGGAGAACATTGCATTCTCTATGTTTAACGTCGTGCCTTTGGGCAGAGTTACAATTGCTCTTCCGGAGCCCTCAATCAATTTACTACTTCCAGAGATTGTAGTAACGTTTGCCTTACACATATTTAGTTGAGAGAAATATTTCTTTTCTTTGAGTATTGTATGTGTAGTACATGAATCAACTAGGCAAATACTTTTACAGTTGGACGTTGATCCAAGTTCGCTTTGTGAGATATCCATATTTGCTATCCCATAGTTTGACATACAAAAGAGATACACGAACATAAGAATAAACAAGTTCAATTCGTTTGTGTCACATAATATTTTCAAAATCTGCTGCTAACAGTTGACTAACAAAATCAGATATGTTATCCATAATTGATTACTTTGCAGTTTGAAAATTTCAGTTTAAGCATTTTCTTCAAACAATCGATTGTTAAACACAAACAATCGATTGTTGAACATTGACAATCGATTGTTAAACACACACAATCGATTATTTGCTATTTTGAAAAACTTCAGATCACACTGTCTTAAGACAATCGATTGTTATGCATAGACAATCGATTGTTGGCTATTTTAAAAAATTCCAGAGCACACTGTTTTAAGACAATCGATTGTTATGCATAGACAATCGATTGTTGGCTATTTTGAAAAATTCCAGAGCACACTGTTTTAAGACAATCGATTGTTATGCATAGGCAATCGATTGTTGACTATTTTGAAAAATTCCAGATTACACTGTCTTAACGACAATCGATTGTTAGACAAAGACAATCGATTGTGGATGATTTTTGAAAAATTTCAGATTACACTGTCTTAACGACAATCGATTGTTAGACAAAGACAATCGATTGTCGATCAATTGTTTTTCAGCTTTAATGCGAAAATATTAGATAATCGACTAGTTTTTCAGGCTAGTCGATTACCCCTACTGGAAAATAAAAATATTATTGATATTTGAGCATATTGAAGACATTCTAAAGAACTACTGCTAACATTGCATGAACTAACTAATACGAGCTAATACTAATGACTATTAGTTTATTCACTAACTAATACAAATAAGTAGAACAAAATCAAATAACTCCATCTTCTTTCATCACGGACCCATCAACGATTAGGTGGTCTATTTTCCCCTCGGGTTGCTCAAAGAAGTCTGCCACATCCAGGTGGGTGATGTCCAAGTTGTCGTCATAGACAAAATTTGTTTCAGGGCCTTTTCTCTTTCGAGATGCTTGATAAAGGTCAACCAAGTGTCTTGGTATACGGCAAGTCTTTTACCAGTGTCCTTTCCCACCGCAACGACAACATATAGTTTCTGAACCATTTGCCTTAGGATCTTCATGACCCCATTTCTGCTTTCGGTGGTTATCTCTCCTTGGGGGTTGACGGACTTCATTGGAATTTCTTCCTTGTCTACATCCCTGGCTATGACCCCGTTTACGACCATGACCATGGCCCTTTTCATGTTTGGCATAATGAGAGTGCACCTTATCTGCTTCAGGCAGTGGTGTGGACCCAGTGGGTCGATTTTCGTGATTTCTCATGAGCAGGTCATTATTTCGCTCAGCCACTAGTAGAAGAGAAATCAGTTCAGAGTACTTTGTAAAGCCTTTCTCTCTGTACTGTTGTTGCAGTACCATATTGGAGGCATGAAACGTTGTAAACGTTTTCTCAATCATATCATAATCGGAGATTTTATCTCCGCATAGCTTCAATTTAGAAGTAATTCTGAACATTGCAGAATTATATTCAGAAACGGACTTAAAGTCCTGGAGCCTCAGATGAGCCCAATCATATCGTGCTTGTGGCAGAGTGACCAACTTCAGGTTGTCATATCTCTCCTTTAAGCCGTTCCACAAGATGAGTGGATCCTTGACGGTGAGATATTCAATCTTCAAACCTTCATCAAGGTGATGGCGCAAGAAAATCAAGGCCTTCGCACAGTCTTGGGTGGATGCTTTTTCTCTATCTTTGATGGTGTCTCCGAGACCCATAGCATCTAAGTGGATTTCAGCATCCAACACCCATGTCATATAGTTCTTGCCCGAAATTTCAAGGGCAACGAACTTTCTTTTCGTAATGTCAGACATAATCGAAAATTAAATTAGGAAGAGTGAAATACCTTAGATTTTTTCGAGAATGGTTCTTGAGACGGTAGAGTCTCGTGCTGATAACGTGTTATGAAATAATATAAAAGACAAGAACAATAATGCAAGAACAAGAGCAATAGAGAGAAGAGTAGAGAGAGTTCTTCTTATTGATACTTAGAGAATGTTAGGAGTGTATTACAATGGTAGAAGACCCCTTTATTTATAGGGAGTGGGATGATCTAGCTACCAATAATAGGACTCTAGAATCTCTCTAATTAAAGACATTCACCTTAAATAGAAGTGTATTTATAACAGTTTCGATGTTTTAGACTGATTATTTTCTTTTGGTAATTAAATTTTTATATACCAGGAAAAATATTTACAATCAATACAGAATCCTTACTGATATTCTTATACTTCTTCTCCCTCCCTCGTACACTCTATTATATTGCTATCAATCTATTCCTCTATCTATTAAGTTGGATAGTAATCCAATCTACTTAGAGCTTTTCCTATTTTACTGTTACTTTTACAATGCACTTCTTGTACAATTAGCTTGCTAACAATAGTCATGTGCATGCTTTAGACTGATTAAATAGGGTAAATACTAATTACCATCACCTGGTGTTTAAATTATCAGAAAATGTCCAGACTAAACTTAGAGAAAAGAGCACACACGGACAAAGTTAAATGTATGACTTCACACGGACAAAGTTAAATGTATGACAAAGTTATATTTTGAATTAATTCGAAATTGACTGGCTGTTGACTTACATTGGCGATATTATTATTCACGTATGTACAAAAGTAAGAATTGGGGAAATATTCTGGGTATTTGGTAAATGATAATAACAGCTGATACTACTAGTTTTTCAACTACTTCAAATTACATGCAAATGTCCAAAACATACAGAAGTGCCAGCACATGCACATGGCTATTATAACATGATGGATCACTTAATTTGCTAGTGGGGACATACACTAGCTAATACTATAAACTATAGTCAAATTAAGTTAATTAATTTTCAAGCTTTTTATTATAAAACGAGCTACTTTCTCAATTATATTGTAGTAGCACTAGTTGTTGAGTTAAAAGACTACTTAGCATTTAAGTCTAAACACATACATTGTTGAGTGTTGTATTTTTATTGTATTTTTATTGTATATTGCATGTATACTGTACATTGGGCTGCTACTTTACTTTTAGGCCTGTTGTAGTTTTGGGTCGGTTTTAGCCCAACCCTTTTTTGTAAGACTGACCCAAGATATCAGGGTCAGTCATATTGTTTATAGGGATTGTAGAGGGTTCCGGATTTGTACAGAAAATAGAGAATCCATTTTTTATTCCAGACAGTTCTGAAAGAGATGAAGTTTCTCTCTCTTCTCTCCATCTCTGATTCTCCATGTTTTCATGGTATCAGAGCGTGGTTCTTCTTCTCGGATGTCTCCTCTCTGTTATTAGTCCTTTCGGTCCAGCATTATTGAGTTATCGGTGGTGATTCTGAATTTTTTTTGCGATTTGTTGGTGAAATCGGAGATGTTTTCAGCCCTTTTCTATGGATTGTTGTTGCCTTCTCACGCGTGGTGTTTAAGGTAAAATTCCGACACCTTTCGCGGTTGATTCCGACGGATTCAGAAGCGTTGGATTTACACTGAACAAAGCTAGGATTTTCTTTGAATTTTGAAGGTCGTTCTTCTCCGGTAGCGTAAAAGTCCAGTAACCCTATTCTCACTTTCATTAAGAGCTTGCATGTGTTTTTGCTGGAAAATCTGGTGTATCGAGTAGTTCACAGATATTGAACCAATTTCTCTTCATCACTGTTGTTCTGTTTCTGATAACAAATATGAATCCTAATAATACTTCACTCATTGACCCTACAAACCCTTTCTTTGTTTACTCTTCTGATGTTCCTGGTATTTCACTTGTTCCTATTCCATTTTTGGGTAGTGGTTATGGGGGTTGGAAGAGGAAGATGATAGTTGCCTTGTCTGCTAAGAATAAAATTGGTCTTGTTGATGGTACCTGTCCCTGACCAGATACTAACCTGGCTGAACAAAAATTATAGGACAAATGCAATAATATGGTAATCTCCTGGTTGACTGCATATTTGTCTCCTCAAATAGCTGAGAGTGTGCAATACTCTAAGACTGCACAGAGTATATGGGCACAACTCGAAGCCAGATATGGCACAGCCAATAGGACCAAAATCTTTGAACTTAAAAGAGAACCCTCTCACACTTCTCAAGGACCCCTAGATATAGCATCATATTTTAACAAATTCAAAGGGTTGTGGGATGAGTTAGGAGCAGTATGTACAAATCATGGCCAAAGATGTATTTGTGCTGCCAAAACTGGCATCATACAGGAGGATGAGGAGAATAAGGTGTTTCAATTCCTCATGGGTCTTAATGAGACATAATGGGGGTAAGGAGTAACTTGCTAATGATGCAGCCTCCCCTACCCTCGGCAGTGTCTATAACATTCTCCTCAATGATGAAAAACAAAGAGAAGTTCAGTCTATTTCCCAGTTCAATCCTGATACTATGTCCTTCAGTGTCAACACAAACAAAAATTCTACACCTTCTTTTGGAATGAGTCAGGTTGCAGTGCGCAACTCTTCTCCTCTCAGACAGTATGCCCAAATAGTTACTTTTGACCTATCCAGAGGACCTCTATTCTGTAGATATTGCAAGAAGTCTGGGAACTTAATTGATCAGTGTTACAAACTTCATGGGTTTCCACAAAGCACCAGGTTTAACAAAGGGAAGAGAACTGCTGCTGCCCATGTAACCACTGGTGCTGATTTTACTTCCTTCACTTCTTCTGATGGATACACTTCTAATGTTCCTGGAAATCCCACTAAGGGTAATTCATCTGTCCCAAATGTGGATGGACATGGATCTGTAATCCCTGGCTTGAGCAGGCAATATTATGATCAATTGATGACTCTGTTGCAACAGTCCAAGTTGGGGGACTCCACTGCTCAGACCTCCCCTCCTATTTGTGCTGCCAATTTTGCTGGTACTATGTTTGCTGGTACTATGCTAACTGAGAGTCCTATTTCTGATTCCAAACTTTGTCTGCTTACTCATATTGCTTCTGTCTCCTGGATAATATATTCAGGGGCTTCTGATCATATGACATCTAATAAAAGCTTACTCTTTAACATCACACCTTTACCTGTACCTTATCTTGTAACCCTTCCTAATGGATACAAAGTTAAAGTGACTTCCACAGGATCTTTTGCATTAACTCCCTCCATCACTCTTCATAATGTACTGTTTTTTCCCTCTTTCAAACACAATTTTATTTCTGTCCACAAACTAGTAAAACAGTTGCACTGTATTGTCTTGTTTACTGCAACTTCCTGTTTCCTTCACATGTTACAGGCCCCTTCTCTGAAGATGCCTCTGGATCTTGGTAAAGAGTAGGCTGGTCTGTACAAGTTTGCTTGGGTGCCTTCTTCACCTTCTTCTGTTAATTGTTGCTCCTCTGCTTCTGTATGCTCCATTTTTTATTCTTGTACTCATTTTTGTTCTTCTAACCATAAATCTGTTGTTTTGAATTCCAATGTAAATAGTTCCATTTGTAATAATAATACTGATGCAAATGACATGAATTACATTTGGCATTTAAGACTGGTTCATATTCCATTTGCAAACATGAAACACATTCCTGCTTTGTCCTTTTCTTTTGCTTCCAAACAACCTTTCCTTGTTCTATATGTCCTATGGCTAGGCAAACTAGACTTCCTTTCCCTGACAGATCAATCAGTACATGTAGACCTTTCCAACTGATTCATGTAGACACTTGGGGCCCTTATCACACACCCACCTCCTCTGGCTCAAGGTACTTTCTTACTATAGTTGATGATTTTTCTAGAGCAACCTGGACACATTTACTGGGGTCTAAAAGCAATGCTTTCATCCTTCATAAGTCCTTTCGGTGTATGGCTAAGACTCAATTTAATGCTACTGTCCAAACTATCAGAAGTGATAATGGTTTGGAATTGGGGTCTAGTCTTGATGGTATCTCTTTTTTCAACCAACAGGGCATTATTCATCAACCTATATGTCCCCACACTCCTCAACAAAATGGTATTGTTGAAAGAAAACATAGGACCCTCCTTGAAGCCTGTAGAGCTTTACTCTTTCAATCCAAATTACCTATCCATTTTTTGGGGGATTGTTTATTGACTGCTACCTACTTTCGTAATAGGATACCATCCAGAATCCTTCACAACAAATCCCCTTATGAAATATTGTATGGGAAGGCTCCTACTTATTCACATTTAAGGGCATTTGGCTGTCTTGCCTATGCCACTGTGCCAATCCCACAGAGAGATAAACTGAAGCCTAGAGCCATTTCTTGTATCTTTTTGGGATATCTCTTTGCCAAAAAGGGTTACAGGCTGTATGACTTAACTACAAAGTGCTTTGTGTCTAGGGATGTTATTTTTCATGAAACTTGTTTTCCTTTTGACTCTGCTTCTGTTGTTACCTCTGGTACTTCTATTTCTCCTTCTCCTTCTGTCCCTTCCCCTGAGCATCCCTATTCTGAGATTGATCTGTCTGTTCCCATTTGCCCTTCTCCTTCTGCTCCTTTTCCTTCTGCTTCCATCCCTATTCCTCTTCTTTTTCTCCCTCACTACTTTCTGATCTTAACCTTCTGCTTCCAGTACTCTTTTCAATCCTGATACTTCTCCTCATGCTATTTCTTCCTCTACTGTTCCTACTAGCCACAGAAGATCTGGCATGCAACATAATCCTCCCTCTTATCTCAATGATTATGTTTGTCACTTATCTTCCTTTTCTGGCTCTTCCTCCTCTTCTTCTCCTTTGGAATCTGAACCTCTCTATTATTCTCAAGTTGCATCAGTCCCAGCATGGCAAGATGCCATGAGCAAGGAGTTTGAGGCTTTGGATGCCAACCATACTTGGGATATTGTTCCTCTCCCTCCTGGTAAAAAGCCCATAGGCTGCAAATAGGTTAATAAAGTTAAATATAAAGCTGATGGTAGTGTTGAAAGATACAAGGCTAGGCTTGTTATTAGGGGTGACACTCAAATTGAAGGAGTTGAATTCACATAAACCTTTTCCCCTATGGTCAAAATGTCTACTGTTAAATGCTTAATTGATGTGCTGTTAAGAAACATTGGAGTCTGTTTCAACTTGATGTTAACAATGCCTTCTTGCATGGTGACCTTGATAAGGAGGTGTATATGAAGCTTCCTCCAGGTTTGTGTGTTTGTGCCTCTTCTGATCCCTCTGTTTCTGCACCCCTTGTGTGCAAGTTACAAAAATCCCTTTATGGATTGAGATAGGCTTCCAGGCAGTGGTATGCCAAATTGTCTCATGCTCTATACTCCAGAGGCTATGTCCATTCTATGAATGACTACTCTTTATTTGTCAAGGGCCAGCCTGGGTGTCTTGTGGTCCTGGCAGTGTTTGTGGATGACATTATTATCACTGGAGATGATGTTGCTAAACTTTTTGCCCTCAAGCACTTCCTGGATGACCAGTTCAGGATCAAAGACCTTGGGTCTTTGCATTATTTTCTGGGCATTGAGGTGTCTACTGTTGCTGGTGGTGTGCTCCTTAATCAGCACAAGTTTGTATCTGATTTGCTGCATCAGTTTGACTGTGTGGATGTCTCCCCTGTGGTATGTACTTTGGACCTTAATACCAAGTTACATGCTGATTCTAGTGATCTTTTCTCCTCTCCTGAATATTACAGGAGCTTGGTTGGCAAGCTCCTCTTCTTGACACATACCAGACCTGACATTTGTGTTGTTGTTCAACATCTGAGTCAGTTTTTGAAGGCTCCTAGAGTCCCTCACATGTCTGCTGCCCTGCATGTTCTTAGGTATCTTAAGGGCTCTATGGATTTGGGGCTCTTCTATTCTGACACTCCTGACTTTTCAGTGCATGCCTTTTCAGACAGTGACTGGGCAGCTTGCCCTGACACTGGCAGATCTGTTACTGGTTTCTCTGTGATTTTGGGTGGCAGCCTAGTCAATTGGAAGTCCAAGAAACAGCCAGTGGTCTCCTTATCCTCTGCTAAGGAAGAATACAAGGCCCTCAATAAGGTGGTTGCTGAATTATCTTGGCTTTGTCGATTGCTTACTGACCTTGGTGTTTCTATTTCCTTTCCTTTTTCGCTTTTTGTGATAACCAGGCTGCTTTGCATATTGCAAAGAATCCAGTTTTTCATTAGCGGACCAAGCATATTGAGGTCGATTGTCATTTTGTTCGTACCAAGCTCACTGATGGTCTGATTTCTCTCTCTCATGTCTCCACTTCTCACCAGTTGGCTGATGTTCTCACCAAGTGTTTGCCTGGCACTGTTCATTATCGTCTTTTGGCCAAGTTGAAGGTGGTCTCCCCCTCCAACTTGAGGGGGGTGTTGAGCTAAAAGACTACTTAGCATCTAAGCCTAAACACATACTTTGTTGAGTGTTGTATTTTTATTGTATCTTTATTATATATTGCATGTATATTGTACATTGGGCTGCTACTTTACTTTTGTGCCTGTTTTAGTTTTGGGTCGGTTTTAGCCCAACCATTTTTGTAAGACTGACCCAAGATATCAGGGTCAGTCATATTGTTTATAGGGATTCTAGAGGGTTCCGAATTTGTACAGAAAATAGAGAATCCATTTTTTGTTCCAGATAATTCTGAAAGAGATGAAGTTTCTCTCTCTTCTCTCCATCTCCGATTTTCCATGTTTTCACCTAGAAAAAAATTCAAACCACTGAGATTCAGCATATATAGTGCATGCAGAGGCTCATAAGGCAGTATTTCAACTTTCTCATATTCCTATAAGAAAGCAAAGTGATTAAATTTCCCACTATTTAAGTGATTGCTTGGACTTGATCGGTAAAAAGCAGATCCTCATTACAGGGAACTTGCTCAAAACAAAGGGTCTCTCTAACCTTTTTCTTTTTTAAATACGTTTTGGTACCGAAGAGACTCATAAAGAATTGACAGCATGCATGAATATTCTCTACATGATCTTTTTATTTTTACGACTTCAATAAATCCTACTTCTGGTATCTAACTTTTCATGCACTTATTTTCGTGTTCTTTTCATGCACTTATTTTTGTATTTTCTCAGTATCAAGTATAGACACGGAGTCGGGATTTTGAATTTAAGGATTCTAAATTATAGGAAAGATAACTTATTGGGTTCTACATAAATTATTAATATATATTAAGTTAATTATATCGTATCGTTTTATGAATACAATTTTTGCATAGATTGTATTGTTTGTTGTTGTTAAATAATATTTTGATGTTTGGTTTAACTAGTAACTGATAAGCTTATTAAAATATGCTCAATTACTCAAACATTAAATTTATCAAGAATTACGCTTAAAAATAATTTAAGAACTATAATAAAGAAAAGAACGAAAATTAGCATAACAAAGGAATTGGAGTTAATATCACATTAGGAGAAAAAATGAAACAAAAAAAAAAGGGAATCCTATACCTTTTATATTGGAGTTAGAAGCTGCGGGAGTTTTGTAAAAAAAGGGACGAAGTCAAAGTAGGTTATAGATTGACAATTTGGAGTTGAAATAAAATTTAAAAAAAGATAAAAAGTAAAATAGAGTTATAGAGTATTAAGTTAGGGCATAATTGGAAAAAGAAAAGGAAATAATCCCACCATTCTAAATCAATTATTTCAAAAAATGAGAATTTTCATTATTCCAGACCAATGAATGTAACAATACAATACAACCAATTTTATTGAAACAATCAAAAGAAACATGGGTGTAGAATAATAATACAATACGATACAATATGTAACAATCATTCAAACAAGCTGTTAACCAGAGGTCTTGTGTTCGAGCTCTGGCTAAGAACAAATCCTTGACAAGGAACGCTTCTCCTTGAATGATGTTCTATACGATACGAATCCAAATATAATCGGGCTCAAATACGAATAGATGGAAAACCAAAAATAGTACAGGGCAGTACTCTCTTTTGATGAAGACCTGCTTTATTTTGTTACTTTTACAGCAACAAAACCTGCTTTAATCTTACTCCACGAGAAATATATATATATATATATATATATATATATATATATATATATATATATATATAAGTAAAAGAAAAAGGATATTAACCGTACAAGTTATATTCACTTTGCTATTGCTAGGTACTACTCCTCACATGCATAGATTGTACATATATTTGGAAGTGGAGGACCCCGGCAATCTCCTTTCTTTCAACTTATAATAATGATGTGATTATTACATCTCTATCAAAGTCCTTATCCTGCGTATTATATATTTATGAGCTGTGTCACTCTCGATTTATATGAATTTATTTAATTGGATATGAAGTTTAAAAAAATAAAGAAATTTTTTGAATTCGTGATGTACAATGGGACACAAATATTTTGTGCGGCTATAAATTATTATATACGAATAAATTATTTCTAAATTTAAAAAGAAATTATTTTTTTGGCAACAATGACTAAAGAAAAATATGTTCACAAAGTAGATAAAGTATCATTTATGAATCCACACGTACTACGTAATAATACTAATAGATTCTTTCTGGTATAGCGTAAATGACTACTCTAAATAGGATCAACCTAACATAATTTTAATTTTACTGTACAAAATATAATCAATTTTAATTTGACGCAGAATATCCTGTCTCTCACACACCCCCCACCCCACCACGAAAACAAAAAAGGAAGACATAATTCCAATTTGACATAGTAATAGTCCCCCAGCTTTCTGTATGGATAAAAGTCCTTATCTATCATTAAGAATCCACGTACTACGTAATAGTAATACGCTCCTTATTACTTTCTGGTATAGCGTAAATGACAAGTACTCTATGATTGGGTCAACCTAATCATAATTTTGATTTTATTATGCAAAATTTAATCAATTTAGATCTGCCGCAGATTCTGTCTCTCACATCCCCACATGACCACGAAAACAAAGAAGGAACACATAATTCCAATTTAATATATAATCATCCTCTGTTTAGGGTGAATTGGGATTTAGGAATTGAGTAAAACAAGAAAAAGAAAATCAAAGTAAAAATGAAAAGGAAAATCAAGTTGAATGAATTTTCAACTTATAACAACTTCAAACAACTGGTTTATACATTTTGTGTATACTAAGTAGTTCTGAATACAACCTTGTCTAGTCTAATTTTTTCGTCGTTTCTTATCAAATATGACTTTATTTGGTGCTTGAATTTAAAATTTATTAATTAAAAATAGAGGAATATTTACATCCCACCACAACATTTGATGATCTTGATTGGATTTAATTATTTATTTCGAAAGACAAAAAACAACTCGTGGATTAAAATGTCACCTGATTCATTTACCTGCCTAAATTTAATTTGTAGCCTTGGATTATTAACAGTATCATCCTCAAAGTTAATTCTTTTCCTAAATTAGACTGCCTCTGACCATATTATTGTATGAATGCTTCAAGTTATTTACCATCCTAAATTTGATTCTTGGATTAATAATATAATACTGTCTTTGTAGAGAGTTTTGGAGAAGTAAGTTTTTTGTATTGCTCACCAAAATATATATAGAGTACAGAGAAATCAAAACCTACCAACTATAGGATTGTACGATAATGAAGGAAAATCAAAACCTACCAACTATAGGATTGTACAATTAATGAGAGAATATTCTACCAATAATAAAAAGATACACAAAAGATATTTACAATATTTCCTAATACGCCCCCTCAAGATGGAGGGCCGAAGGACACGCCAATCTTGGACATCAGCAGAAGAAGCCGAGGACGAGATAAGTGCTTGGTGAGAGCATCAGCAAGCTGATCAGCAGAGGATACGTGAGCAACACGAAGGGACCCATTTTGGACCAATTGACGAACAAAGTGATAATCAATGGAGATGCGTTTCATGCGAGAATGAAACACAGGGTTGGTACAGAGATAAGTGGCGCCAATGTTGTCACTGTAAATGACAGGAGCAGCCGGAAGAGGGACATGAAGCTCGCGCAGCAGGGAATGAAGCCAACGTACTTCAGCGGCAACAGAAGCAATGGCACGATACTCAGCCTCAGTAGATGATCGCGCAACGGAACGCTGCTTTTTGGAGCTCCATGAAATAGGATTTGGCCCTAGAAAAACAACATAGGCACCAGTTGAGGAGCGGTCATCACAGTTTCCACCCCAATCAGCATCAGAGAAACAATGCAGAGGTATAGCAGATGAAGGACGCAGCCAGATGCAAAAGTCACGCGTCCCATTCATATACCGGAATAGGCACTTAACTGCACCCCAATGAGTGACAGTAGGAGCATGCATGAACTGCGAGAGTTTATTCACAGCAAAGGAGATATCAGGACGAGTGAAGGAGAGATACTGGAGGCCCCCAAGGGCCTGTCGATAGGCGGATGCGTCGGCAGGGGGCGAGCCGTCAGTCAGATGAAGGCGAGTTGACGCCGCTGTTGGCGTCTGAACAGGATTTGACTCCAGCATATCATGACGAGTCAAAAGATCAACAACATATTTACGCGGAGAAAGAAAACACCCCTTGGAGCTGCGCAGAACTTCAACACCAAGAAAGTAGCTTAGACACCCATGTCATTAAGAGAAAACTGAGACCCAAGAGAGTCAATCACACGGTTCAAGAAAGCAGAATCATTACCAGTCAATATGAGATCATCAACATACACCAAAAAGTAGGTCGTAATACCAGAGTGCTAAAAGACGAAGAGCGAAGTGTCAGAGGTAGTGTTGACGAAACCCATGGTCAGAAGGCTTTGGCGGAGCGTACTGTACCATGCCCGGGGTGCCTGTTTGAGACCATAAATAGCTTTCTGTAACTTACAGACATAAGATGGATAGGCTTTGTCAACAAAGCCCGGTGGTTGTGCCATATAAACATCCTCTGTAAGCCTCCCGTGGAGAAAGGCATTGTTCACATCCATTTGACGAGGAGGCCAGCCCTTGGATACAGCTATACTGAGAACCAAACGCACAGTTGTCGGCTTAACAACCGGACTGAAAATCTCCTGGAAATCCACACCGGGACGCTGATGAAAGCCCTTTGCAACAAGCCGGGCTTTGAACTTATCCACAGTGCCGTCAGGCTTGCGCTTGATGCGATAAACCCACTTGCAACCCACAACATTCTGCGAGGAATCAGGCTGGACAAGATCCCAAGTGCCATTCCGTAGCAGAGCATCAAACTCTGATGACATAGCAGCGCGCCAGCGCTCATCAGACATAGCACTGGATAAGGTCTGAGGTTCAGTAACAGCAGGAGAGGTGACAGCAGACATACCAAACTTCTTGTTGGGCATAAAGATGTTATTTTTGCTGCTTATCTGCATATGACGACCACCCTGAGAGGATGCAGGTGGCGGCATAATGGGTGTAGCGGCGGCAGGGGCCGCTGGCGGTGCCGGAAGGGGCGTTGGTGGCGCGGGCGGTGGCACCGGGAGTGCGTCCGGTGAAGGATCGCTGGTGGGAGCAACGGCAGGTACTGGTGGCGACAGCGGAAGGACTTCTAGGGAGACCGGAATGGGTACAAGGGGAGACTCGGGGTTAGACAGTTTGGAGAGCGGGAAGACATCTTCATAGAAGGTGACATGACGTGAGATGAAGATTTTAGACGTTGAGGGATCAAATCAGAGATAGGCGCTTTGAGTAGTAGAGTAGCTGAAGAGGACACAGGCACGAGATCTGGGTTCCATTTTGTGTGAGGTGTAGGGCCGAAGCCAAGGGAAGCATTGACAGCCGAAGACACGTAATTTGGCAAGGTTGGGGCGTTTCTGGAAGAGAGACTCAAAGGAGGAGCGCATCGAGAGATTTGTCTTGGGAAGACGATTAATGAGGTAGACTGCTGTAGCAAAGGCATAAGGCCAGTAAATGAGAGGTATAGAGGCATGATGAAGGAGAGTGAGACCAGTATCGACAATATGACGGTGACGGCGTTCAGGATAGCCATTGTGCTGAGGAGTATGAGGAGGTGACGTAAGATGGGAGATGCCATGAGAGGCAAGAAAAGAGCGTAAAGCGAGAAATTCACCCCTATTGTCAGTATACAGAGTAATGATTTTAGCAGAGAAATATTTCTCTACAATGGATTTAAAAACGGGGAAGGTTTGTGAGACATCAGATTTACGGCGTAAAGGAAAAAACCAAACATACTTAGAGAAATGATCAACAAAGATGACATAATATTTAAACCCTTCATTAGAAATAATCGGAGAGGTCCATACATCGGAGAAAATAAGCTCCAGGGGAGCAGTAGAAGACAGACTTGACTCAGAAAAAGGTAACTTATGACACTTATGAAGTTTGCAAGATACACAGGCAAGATCAGACACATTACTGGACGCTATACTGCTAGACGATACTAATGACGCAGGGTTTTAGCTGACGGGTGACCAAACCGAGAATGCCACAATGACGCAGAGAGATTTTGTGCCGTGAGGGCAGATGGGAGACTGGAGCCGCCGGCAAGTAGTAGGTGTTGCCCCTAAGTGGGTCGCAAACGAGCGTTGCCCACGTGCGATGATCCTTCACCTGAAAGTCAGTATCAGAAAGAACAATGTTAACATTATTGTGACGACATAATTGGGAAACCGAGATCAAATTTTACGCATATGTGGAACACAGAGAGCCCCAGGTAATAAAAGAGAGGAATGACTGTTAAGTTGTCCAGTATGAGTAATTATCAAACCTTTACCGTTACCAATAACCACATTGTTGAAGCCAGTGTAAGGACTGTGAAGAGACATGTTGGCAAGATCAGAGGTTATGTGATGAGAGGCACCAGAGTCCAGGATCCAATCGGATGCAGAAGGAATCGTCGGAGAGTGATGGGCTGTGTGAGCAGCTGGATAGGGCGGCGAAGCATAAGCTGGCCGCCGCAATGGTCCACCGTAAGGGGGCTGGTTGGCGCCGGAGACGGGATAGGATGGGCAGAGGCGCGCGGAGTGGCCAAATTCACTGCAGAGTTGGCACTTCCCATTGTACCCGCGAGATTGACCATTGCTGGAGAAACCACCGCGATCGGAGACTGACCCGCGGCTGATGCGGCCGCGCCCGCGGCTACCGAATCGGTGACGGACTGGCTGCTGTCCAGTGACGAAGGCAACCGACGGAGCCGAGTCGGATGTGACGGAGGTGGCCGGCACACGAGCAGTAATCTGAGCCTCCATGCTTAACAGCTTGTCATGTAATTCAGCAAAAGAGATGGGAGACTCATGGGCTTGAATGGCATGAGAGAGTTCCATATACGGGTCATCAAGACCATTTAGAACCTTTATGACAAGATCCTCAGAATCAACAGTAACACCCAGGAGAGATAATTCATCCACAATCACGCGAATATCGTGCATAAAGTCAGTAATAGATTTAGAACCTTTTACCGGATTGTGGAGCTTCTGTTTGAGAGCCATGATACGACCACGAGAAGCGGTGTCGTATGTGCGCGCGAGGATGTCCCAGGCCTCTTTAGAGGTTTCCGCAGCGGCAATGAAGGAGATGATCGTCGATGTGATTGACGAGATGATGGCACTGAGAATAAGGTTGTCCTGGCGAATCCAGTAAGGATATGCTGGATTGGGGGAAGTCGCGTCGTTGTCGACGATAGTGGCCGGTGGGCATGGCTTCGATCCGTCCAAGAAGCCGAGGAGATCGTAACCCGTAAGGAGGGTTCGAAATTGAAATTTCCACGCCAGGTAATTAATGGAGTCCAATTTGAGTGGGATTTGAGCCGATGCATTTATGGCAATCGGATGGAGAGGCGCGGTTGACGTCGTGGCGGCCATGAGCGCGAGGCAAGGAGAGGAGGCGCTGAACGACGTCGAGAAAAAGAGGGCTGCCGATTAGTGCAGCGGCTGCGATGGGCTCCTATGAGAGGAGCTACGGCGGCGGCGGATAGTATGTATTTAGGGTTTGTTTGGCGATAACCCACTGGCGTATGATACCATGTAGAGAGTTTGGAGAAGTAAGTTTTTTGTATTGCTCACCAAAGTATATATAGAGTATAGAGAAATCAAAACCTACCAACTATAGGATTGTACAATAATGAAGGAAAATCAAAACCTACCAACTATAGGATTGTATAATTAATGAGAGAATATTCTATCAATAATAAAAAAATACACAAAAAATATTTACAATATTTTCTAATAGCCTCCTCCTCAAAGGTTACTTTTTTATTCCTTTCTAATTTAGACTGCCCTTTGACCATGCTATAGTCATTGATTTTATGGGCTCTATATAATATTCATATTGATGAGAAAACTGTAGAGAATCCTAAATTTGTCTGTCTATATTGAATGAGAAATACTTTCACCAGGATATTATTCAAAGACAAAATAGTGCGTAGGTGCCATTATAACTTTCAATGTAAGTATATATCTATGAAAATAAAGTAAGTGAAGAAAGTTATTGCTAAATGTTCTTTACAATTTCTAATGAGGGAACCGGTTCTTTTTTAAGGTTTAGGTCATTCAAATACTTTTATATTCTATTGAAATAAAATACTCATAAATACTTCAATTACAAAAAAAAAAGTACGTTAATTCCATATATGGAGTGACTTGAGCATATAATTAAACCCATGAGTCAATTCAAAAGGATACGCAACTTCATTTCGAGATATAAAAGACCTTTGACCACGTGCGCCCATGGTCGTCTATTGGAATCTTAATATTCCTAAATCAAATCACAATTAATTATTTTGATTATTAATAGTTCCTGCCCTAGGATGAGTAAAAGAATAATATGTTTATTATGAAGAAATATATATACTCCTATAACTAATCTTTTGGACAATTTCTTCGGTCATCCCCCTTTATTTGCCCAACTTAAGCCGTCCAATCATGTTAACTATTTAGGAGCAAAATAAAAATTTGCAAGGATCGTTTGGTACGCGAATTAAATTATTTCGGTATTATAGTCCTAGGATTATAATAGATTAATTTATTCTACCTAGGAGGTGAGATAAAATAATACCAAGCTTGATGGAATAATGTAGAATAAGATGAGATATCCATAATTAAGCATGAGACTAAGTTTATATCATATTTGGTTGACGGTATAATTTTATTTCGAGATAAATTTATATCATCAATCAAACATGATGTAAATTTAATTCATACTTTATCCCATCTTATCTTACCTTATCCCGCATACCAAACAACCCCTTATAATATATTTCTGGTTGGACAAGCACAATTTATTTTTTCTTTTTTTTTTTGGTACACACCAAATTTTGTTATAGGTACATTATATCCTTTTGCTTTTAGCAATTTTATTGCATATTTGGTAGGGCCAAATGCAAATTCCATGCACGTCGTCAAATCACATTTATACTGATGAAGCATGAAGGGAAAAAGTAAAATTAACGACTTCCCATAATGGCATTCCACGGCTCATTTCCTCCTTATCAACATAGGAATTGGAAATTTTGAAGAGAGCTGGAGCAAAAGCACCTTTTTTATTTTCCCTCCTTTATAAACGTAACCATTTTTATTGAATGACCAGACAAGTATGAGTTTTCATTCTCAAAAAGTCATAACGTTGAAGGATATGTATTTCCACACTCAAGTTATTTTTAAAATTATTTGAATGGTATTCAAATTTCCACAACAACAATTTGTGATAAAATCGTCTCCTGCTACAAATTCTGTTACAATTATATGTACAAGTCAAAAATCATCTCTAATATAATCAAATCATGTTAACATTAAGGAGGCGTCCATAAACTGCCATGTGTTAACAGTACGACTTTGATAAAGATCCGCCCAAGGTCGAAGTGTCCCTGAAGCAATGAAGGGTGCAATCGAGGAGTCAGCAAGGATCAAGGTGGAGAAGTCATTGTAGATCAAGGTCGAGGTCAAACATTTTAGACAAAGTTATAACGGCTAGTTTTATGATATGGCACAAAGGAGAATATTCTAGTGGATATTCTATGTACATGTACTATTAGGAGTTTTAGGATATATTCCCTGTAAATAGAAAGAGACACAATAATAGGGGGCATGGAATATTCACTCGTAAGAAAACACATTGACTTCATAGAGAGTATCTGGCCATATTACAAATATACGAAAATAATCTTTTTACTAAGATTCTTGACTCTTTTTCACCCGATCTAAGAACAACCTGAGAGTTTTAAGGCTCATCAATCATACATCATTGTCAGAAGGAATATCCACAAATCACACCTCTTTTCGGATGAGTCACACTTTTTTGTTTACTTAAACGCCATCCATTGCTATTTATTATTTAATGCTATCTTTCACCTTTTTGGATCATTGAATAATGCTATTATTGCTCATATTCATTACCATACGATCAAATATACATCATATTTATCATAAATTCGATAACCTTGTAATTTGGATATTATTATTAGTTAAGATTGACTCTATTTTACTTGAATCTAATTGGTTAGACCCAAATCTAAAATTTTGGGTCAAACATTATCTAAGCTGATAATAATTCCTTTTAGCATAGTAGAGCTTTGGTAGTTGGGGTAACAAAAAGTATGAAGACTGAGAAAGGGATCAGATTTGGCATCAATGCAATAAAATGGCAAAAATAAAAATGGGTTACAGATCTGGTGAAGTGATTGTGGAGATGTGTTTTTTAACGAAGAAATGAGTGATGAGTCCTGAAATAAAGAAACAACTTTACAGTATTTCACTATCACATTTAATCCAATCATTACTAGGTCATTCATGTATATTCAATTTAAGAAAAATGAATGCAGATTTAGTCCAAAACTTTTGCCAAAATATCTATTTGGTCCTTAAAGTTCGATCTATTGCTAGCTCATCCTTGAACAGTTAGATTATTTCCCAGGAAGGTACCAGTTTCATCAATTGTAAAACTACCGAATTTATGTGACTATTACACCAAAAATGAGTAGTTTAGTTTTTGATAATTAGAAAAAGAAGCAGTACTATGGTAACAAGCTCAGAACTACGTTTCGACCGTCATAATTAATTAGCACATAACCACTTCCTATTGCGTGTTTGTTTTGTATGAATGATTTTTTTTGTTGAGATAATGCTTTAAAAAATATCTTTCAAAAATTAGTTTAGTACAGATTTACAAAAATGTTAACTATGTTATTTGCTGAAATAACAGTTATTACATTGAAAAATTGCTGAAATTTTTGAGTGCAAAATATTAATAAATAATGTTTAAGTGCTGTTGCAGCTTGCAATATGGAGTAAGAGTTGACATATTTGTAAAGAATTTTTTTTCCGCCTACATATAGAAAATATTTTCATTGAAAATTAATTTTTATGATCAAAGACTGAGAATATGAGTTCATTTAAACAAAAATGTCCCCTTTTTCTACCAAACACAATTAGCATTTTGTAGTGGCAATAGGGCACTTGTACTAAATAATCACTACTAAGTGCTGCGCTATAACAATTCTCTTCTCTATACTTACGTGATAAGGTATTAATATTGACCATTTTAAATAGCATGAACTTGACAATGGTCAATCATTATATGTCATATACAAATAAAGACATACCTATATAATTTATGAGAGTAAAAGACATCTTAATTTATATATTAAGTGACGACACTGATACGGTAAAAGACATCTACTTTTGACAAATTTATTTTTCTATTTTCAGGTTATCTTAGTCATGAAGCTTTAAAAATATCGATATAATGAAATTAGGGGTCATTTAATTAGTCAGCTGATTAGATTGACTTGGACTTATCTTTGTGTTTGGTGCATTTTTTAGTAATTATTGTAAACAACAAGAATGTTCTATTACCTTCTAGTTTACAAACACGAGTTTATTACGTTTTTTTTTTCTTCTACTTTTCCAAATGAAAACGTCTTCATGCAATTTTTTTTCAACAAAGTGCCAACCGCATTAGACTCGTAGTTGAATTTTGACCATACTAAATTAGAAATAAGACTAGTCCAATCTGGCAAGAGGACAAAACAACGACAACCTCCACAGTTGAATTACATATCACTTTCTATATTTAATTTTTTATATTTTAAATTTTTATTTTATCTTCGATGATGTGCTTTTATATCATAAAAAATAGTATCAGAATATGTTTAGAATCACAGGTTAGTATGCATCAAAAATCTTTTCTATTATACTAAATCCTATGCTTTGTAAAATATTCAACAATAACAACCAAGTAGAGTTTTATAAATATGATCTGGGAAGAAAAGTGTATATACAAATTTTATCTCTAATCCGAAGGAATAAAAAATTTATTTTCGATAGACCCTCGGCCTACAAGGATATAAAGAGACTGTAGAGTAGTAAGACTAAAGAAAGTCAGAAAGATAACACTGGCAACATATTAACTAGAAAATAAAAAGAAAAGCAATAATAATGGCACGATACTACATACACAACAGAAGCAATAAAGACACAACAAAAACTACCAGCATCCTAAGACAAAATAATATCAAACAAGCCGCTTATAACCTAACTCTAATGAAGTAGTAAGGACAACAGAGGAGCTACTAGCAATCTAAAATAAAATATTATCAGACTAGCCTTTTACCTTTTAATTTACAATCTTAATATCTGATTTTCATTATTTTCTATTAACGGTCATGTCATTGCAAATCCGAAGACATGCCATATCAAATATTATAGTATGAAAAAAACTAGAGGAAGTAATATTTTTCTAGAATTTACAATCTTGCACCGACACTTGTCATTTCTTATGTATTTCACCCCTGTACCGATTTACACCACTTACCTTGCGTTTCGTCCAATCTCTAACCCATTGTTAGGAGAGAAATGTCGTTTTGGTAGTAAGCTACTTTATCTTTATCTGGAGTAGGTTAAAAATTCAGATTACATGCTAAGTGACATTTTATAACCTAAATTAAGCATTATTGATATCTCTAAATCGTTGAAAAGGAAAAGCAACAGTATTCGCCGTGGGCAAATACTTTCTTCTTTATTTCTCTCTTATTATCTTGCTAGTGCTTACAAACAGACGAAATCACTGCTGGCAAAGATTCCATCTTTGTCCCTCAAATTAAAGGGGTTTGGGGGTGGGGGGCGTTGTGACTGGCTGGGTGGGTGATGCTCCTTGGTCTTTCTCTTTACCGTCCATTCGTTGATCCATCCTTCTCTGTTTCTCCCACTAATTCTCTCACTCTACCCTTCACCATGCCTTCTTTCTTTATTTCCAAAATCCCTTCTTTTATTATTATTATGATTAAACGTTTTTTATTTCATGGGCAATAATCACTAAATCCAATTTTATTATCTGAAATTATGGGGTGCGCAACCTCAAAGCATGATGACTTACCGGCGGTGGCACTCTGCCGTGAACGTTGTGCCTTTCTAGATGAAGCTATTCATCACCGTTACGCTTTTGCTGAAACCCATGTAGCTTATCTTCACTCTTTAAAAGCCGTCGGGGTTTCTCTTCACCGGTTCTTCCACCATGATCTCGATCTTTCTACTGCGTCTTCCTCCGATAATCCTCTTTCTCCGGTTCTCAATCTCCCTTCTCACCGCAAAGGCGGAGGAGACCTTCCAGAACCTTCCTCTTCTTCCCCACCAGCAAAAAAGGCAATTCACAAACATCACGATTCTCACTCTAGTTCCGGTTCCCATCTTCATTTTCATTCTGACTCCGGTTCGGAAGATGATGACTCCGGTTCAGAGTCTTTGCATCAGCACCATACCGAAACCCCTACTCACGTTAATAATCAGTACGGTCAGTTAGCTTATGCTGATCAAGAAACCCTAGGGGGGTTTGGAGCACCATATCAAGTCGGAGCGGGTGGCGGGTACGGAGCGCCATATCAGGTCGGAGCTGGTGGGTACGGAGCGCCATATCAGGTTGGTGCGGGTGGTGGGTACGGAGCACCATATCAGGTTGGTGCGGGTGGTGGTTATGGAGCACCGTATCAAGTTGGAGGGGGTGGTGGGGGATATATGCATCTGAATTTTATGAGGAAGCAAACGACGCCATCGGTGACCTATCAACAACGGCCGATGAGTTCCCAGACTGTTCGTATGGGTGAAGGCTCTTCTTCTTATTACCCTTATCCTTATCCGAATAGCAACAACCCTAATTCTAACTACAATTACCCGGAATATCCCAATTACGGTGACAGTTTTTTTCCCTCGTCTATGCAAAGGACGTACGGTGTTTCATCTCCGCCGCTGGGGCCGTCTAGAGCTGGGCCTTCGACTTCGAAACCACCACCGCCGCCGCCATCTCCACCGAGGAGTTCACCTTGGGATTTTCTCAACCCTTTCGAGACTTTTGAGAATAATAATTACCCTACACCTTATACGCCAAGCCGAGACTCGAGAGAGGTGAGGGAAGAAGAGGGTATTCCTGATTTGGAAGAAGAGGATTTTGAGCATGAGGTTGTTAAGGAAGTTCATGGACATCAGAAGTTTGTCCCCGGCGATGGAGGAGGTGGTGGAGAGAACTATTCAAAGGCTGTAGCAGAGGAGGAGAGGGAGAAGCAAACTGATACAGAGTCGTTATACCGGGGGAGGCCAAGTGGGTCAGTTGAGAATGAGCAGGAGGTGGAGTATGAGGTGCACGTTGTGGATAAGAAAGTGGTAGATGAGGACAGAAATAAGTCGGGGGGACATGGTGGAAATGTTAAAGCTCGTGCATTTAAGGACGATTCTGACGTTGTGAAAGAGATACAAGTTCAATTTGAGCGAGCTTTTGAATCTGGGAATGAGCTTGCCAAGATGCTCGAGGTTGGAAAGCTTCCCCACAATCGTAAGCATGCCTCCTATCAAGGTACTTCAGTGTGATCTCAAGTTTTGGTTGTTATGCCTTCCCCGTATCGAGGTATTCAATTGTGATGTCATGTTATGATTTTTAGACATGTTAGCACTTTTACCGTAGGTCCTATGCTTTGTAGGAGTGGTTTAACCTTAAAACATATATATTTACAAAATATAGAGAACTTATAGTATGTATTTGCATATAATATGGTTTGAGATGAGTTTAAGTAGGAGTAGCATGATCAGCGAGGATTCATATAACTGATCCCAACTTGTGTGGGATTGCGGCATAGTTGTTTTATCAAGTTATGATTTTTATCCTATTCTCCGCAAAAGAATTTGTCATTATGCTCTTGAGTCTTGAGCCTTGTAGATGATAATATTGGATTGTTTATGAATAAATGTTAAGTCTTGCTATGACAAAGTGTACTCGACATGGTAGTAATATGATTTGGTTGATGTTTGAAGTTGTTTCAGTTGATTTTAACTTATATTTCATCGGAATTTGTGGAGGCAGTTTCTTCCAAGATGTTGCATGCAATTACCCCTTCGTTATCTGTTGTCTCGTCACAAACTTCTACCTCAAAGAGTGCTGAGATTCAGATCGCTGATCCTGCTGCTTCAGATGTGGAAGGAGATGTTACTTCAAGGTACAGGAACCTTTCATCAACATTAAACAAGTTGCACCTCTGGGAGAAGAAGCTGTATCAGGAGGTTAAGGTATTGTTTTCTTTTGTAGGTTCACTCTTTCTTTTCATTGTTTGCTTTCTGATACTTTGGACGACATCTTCTTTTGGAGGGCAGAGTTTACTGGTCTGTTTTGCTTGCTCTCTGAATAGCTCAATTAATTAGAGGATTTAAAATCGTTTCTTCCTCATCTGTGATTATTGTCTCTTTCTGTGTTTTGGTGCGTCTTGCAAGTGGTAATTAAGTGGATACTTGGCATGTGGTACATTAGAATCTTTGTGGACAATCTCAAAAAACCTTTGACAATCCAGATTCCAGAGATATGCTAATGCCATACATCTGTACTTGTTATAACTACTGTTGTTTGCTAATGTTTAATCTTCATCTGTGGTCATGTTTGTCTTACTTTAAGAGAAGCTGCGAACTTCAGTTATGGTTTTTACTATACTTTTTTCTGTGTCTAGTGTTACTTGTATTTCCTCTTTCTGGGTGATTTAATTCTCTTACAGATATTGTAGCATGCACCTCCTATCCCCCCGTTTGTGATGGATAACCTTCCTTTTCATTTTTGGCCGGCCTTAAAGAGTCCTTTCAGTATTTTTTTTCCCTTCTGTTGCAATTGGAATTTATAAATTGCTCCCCTTCGACCGTGCCCTCTACCATGAGACAAAGGTCGCTGTAGCGCTTGGTGTAATTCATATAGCCTTAAACATATGCACAACTACTATTGACAGCTATAGTGCTAGGTGTAATTCATATTGCCTTAAACATATACTGTGTATTGACAGTGTGTACTTTCCCTTGCTTATTCTGGTGCAGTCTGAGGAGAAGATTCGGGTACTTCATGAAAGGAAATCTGAAAAGCTAAAGCGATTAGATCAAAAGGGTGCTGAGGCTAACAAGGTTGACGTGACAAGGCAATTGGTTAGAAGTCTGTCCACAAAAATTAGAATCGCGATTCAGGTTGTTGACAAGATCTCTGAGAAGATAAACAAGATTAGGGATGAAGAGTTATGGCCACAACTGAATGAATTTATTCAGGGGTACGTTTTTTTCCAAGTCTTCCGGGTAAAACGGATGCCTTTTGTTTAATGAGATTTTAAAGAATCCTCTATCTGGTTTGCCTATCATTAGATTTCGTAAATGCACTACATGGAAGAGAAGAATTGTTGGTTTGCCACATTTTGATTACTATTTCTGATTTGTACTGCTAGGTTTTTGTAATGACATCATTGTATGCCTCCAAGCTACTGCATCATCTAAAGTCTTGTATATTGATCTCCATGAATGATTTCAAAAAATTGATTTGGATCCAAATGCGATGTTCTTGTTTCTAGTCCTTCGGGCGGATGAAACCTGTAAAGATGAAAGATTTTAAAGAGTTTCTTGTGATTAGTTTGTCACGTACTTCTATTAAGCGCGCTACAAGCATATGGTCCCTAAAACTACTCTTTGTGCTATTCAAATTGGCTTGTTTATTCCTAGCTTTGAGGGGGTAGACCATGATTTTGTACATTTGAGAAATATCTTCTTAATCCTAGTTTCTTTGGGTGCACCCCATGAGTTCCAACTGGTATTGAAGATTTCTTTCATAGAGAATCATGTCTTTTTGTAGGTTTACTTTACGAAATACCACTTGTATAAGGGAGGTTTTTGGTGTTCCCAGCTTTATTGTAAGTGTTATAACTCACTTCATTCAAAAATATAAATAAAAGAATTGGTTTTTTTTTTTAGGATGTGGTAGCAATGACCGACATATTCAGCCTTTGCAAATGCCATTATAGTTTGTCTTTATTAGAAAGTTAAGGGTGAATGTAAATGTTTAGCTTCTTGTGATACCTAAAGGGGATTCTTGCTTTCGCTAAAACTGAATCCTGCTTCTGGAGTTGCAAATGCATCAATCAGACACAGCTGCATGATCTCCTATGGGATGCTTTTGGGGATTTATCTTGATATAGTGCCTATTTCTAGTACTGTCGGATCGGGCTCAGATTTTTCGGCTGAACTTTTATCTCATTCTAGTTATCTGATGTAAATTTCTCGTGTGGATTCTCTATGTAGGTTAAGTAAAATGTGGAAAGGCATGCTTGAGTGTCATCGTAATCAATGCCAAGCTATTGGAGAAGCCAAAAGATTAGATGCCATTGCATCTCACAAACACTTCAGTGACGCACATCTTGAAGCCACTCTGGAGCTTGAACAGGAGCTTTTGCACTGGACTTTGAGATTCTCTTGCTGGGTGAATGCACAAAAAGGTTATGTGAGAGCTCTAAACTCTTGGCTCATGAAATGTCTTCTGTATGTGCCTGAAGAAACACCCGATGGAAGAGTTCCCTTCTCTCCCGGAAGGATTGGTGCTCCCCCAATTTTTGTCATTTGTAATCAGTGGTCACAAACCATTGATGGAGTTTCTGAGAAAGAAGTTATTGACTGTATGCGAGATTTTGCAACTAATGTCTTTCAGCTCTGGGAGCGAGATAAACTGGAAATGCGGCAAAGGATGATGGTGAACAAGGATATGGAGAGAAAAGTGAAGAACCTGGAGAGAGAGGACCAGAAGATACAAAAGGAGATTCATGCAATGGGCAAAAGAATAGTACTCGTTTCTGGGGATGAAAATGGTCTCTCACTAAATAGGCATGTTGTGTACCAGAGTGACACAAGCAAAAATAGTAGTCTTCAGCTTGGTCTGAGACATATTTTGGAGGCCATGGAAAGGTTTACTGCCAAGACCTTGAAGGTTTACGAGGAGCTTTTGCAACGCATTGAAGAGGATAATCTTGCTTGAATAGCATGAAAAATTGTGATTGCATTACCTTGAAAAGGTTATACCTTCTTGGTGCCCGTTATTATGCTACTATTGGAGGTTATTCAATTTCCATTCTGGGGAACAATGTGAGATGGAGCAACAGAGACCTTGTTGGCTTTCTCTGCTCCCGCTGTAGTTTAATCACAGTTCAATCAGTTTCAGCTGGGAAAACAGATTTATGGCATCTGCAATACTGATGATGTGCCTTTGAGGTTATTGCAATGGGAATTTTTTGCCGATATTCAGGATAGATATTCTTGAATCTCCTGTTTTAGAAGTCTCATTGGATCTTGAATATTACAGTAACTGATGCAGCATAAAGTATGCTGTTTTTCAGTGGTAGGGCTCCGCGTCAGACACTCAGACTAGCTATGAATCTGAAAGGAGGAGGGGGTTATATCCCTTGGATAGGCACCAAGGCCCAAGTAAACTAATCCTGAGCAACTGCAGACGTAAATTATGAAACATCATGCTTCTGTTAAATGCGAGTATTTGTAAGTGTTGGCATGGTGGTAGTTTGCCTCATTGGCACCACTTAGGCTTCAAGTGCGTCCTATGTGGTGGCCGGACCGGTCCCTGTGGCAGCTTAGGCGGCACCGACTAAATTGAGCCAGGCTGGAGACTCTGGTCTGTCCTGCTGGAGCAGCTGTTGATTGGTGTTGAGAAACTGATTGTTGGAGATATCTGAGTGATGGCAGGTCATGTACTGATAGGTGCTTCATTCTTGTGATAGTAACACAAATAAGCAAGTAGAGGTGGCATCTAAACTGCAAGCAGAGGCCGCCTGCCTCAATGAAAAGAATATGAAACATTTGTCCGGAAATGTTAAACTCAAGAGTTTGGAATATAGTTTGTTCAGTCGGCCTTAAGAGGGAGGTTGAGAAGTTCATTCTGAGGCTTACCGTACTTTGGACATTTTTCAATTGGATCAAGACAACACCAGCGGAACATGAGAAGAGGCTGTTCGGTTATGCAAGTCATTTGGACTGCTGGTTGCCTGGCACCAGACATTGCCTGAGAATAGAGGCAAGTTAGTTGTATTCAGATTGTTGTACAGTGGCTATGTTCTTTAAATTCTGATAATAATCTATATCTTGAATTAGGTATGTATAGGGCTGGATAGATGAACCAGATTTATTTTGATGATAGATGGTGCATTCTATCCCTTTTTCTGCCTTGGTAATATTTCAGCTTAAGCTAACTCAGAACCTGATAACCATGAGTCGTTTTGGTTGGCCATAACGCAAAGGTTTTCTGGATTTAAGGTGAGGCGTGTTGAATACATCGTTGTACCAGGTTGATAAAATATTCGTGTTTGTGAATATGATAAGATCTGTTGTTTTCCGAAATTTGGTACCACATTCATAAAAGAGTAAAAGTGATATTGCAGATTAAAAGATAAAGGGGTACATCATTAACGGAAAAAGCTGCACGGAGAATATATGGCTTCCAATCAACTTACAAAATGGGAACGGTAATAATATAGTAACATTTTGTCATGTTCAAATTTGTTGAGTTTGGTCATTGAGTCATGATTCATCTCATCTGTCGATTCTGTCATAAAGTCATTTAGACACGCTCTATCCTTCTCACAGATAATGTCACAGATTAGTGAAGTGCGCAAGTCAATTTTTCTTTTAAATTGAACAATCCAACATCTTTTTTGGCCCTCCTCCTTACAACCAACCAAAATGTGAGAAAAGTTTTTGAAGCCTCAAACATAACATGCTGCAGGTGTTGCCACATTTCTAACTCTAATAAGACTTCTTATTAGGATCCTCCAAAGAAATGGAAAAAAAGAATTGCAGGATGTACAATTGCATCATACAGCAGCAACACACAAGCTAGATTTTTTTAATCCGAGGATCATTGGTCGGAGACATCTTTATCTGAGGAGGGGCCTTCGTCGTCCTGTCGAAGGAACAAAAAGGACGAAGGTTCTTCGGCGCATATTCGTAGGATGAGACACCGAACGAAAATGATAGAGCCGATTTGGAACCAAATCGGGTAACTTTAAAGGTGGTCCCGATGTTAGATTCTGAAGAACCGACGATTCTATTGGTGACCCATTCAAAAGAAGCTGTCCTATGACGTCATTCCTTGCGGCAACCACCGGAATATTACAAAATGATCTAAAGAGGATCATACGCCCAAGCCGGAGGTTAAGGAGAGCAGAATAAGGTGAAGGTGGATACTGCTCATCAAGAGCTTGGTTTAGTGTCCAAGGCGACTAATTCGAACTCACACTGGTTAGGCAGGTAAAGCGCTCCTTACCATTCTACATTCTCAAGGCTTGAATTCCAGACTTTTGGTTAGGTATGGAAAGATCTCAACCATTAGTGGTGAATTTCCAGGTTTTCATCATCAGGCAAGTGAAAGTCTTTCTGTTTAAATTGATCTCATGTGTTCCCTTTTTCATCAAACAATATGGAAAAATATACGGATCTTTGGTATTGGAATCTTGGCAACTCTAAGATCATTAAAGAACGGATAGTTGTATTTGTTTCCTGTATATATAAAGAAGAAAGTAGTTGTTATCCCAGGTTGCAACTTTCAAGGAGGTATCATGTGTCTCTTAATACTTATATGCTGAAACTCACAACATTTACTTATTCCACAATGCATTCAAATTTGATTCCACATTTAAATTTGCTGATCATCCATGTGTGAGTCGTTGCATTAAGATAGACTTTTCTTTGTTCTGAAGAGGCAGGCCAGGGTCTTAATTGCAATCACGATATATGTTGGAGACAGAGCACAAATATTGCCTGATATGCAGTTTAATCCAAACCATAGTCACGTTACTCTTCAGCCTGTGAGGTTGCTTCCATAGTTTGTATGCAATCAAAAAAGAAGAATATGTGGTGTATGTGATGGTGGGAGGAGGCATGCCACAGACATCGCCTCGAGTAGATAGTTGGTTGTTATATGTAGATCAAAATCAAGTCCTTTTCTCCAGCTAACCCCCCCCCCCCCCCCCCCCCCCCCCCGGCCCGTACGAGTTCTATATATATAAAACAAGAGCAAGAAGGAGTGCATCTTGAAAACTTAGAATTAAACATTCCAATAGTCTTCTCAATTTCAACAAGAAAAACAAATGGCTTCCTCGCCTTTGAGATCAAAAACCATCCTAAAGTATGCTCGTTCTAGTAGCTTTCCCGCCACATCTCACCCTATCGTGTCTCAATTCGATGAGAACTTGTCTAGAGTAAAATCATCTTCAGAGGCTACCTCTTCTTGTCTTTCATCGTTCACCTACAGACTAGGTGATCTTGAAAACTTATTTGATTACAGCGAAGATTTGCTTCAGCTACCACATAATCAACAAGCCATTTCACTACACGGCGATGAATTATTAGAGGGATACATCAAGGTATTAGACGTTTGTGCCACCACTAAAGATCTCTTATCGAATGAAAAGCAAAATAAACAAGAAATTCTTTCAGCTCTTCGTAGGAGAAGGAATATCGATGAAATTTCTAGCTATCTAACCTCTAGAAGGAAGTCCAAAAGATCCTTAAAAGTTTGAAGACTGATAAAGGAAAATCCTTGCGCGTTAAACAAGCCTAACCATTGGCTGTTGTTGGAGAATTGCAGGAGGTCCAGTCAGTCACCTTAGGCCTATTTAAGTCCTTGTTGTTGTATGTCAATGGAGCCGGATCTCAATCAAGTAGTTGGTCATTGTTGTCAAAGATTATGCTCTCGAAAAATGAGGAACTAAAAGCCAATGAATTTGACAATGTTGATGCTGATTTGTGCTCACTTCTCAGTCAAAATAAGACTGGCCAATACGAAGAATTGCAGAATCAGCTGAAAGAGATGGAGCCAACCATTGAGGTTCTTGAAGATGGGCTCGAATGCTTCTTCAGGCGCTTAATCAAACTAGAGTGTCCCTCCTCAATATTATGAATCACTAGCCATGAATAGATGTTGCAGCCCAAAGGGCTATCCAAAAATTTTGTACTACAGCAACACCTGTACATTTTATATTATACGTCACATTGAATACAAGATCAAGTTCATATTTTGCAGCTAAAAAATCTCCCTCTTTTGAGTTTACTTAACGTTTTGATCTTACATAGTGAATACAAGATCAAATTCAGTTTCTTCTACTGTAACGATCCTTCCCTTTGCTGATGTTGATTTAACTGGAAATCTAAAGTACTTGGTTAAAATTAAGAAATTTTATCTGTCTTGACTAGTTTTACCTTAGGCTTTCCAGCATAATTGGTTGGTTTGTACATTAAAAATGATAGACCAAGACTGTCATTTCATGTGTACAAAGTTGTCAAGATTCTTTCTGTAGCAAACTTTTCGACAGCATCAACAATGTTCGGATGCCTTTCTGCAACTAGCAGTTTAAATTGATTTGTGCTTTTCTGTTTGATCAAAAACTTGGCGAAGATTAGTATTTGCAGGGAAAGTTGGCACTTAATTATTTAAATGCCTTGCACTTTGGGAAAAAAATTGAGCGGCTTACTGTCACGGGCCTGATTTTTGTCCGCCAAAACCAGCCTAGGCTGCAGCCAGCAGGGGCGGATTTACATGGACGCAAGCTTTGTCGAAATTTTTTAATATATATATTTAAAATGGGAAGCGGGCCGGGTCTGACGGGCTTTTTTTTTTGTTTTTAAGGCAATATCTTGTATAATAGTTATTAATATAATATATAATATACTAGTATAGAATATATTTATATAGTATACTAGTTATTGGTATAGTATATACTATATATATTTCATTGTATATTATATTGTAGTAATTAGTATATATTGTATATTATGTATATCCTTATATATTTTTTCTTGTATGTTATGTGTATATATTCTCTTATATATTTTCTTGTAGTATATATATTGTATCTTATGTATATATGTTATTACTTATATATTTTCTTGTAGTATATATTATATCTATATATATATATATATATATATATATATATATATATATATATATATATATATATATATATATTGTAGCTTATAAATAATTCGAAGTAAAGTTTTATTACCCAAAATGGCATATCTTTCTTAGTCATCCTTCCCCCAATGGAATGAGCACAACAAAGTACTAAAACTACCATTAAAAGAAAAAAACTAAAAGAAGATGTGCCAAAGTACATGTTACATCATAATCTACATTGTATCTTTAACAAATCTCATAAATCCGTCAAGGTTGGTAGGATGTTGTGTTGGTGGTGATGGAAACGAAGCTTGTTCATCAACACTTCCGGGCGAAGCCGAATCCTCCGAAAGTTCCGCTATCATTTCTTCATAAGCTTCATCTATCGTCGGTTGTGATTCTGCAATTCCAAAGTTTCTTCTTTCCGCGCGGATCCAATCTTTAAAAAGTACCGATTTTTTCAAGCTATCCCTCATCGCCGCTCTATGATCACATTTTTGCAGTCTTGCTTGACTGAAAGCGCTCTCCGATGCAACAGTTGAAGCTTGAATTGATAAAATATCCCGAGCCATCCTTGCAAGAACCGGAAAATATTTTTCCATTGACTTCCACCATTCCAAAAGATCAAAGAGCCGTCTGGATTCTCCTTTTCAAGTCCCTGAGACAAGTAAACTTAAGCTCATTTGGATGTGAAGTTTCATCATAATTATCACCTTGAGAACCCCGGAACTCCAACCAAGATTTAAGAGTTGTTAAGCCCGCAGCTCTTTTAGAAGATTGTGAGCTAGACGAAGTAGGGGTTTGAATGTTTGGCCTAGCATGCTCTAAGGCAAGTTGATATGCATTATAAACGGTTTGAGCATTTATTTTAATTGATGCTTTTTCATCTGCAAGCGTCGCAACTTCCTCGTTTGAAAGATCTAAAGCCTTATAAATATTTGAATACAAAAAATGAGGACCTCCCAATTTCATTGTAGGATTTAACATTGCAGCTACACCAACAATATGAGGGATAGGGGAAAAATATTTTTTAAATTTTTGTTTCATTTCATTTATAGCAAGTTCATAAATATCCCCACCCTCGCCAAATTCAACAAACAAATCAGCTAGTGCGGCAATATAAACTAAACAGTTTGAAATAGTAGGATAATATTGCCCAGAAAATGCATTGTAGCAACTTGAAAATGTTCTAAAAATCTAAAAGAATTTTAACATTCGTCCAATCTTGGGTAGTAAGCATTTCATCATCATCCTCACCACCTACCCGAGAATTAAACGTTGCATTAATTGGTTTCTATATTTATATGCAACTACTAAACTTTCGTACATACAATTCCATCTAGTGGGGCAAGGTTTAGGAACCTTTCTTTCTCTAAGGCCATATTCATCACATTTTTTAAAATACTCTCTAAGTCTAGTAATACGGTTTGAATAAAAAAGCCAATTAAGAGCCATTCGAACCTTTATAATTTCTATGTTTAAAATTCGCATACCATCACCGACAATTAAATGATAAATATGACAAATACATCTAACATGGAAAATATTAGTAAATGCAGGATTTAGTATTTTTGTAAGCATGCCTATAGCACTAGTGTTACTAGAAGCATTATCCATAGATATTGCCATTATTTTATCGCTAAAGCAAAAATATCTACAAATATTTGAAAAAGTGTTAGCTATAAACTTACCTGTGTGACGTGAATTAATTATTCTATACGCAATTATACGTTTTTGCATTGTCCAGTCCTCATTTATCCAATGACTTGTAACAGTTAGATAATCACAATCATTAGCACTTCTACCAATATCAGTAGTAATAGAAATCCGATTAGGTATATGAGTAAATAAATAGCGCAAATATTGTTCATATTCATGTTTGAATTTATAAATATCGGCCTTAACTGTTGCGTGAGGCCAACCATTATAAGTAGGATTAAAAACTCTTCTAATATAATGAACTCAATTAGGATTAGAAGTAAAAGTATAAGGTAAGCACATAGCAGTAATCATCTTTGCTAATTCTTCACGATATTTATTTGGATCGTAATATAAAATACCTCCGGTGACAGTGTTAATTCCTGGTTGAACTAGATTTGAACATGTACTAGGGTTAACCGCAGAATCTACACTTGTCCCTTCTTGCTGTGCTTGCATTTGAAAAAATTTAGCCCTATCTGTAGGGTGTGATTTTATGTGCCTAGTCAAATTACCTGTGTCGCTACGGTCTTCAGTGAATTTATGAACCAGTAATTTCCCACAAGTTTTACACTTAGCCTTATTTAGTTCTCTTACTTGAGTAAAAAAATTCCAAACTAATGATGTTTCTTGACGTTTAGCAGGTTGTCTATTAAAAGTTGGAGTTTCTATAGGTGGGTCGGCCGGTACATTACTTGAGTTATGAACAGGACTAGTAGGTGTATCATCTAAATCTAGTGCTTGGGTTTCATCATCATCATCCTCATTTTCCTCTAAGATAGGTTCATTAGGAAAAAGATCATTCATAATTTCATCATCTAATCTATCACCTACTGCAACATCATGTAGAAATTCACTACCGGTAAATTGAAAGCAAGGGTGATCAATATCAAGCATTACTGGAGGAGGAGGAGGACGTCTAGGATGGCGACTAATTTCAACTTGCTTATCTTTTGTAGGTCGGGGTGCCGAGGGAAAGGTAGTATTATGGCCACTACTTTCACCGGTTTTACCTTTTCCTTTATCGAACATTTTTTCAAAGAAAATGCCATATTAATTATAACGGTAAAGGGTCAAAACTGCCCTCAACCTATCGACTCCGGAACAAAATTGCCCTCCGTTAACCTTTTAAAAAGAAAATGCTCCCACCGTTAAATCTATGGCATACTTCTGCCCCCAAAATCTAACAGATGCTTGTATTTAATTTTTAATTATTTTTTAATGCCACGTGTCACGTAACGATTAGCCATTAAATAAACTTGACCCAAAATCAACTCTCACCCAAGTTCCGACACAACCCGACCCAACCAACCCAAAAAAGGTTAACGAAGGGCAATTTTGTTCCGGAGTCAATACGTTGAGGGCAATTTTGACCCTTTTTTCGTTCTTTATATGTCCCAATTTGCTAGTAACAGGCTTGAAGTGTAATGAGATTTCCCTCTTTCCAACAAATGTAAAGAGCTTGATATATCACATATATTCATCTTCAGTTAAAGTGGATTGGTCATTCCTATCCAATGGGGAGCTGGTTTTTCATGGCTTGGTTATGGGGGACGGGCTGGACGCCTGGTTCGTGATGGAGGGGGGCTGTTTGGTTGTGAAGTTTTCCGCCGATGTGAAGGTGACGGGCTGAACGGGGAAGATGAAGCAACGGGGTAGCCATGGGAGGTCGATTGGTGGTTTAGGGTTAGAGAGAGTGTGTTGTGAGGAAGATGAAGAGAGGGTTTGGTGTTTTTTGAGTCGGGTCGGTCGGGATGCTTGTATTTAATTTTTAATTTTTTTAATTCCACGTGTCACGTTTTGATTGGCCATTAAATAAACTTGACCCAAAATCAATTCTCACCCAAGTTCCGACCCAACCCGACCCAAAAAAGGTTAACAGAGGGCAATTTTGTTCCGGAGTCAATACGTTGAGGGCCGTTTTTACCCTTTTTCCGTTCTTTATATGTCCCAATTTTTAACCTTTTTTGGGTAGGGTCGGTCGGGTTGGGTCGGAACTTGGGTGAGAATTGATTTTGGGTCAAGTTTATTTAATGGCCAATCGTTACGTGACACGTGGCATTAAAAATAATTAAAAATTAAATACAAGAATCTGTTAGATTTTGGGGGCAGAAGTATGCCACACATTTAACGGTGAGGGCATTTTCTTTGCAAAAGGTTAACGGAGGGCAATTTTGTTCCGGAGTCGATAGGTTGAGGGCATTTTTGACCCTTTACCGTAATTATAATTATGCAAACTAAACCACACAAAAATATATTATTAAAGCGTAAGAGTTGAAACGAGTTTACCAGATTGCCGAACAACTTCTTAAAAATTGAAAATCGTTGAACACTTGAAAACTTCAATTCAACAACTTCACAAATTTTCACGAATTTTCAACAATAAATTAAGCAATTGTAGTAGAAAGATTGAGAGAGATTTATGAATTGGTGAATAAAAATGAAAGAATGAGGGGTATTTATAGTGGAGAAATGCGAAAAAGTGTAATTACATAAAGTTTGGGGGCCAAAAGGCCATTTTATGAACTTCCAAACGGCCATATTTTCAGCCCAAAAGGCCATATTTTAAATATGGCCGTTACGGATTTTTTAAAGATTTTTTTTAGAAAAATAGTCGTTGGGCTCGTTTAGGCCCGTCCGGACCGGCCCAGGCCCGACTGACGGTCCCGGGCCTGGCGGTCCAGGGCTCATGGTCTAATGGACTCGGACCGGTCCGTCACGGGCCTACATTTAACACGGGGCCTAGGACCACCAGAACCGCCCCATCAGGCCCGTTAGGCCCGCCAGAACCGTAAGCTCGGTCCGGCCCGGTTCAGGTCCGGGCCACGTTGCACCCTTATGTTACACTAGGGATTAGACACAACATCAGACAACTCATAAATCCACAATTTAGTATGTTACTTTAAGAGGCTTCTATTTTTATCTTTAGAGTAAGTCCCAAATTCGGTATTCTGAGGCTTTTGAGGTTGATTGAAAATTGGTTTGAATGTATTTAATTCTTCTACAGTCGTTTGTTTGTCAGGTTATGAACCTTTAAGGTGTTAATCCTTTTAGATGTGACTAAGTATTATTGTGGTGTCAATATGTTGAAAGTTTGCCTCAACATAGATATGACTATGACATATTGACAACTCGTTTGTCCATGAGCAAATTAGTTGGTTGTTTGGTTTGATTTGTTCTTATCATGAAAGATGAACGTAGGTTGCGGAGGGGAAAAACATTGAGTCCATAGTAATTTTATTTTTTGCCTTGCATGCTTTAGGGTTGGACTCGATCTGAATATATAAAAAATAGAAAATTAAAAGAATTTGAGCACGAGTTGAATCATCCTTCTACTTAATTCTTTTATTTACTTTATTTACTCCATTATCCGTTAGTATCATGTTTAGGCCATTATCATTTGGGTGGGAAAGCCTTAGGATATTTAGTTTAATTTATAATGTTTCAACGTAAGGTGAGAGGTTGTCCCTTAGATATATTCATTCGGGGAATGCCCGTGGACTTTGTAAATATTTTAACCCGGAAAATGCCTCGAAATAAATGTAAATAGAGGTCATGACATCATCAGTGGAGGCATAGTACATGCTAGGAGGACTTATTTTATTTTGTTTTGTTTTCTTTTATTAGGAAAGGACGACCTCATACCTTTTGGATGTTTATTTTCCTTTGTGTGTTTTTACCTCAATTTGAATATTCTTGAAGTTGACCAGATCAAGTATGCAACTGTACTAGTTACGAAACTTGGGGAATGCCTAACACCTTCACCCCGAGTCAAATGAACCTCCTTACCCAAATCTAAGATGCAAACTTAGTTTTGGAGTCTCAAGTGTTTTGAAAGGAAAAAAATTATTTTTAGAAAAACGATGACTTGATACACCGAAATCAAATGTCAAGTGGCGACTCTGAGTTATTTCCTTTTGAACACAATTTTTGTCACTTTCTAATTGAAAAACCCTTTCGAGTTTTACTAAATCTTTTTATTTATAATAAGAGGTTTAGTGAGGTTTTCTAAAAAAGGGGTGTGACAAGAGCTACCAATTCCCGCAAATGCAACCTGAACTTTTGTCTTGGTATATTCTTGATGCTGTGAAAAACCAAAGTTCCACCCTTGTTCCTAGTGCCTCTGTTTTCTTCCTAATGTCCCGATGATGATGCCTAACCGCTATTGCCCTTGGAAACCTGCAAGTGTCAAAAGAAATGGCTGCCCAGAGTTTTTGGTACCGCTGTTTGACGATTGAGTGTCGTTACCTATATGGGTTGTGGTTGTCGGAGACTGGTCTATGGTGTTTGGGTGTTTGCCGGAATACCAGATCTAGAAAAAGGGGAGGAAGAATCAGAAAGAGAGATTCAGGAACTCTTTTATTGAATAATGATAAATAATTCCCATTTCAGGAAGTATCAGATCCAAGAGGATCTTTATTCACTTATGTGGTCTTCAAGGAACTTGGGCCAGGTTTGTGTAATTGCTTATGAGTTAGAATTGCCGTCCGAATTTAAATTTGTCCATCCGGTATTCTATGTATCTATGTTGAGAAAATGTATTGGGGACCCTTCTCTAGTCGTCCCTATCAAAGATGTACAAGCTACAGAGCATCTATCATATGAAGAAGTGTCGGTGGCTATACTAGATCGACAAGTACGGAAGTTGAGAAGAAAAGATGTAGCTTCCGTCAAAGTATTGTGGACGAACACGAATATGGAATACATGGCAAGCAGAGGAGGAGATGAATTCTAAATACCCTTACCTGCTCCAGAATAAAGATAACGAGGATGCTAGGGAAACACAAGATGTATTAGAAGGTCGAACATCTCTATAAGGTAAGTAATAGCCTGAGAATACTCTTTCTTAATACAAAATGGTGATATGCAGATAATGTACATGTCCATAATGCTTTGCATACTCTTGTAAGGCTATATGTTGAGTTAACTTCTTGCAAGTTCGTTCTCTATTTATAGGAGAAACTCGGCCGGAATCCACGATGATTTAAACTCTGCATGAACCCTTACATTCGAGGATGAATGTTCCTAAGAGGGAGGGTGTTACAATCCATATCCACATGTGTTAGTTCATGCCATATATTAGTCAACATAAATCCAAGAAGGAATTATCTTTGGGATGATAAGAAGTTAATCCTATTGGTCTTAAGTGACAACAGGGTGTATAAAGGTGATTAATAAGTATTAGAAGTTAAACAAATCAAGGATGTTGTAACTCGTATTTTCAGGAAAATCTAGAGGTACTTAATACACTCAAGAGGTTAGGTATTAAGGTATGTGAATCATATATTATCCATATCATAAGTCTTGAAGTCAAACGAGTTATGAAATAAAAGACGACAAAAGTTGTCACAACTTAGGTTCATAATTTTACATAAACATTGAGTCAAATGTTTCTAAGCATTTCTCCCAATTTATAAATAATTACGGGGTGATCTACCCACCAAATTAAATATATATGAGTCTAGTTTCTAATAAATTAAACCGTTTGTCAATACGATCTCGGAGTATAGAGATATTCACATTTTCGCAAGCCTGTGCAGATTGGTAGATGACAAGTAGGGGCATCACCTACTTGCCAAAATGATAGGACAAAATTAAAAGACCTAAGTCGGCCAAGAGATGACTTTTAAGGGGTTATGAACTCAATTATTTCACCCATATTTCAGACCCTCAAAACCGAAGTTAACCCCTGCAACTCCTTCCCAAAAATCTCACACAAACCCTAATCGATTTTCCTTCTCTTTCAAGTTCTATTTGAAGGTAAACCTAGAGTTTGAAGAACCAAGGGAAGGGCTAAGTTATCCAATAAGTAAGGTAAGTTACTGCCATCTTTCATACATTTTTATCTTCTATGAATTCATGGTAGTTCGTTCTATACATGTAAGAACTCACAGGATGGTAATCAGAAGCCGTGAGTTCGAGTGAATTTATTCCCTTGTAGCAGACTGTTTTGTGGACTGTTTTGTGTTGCTATTGGGCTGCGTGTTTTACTACTACTTTTGTGGAGTTTTGGAAGTGGAAGGGTTTTGAGAAACACGATATATATGTAGGGTTGTGGGCTGATAGTTATTCATAATATTTCCGGGTCGTTTGACACGACTACGGTGGCCATCGTATGTATGATGTAGTTAGGTTGTGCGTGGACTGTTTCCGGAGGCTGAAGATGTTTATTATTGATGTTGTTTAGGCTATTTGGTGAGTGTTTTGAATGGTATGAAGTCATATATATAGGGTAGGTTCTGTCCGTTTTATTGTAAAATAGGATGTGATCGGTACCTAATAGTTGTGACACATTAATGATAACGATAGTATCGTTTCTCTTATTGTAGACCAAGGTATTGTGACAATTGCATAACTTGAGATTGGGGCAGTATATACAAGGTATGTGATGCTATCCCTTTCCTTCTTTTGCACGACTCTGATTGTACAGAATGTACTGAACGAACTACCAAAGATACTCTACTCTTAGAAGCTAGCAGTACTAACATTGTTTTCCCTTCTTATGGAACGATTGATGTTAATTTTGCTTCTCTTATTCTTATGTTATCAATGTTGTTGGTACTTCTTGATTCTTATAAGGTTCATAGTGAAGAGTTAGTCCTAAGAACGTGTATTCCATGTGTCGAGCATGCACTATATATATGTATCAATTTTACTCTACCGAGCCGTGCTATAGTCAATCGGGTACGACACTTATTGTGCAACCACTGATCAGTTGGGTTTTACCAAGCTCCACGTGGCCGGGTAAGATTCTACTGAGCCTTGTGATGGCCGGGTACGTTTTGTTTACCGAGCCTATTACGTCCGGGTATGATATGATGATGATGATTCCTACAGAGGCATATGCTTTAAAAGTTCATCTATTTATACATATGTATCATGCATTTCATATCAGTAGCCCTCAATGGTACTCAGGTGTTTTAGGTTGTATATTCTCTATCCCTGCTTAAATTACTATTTGTATTTATGGTTCCTGCCTTTATATACTCAGTACTTTATTCGTACTGACGTCCTTTAATTGTGGATGCTGCATGTCGTGCTGCAGGTCCTGATAAATAGGCAGGTGCAGCTCCCCATCACAGTAGGTTGTCCAGTTCAGCGGTGATTGGCGAGATCCCTCCTCCAGACTTGCCGTGGTCTTGGTATGCATTTTTGTTATAGACATTATGGGTATATCAGGGCCCTATTCCGGCTACGTATTAGCACTTATGTTACTTTAGAGGCTCATATATAGGTTTAGACTCATGTATAGTTTGGTATGCCTTGTCGGCAGATTTTTGTTGTATAGTCTTTCATGGTAGTGTGGTGGCTCGCACTATATATATAGTTTCTTGATTGTCTGGTCATCCCATGTTATGTATGTTCATGCTATCATATTTTATTGTTGGTTGTTCATGATCCATATCTACCATTTTTATTGATATTGTCAGCCCTAAAAGCTAATAAAGAATGTTTGATAAAATGTATGTTGGTGCTCGGCAAGTGTGGTTGGGTGCTAGTCATGGCTCTCCAGTTTGGGTCGTGTTGGTGATGTCGTTCGGGCTAACAAATGCCCCAGTTGCTTTTATGGATCACATGAATACTGTATTCATGCCCATATCTTGATGTTTTTCGTGATTGTATTGATTGATGACATTTTTGTGTATTCACGATCGGTGGCAGAACATGATGACACTTGCAGATAGTATTATTGATGCTTCAGGATCGTAAGTTATATGCTAAGCTCTCTAAATGTGAATTCTAGCTGCACTCAGTAGCATTTCTTGGCTTTGTGATATTTGACGAGGGTATTAGTGTCGACACTCAGAAAATCGATGCAATAAAGAATTGGCCAAGACCTACAACACCATCAGAAGTTCGCAGCTTCCTAGGGCTAGCAGGATATTATTGGCGGTTTGCAGAAGGGTTTTCCTCTATATCAGCGCCATTAGCTAAGTTAACACAGAAAGCTACCAAGTTCTAGTCGTCTGGCACTTGTGAACGTAGTTTTCAGGAGTTGAAGAATCGATTGACATCTGCACCAGTGCTCACTCTCCCTGAAGGAACATTAGGTTACATGATATATTATGATGCCTCAGGTATAGGTTTGGGGTGCGTATTGATGCAACATGGGAAGGTGATTGCTTATGCATCAAGACTATTTAAGAAGCATCAAAAGAATTATCCAACCCATGATTGGGAACTGCCTGCAGTAATATATGCTTGAAGATATGGCGGCATTACTTGTACGACATCTATGTTGACATCTCCACATATCTCAAGAGTTTACAATACATCTTCAAGTAGAAAGAGTTGAATTTAAGGCAGCATAGGTGGCTTGATTATTGAAAGACTATGACGTTGAGATATTGTATCATCCCGGTAAAGTCAATGTTGTGGCAGATGCTCTCAGTCGTAAGTCAATTGGAAGCTTAGTACATATTGAGGCAGGTAGATGGGGGTTGACTAAAGAGCTACATTAGCTAGCCAATATGAGAAACAGAATTTTAGACTCTGATGACGGAGGTGTTACTGTACATAATACATCACAATCATCTTTGGTAGCCAAGGCAAAAGCACGACAATATGAAGATCATATCTTAGTACGATTGAGAGAGAGCATTCAACAGTGTAAAATTATGGCTTTTGAGATCGGAGGAGATAGGGCACTAAGATACCAGGACCGATTACGTGTGCCTAATGTTGCATGGTTGCAAGAGAAGATTATGAATGAGATTCATCAATTCCGATATTCCATCCATCCTGGCTTGACAAAGATGTATCATGATGTCAATAAGCAATATTGGTGGGATAACATGAACAAGTCTATTGCAGAAATTGTAGCCCAGCGTCCCAATTGTCAACAAGTAAAGATAGAACATTAGAAACCGGGTGTATTGCTTCAGAATATAGAGATTCCGACCTGGAAATGGGAGGTGATTAATATGGACTTCGTTATTGGATTACCTCGCTCTTATCATAAGTTTGACTCCATCTGGGTGATTGTTGTTCGACTTGAAAAATGTGCCCATTTTCTGCTAGTTAAGACAACATACACGTCTGAAGATTATGCAAAGTTGTATATCAAGGAGATTGTTAGACTTCATGATGTGCCGGTATCTATTATATCAGACTGAGTATCTCAATTTACGGCTAACTTTTGGGGGTCTTTTCAGAAGGGTTTAGGCACACAAGTGAATCTCATCACTAAATTTAATCTGCAGACTGATGGACAGGCTGAACGTACCATTCAGACACTGGAAGATATGCTGCGAGCATGTGTTCTAGGTTTTAAGTTAAATTGGGATGACTATCTTCCACTCATAGAATTCGCCAACAATAGTAGCTACCATTCTAGTATTAAAATGTCCCCATAGGAGGTGCTATACATGAGGAGGTGTAGATCACCAGTTGGATGGTTCGAAGTCGGTGAAACAGAATAATATGGGCCAAATTTGATTCTCCAAGCCATTGAGAAGGTGAAGGTGACACCGAAACGATTGAGGACTACACAAAGCAGGAAAAAGTCTTATTCTAATGTCCGATGTCGTGATTTGGAGTTTGAGGTTTGTGATTGGGTTTTCCTGAGGATCTCATGAATGAAGGGTGTTATGCGTTTTGGGAAGAAAGGAGAGTTGAGCCCAAGTTATATCGGTCCTTATAAAATTCTTCGATGAATTAAACATGTTGAGTTAGAATTTCCATGCGAATTAGAATTTGTCCATATGGTATTCCATGTATCTATTTTAGGAAATGTACCGGGGAACCTTCTCAAGTCATCCCTATCAAATATGTACAAGTTATAGAGCATCTATCATATGAAGAAGTGCAGTGGCTATATTAGATTGACAAGTTCAGAAGTTGAGAACAAAAGATGTAGCTTTCGTCAAAGTATTGTGGAAGAACAAGAATATCGAAGAAATGACATGGGAATCAGAAGAGGGGATGAAGTATAAATACCCTTATATGTTCCAGAATAAAGATAACAAGGATGCTAGGGAAACACAAGATGCATTAGAAGGTCCAACAACTCTATGAGGTAAGCAATACCTTGAGAATACTCTTTCTAATTACAAAATGGTGATATGAAGATAATGTACATGTCCATAATGCTTTGCATACTCTTGGAAGGCCATACGTTAAGTTAACTGCTTGCAAGTTCGTCCTATATTTATGGGAGAAACTCGGCAGGAATCCTTGATATTTAAACTCCCCATGAACCCTTACATTCAAGGATGAATGTTCCCAAAAGGGGGAGGGTGTTACAATCAATATGCACATGTGTTAGTTCATGACATATATTAGTTAACATAAATCGAAGAAGGAATAATCTTTTAGATGATAAGAATTTAATCCTATTGGTCTTAAGTGATACAAGGGTGTATAAGAGTGATTAACAAATATTAGAAGTTAAACGAATCAAGGATATTGTAATTCATATTTTCAGGGAAATCTAGAGGTGCTTAATACACTCAAGAGGTTAGGTATTAAGGTATGTGAATCATATAATATCCATATCATAAGTCTTGAAGTCAAACGAGTTATGAAAGAAAAGTCGACAAAAGTTGTCACAACTTAATTTCATAATTTTACTTAAACATTAAGTCAAATATTTTTAAGCTTTTCACCCAATTTACAAAGAATTACAGGGTGATCTACCGAAAAGATCTATGAGTCTAGTTTCCAACGCATTAAAACGTTTGTCAATATGATCTCGGAGTATAGAGATATTCATATTTTTCCAAGCTTGCACAGATTGGTAGATGACAAGTAGGTGCATCACCTACTTGCCAAAATGATAGGACAAAATTAAAAGACTTAAGTCGGCCAAGAGAGGACTTTTAAGGGGTCTCAGTTATTTCACCCATATTTTAGACCCTGAAAACAAAAGTTAATCCCTGCAACTCCTTCGCAAGAATCCCACACAAACCCTAATCGATTTTCCTTCTCTTTCAAGTTCTATTTGAAGGTAAAACCTAGAGTTTGAAGAACCAAGGGAAAGGCTAAGTTATCCAACAAGTAAGGTAACTCACTGCCATATTTGATACATTTTTCTCTGCTGTGAGTTCATGGTAATTAGTTCTATACATGTAAGAACTCATGGGACGGTGATCGTATGTCGTGAGTTCGAGTTATTCAGTTGTAGCGAACTATTTTTTGGACTATTTTGTGTTGCTGTTGGGCTGCGTGTTTTACTACTACTTTGTGGAGTTTTGGAGGTGGAAGGGTGTGGAGAAAAACCATATATATATGTAGGGTTGTGGGCTTATAGTTATTCGTAATGTTTCCGGGTCGTTTCACACAACTACGGTGGTCGTCATATGTATGATGAAATTAGGTTGTGCGTGGACTTTTTGGGAGGCTCAAGATGTTTATTATTGATGTTGATTAGGATGCTTGGTGATTGTTTTTAATGGTATGAAGTCATATATATAGGGGAGATGCTGTCCGTTTCATTGTAAAATAGGATGTGATCGATACATAATAATTGTGACGCATAAATGATAACGATAGTATCATTTCTCTTATTGTAGACTAAAGAGTTGTAACAATTGCATAACTTAAGATTGGGCAGTATATACAAGGTATGTAAGACTATCCCTTTCCTTCTTTTGCACGACTCCGAGTGTACAGAATGTACTAAACGAACTTCAAAATATACTATACTCTTAGCAGCTAGCAGTACGTACATTGTTTTCCCCTCTTATGGAATGATTGATGTTAATGTTGCTTCTCTTATTCTTATGTTATCAATTTTGTTGGTACTTCCTGCTTCTTATAAGGTTCATAGTGAAGAGTTAGTCCTAAGATGATACCGACCTTACGTCACTCTGAAAGGTTTAGAATGTGATTCCATGTGTCGAGCATGCACTATATATATGTATCAATTTTACTCTTCCGAGCTGCACTATAGTCGGTCGAGTACGACACTTATTGTGTAACCACTGATCAGTTGGGTTTTACCCAGCTCCACGTGGCCGGGTACGATTCTGCCAAGCCTATTACGGTCGGGTATGATATGATGATGATGATGCCCACATAGGCGTATGATTTAAAAGTTCATGTATTTATACATATGTATCATGCATTTCATATCAGTAGCCTTCAATGGTACTCATATGTTACAAGTTGTATATTCTCTATCTCTGCTTACATTACTGTTTGTATTTATGGTTCCCTGACTTACATACTCAGTACTTTATTCGTACTGATGTCCTTTTATTTGTGGACACTGCATGTTGTGTTGGAGCTCCTGATAGACAGGCAGGTCCAGCTATTTCATCACAGTAGGCTGTCCAGTTTAGCGGTGATTGGCGAGATCCCTTCTTCGGACTTGCCGTTGTCTTGGTATGCATTTTTGTTATAGATATTATGGGTATGTCGAAGACCTGTTTTGGCTGTGTTGCAGCACTTACGTTCCATTAGAGGCTCATAGATAGGTGTCGACTCATTTATAGTTTGGTATGCCTTGTCGGATGGTTTTTGTTGTATAGTGTTTCATGGTAGTGTGGTAGCTCGTACCATATATATATATAGTTTTCTCGATTGTCTGGTCATCCCATGTTATGTATGTTCATGCTACCATATTTTATTGTTGGTAGTTCATGAACCATGTCTACCATTTATATTGATCTTGTCAGCCCTAAAAGTTAATAAAGAAGGTTAGATAAAATGTACGTTGGTGCTCGGCAAGTATGGTCGGGTGCTAGTCTTGGCCCTCTAGTTTGGGTTGCGTTGGTGATGTCGTTTGGGCTAACAAATGTCCCGGCTGCTTTTATGGATCTCATGAATACTGTATCCAGGCCCTATCTTGATGTGTTCGTGATTGTATTCATTGATGACATTCTAGTGTTTTCTCGATCGGTGGCGGAACATGCAGGCCACTTGCGGAAAGTATTAAAGACGCTTCAGGATCGTAAGTTATTTGCTAAGCTCTCTAAATGTGAATTCTGGCTGAACTCAGTAGCATTCCTTGGCTATGCGATATCTGACGAGGGTATCAGTGTCGACACTCAGAAGATCGATGCAATAAAGAATTGGCCGATACCTACAACACCATCAGAAGTCCGCAGCTTCCTAGGTCTAGCAGGATATTATTGGTCGTTTGCAGAAGGGTTTTCCTCTATATCAGCGCCATAAGCTAAGTTAACACAGAAAGCTGCCAAGTTATAGTCATCAGACACTCATGAACGTAGTTTTCAGGAGCTGAAGGATCGATTGACATCTGCACCAGTGCTTACTCTCCCTGAAGGAACATTAGGTTACATGATATATTGTGATGCCTCAGGTATAGGTTTGGGGTGCCTATTGATGCAGAAGGGAAAGGTGATTGCTTATGCATCAAGACAATTGAAGACGCATCAAAAGAATTATCCAACCCATGATTTGGAATTGCCTCCAGTAATATATGCTTTGAAGATATGGCGGCACTACTTGTACGACATCTATAGTGACATCTCCACATATCACAAGAGTTTACGATACATCTTCAAGTAGAAAGAGTTGAATTTGAGGCAGCATAGATGGCTTGAATTATTGAAAGACTATGACGTCGAGATATTGTATCATCCCCGTAAAGTCAATGTTGTGGCAGATGCTCTCAGTCGTAAGTCAATGGGAAGCTTAGTACATATTGAGGCAGGTAGATGGGGGTTGACTAAAGAGCTACATTAGCTAGCCAATATGAGAAACAGAATTTTAGACTCTGATGACGGAGGTGTTACTGTACATAATACATCACAATCATATTTGGTAGCCGAGGCAAAAGCACGACAATATGAAGATCAGATCTTAGTACGATTGAGAGAGAGCATTCAACAGTGTAAAATTATGGCTTTTGAGATCGGAGGAGATAGGGCACTGAGATACCAGGGCCGATTACGTGTGCCTAATGTTGCATGGTTGCAAGAGAAGATTATGAATGAGATTCATCAATTCCGATATTCCATCCATCCTGGCTTGACAAAGATGTATCATGATGTCAATAAGCAATATTGGTGGGATAACATGAACAAGTCTATTGCAGAAATTGTAGCCCAGCGTCCCAATTGTCAACAAGTAAAGATAGAACATTAGAAACCGGGTGTATTGCTTCAGAATATAGAGATTCCGACCTGGAAATGGGAGGTGATTAATGTGGACTTCGTTATTGGATTACCTCGCTCTTATCATAAGTTTGACTCCATCTGGGTGATTGTTGTTCGACTTGAAAAATGTGCCCATTTTCTGCTAGTTAAGACAACATACACGTCTGAAGATTATGCAAAGTTGTATATCAAGGAGATTGTTAGACTTCATGATGTGCTGGTATCTATTATATCAGACCGAGGATCTTAATTTAGGCATACAAGTGAATCTCAGCACTATATTTAATCTGCAGACTGATGGACAGGCTGAACGTACCATTCATACACTGGAAGATATGCTGCGAGCATGTGTTCTAGATTTTATGGTAAATTGGGATGACCATCTTCCACTCATAGAATTCTCCAACATTAATAGCTACAGTTCTAGTATAAAATGGCCCCATACAAGGCACTATACATGAGGAGATATAGATCACTGGTAGGATGGTTAGAAGTCGGTGAAACAAAATTATAAGGGCCAGATTTGATTCACCAAGCCATTGAGAAGGTGAAGGTAATACCGGAACAATTGAGGATGCCACAAAGTAGGCAAAAGTCTTATTCTGATGTCCTACGTCGTGATCTAGAGTTTAACGTTCGTGATTGGGTTTTCCTGAGGATATCACGAATGAAGGGTGTTATGCATTTTCGGAAGAAAGGCAAGCTGAGTCCAAGGTATACCGGTCCTTATAATATTCTTCGACGAATTGGACATGTTGAGTTAGAATTGCCATCCGAATTAGAATTTATCCATCCGGTATTCCATGTATCTATGTTGAGGAAATGTATTGGGGACCCTTCTCGAGTCGTCCCTATCAAAGATGTAAAAGTTACAGAGCATCTATCATATGAAGAGGTGCCCGTGGCTATATTTGATCGACAAGTCCGGAAGTTGAGAACAAAAGTTGTAGCTTCTGTCAAAGTATTGTGGAAGAACCAGAATATGGAACAAATGACATGGAATTAGAAGAGGAAATGAAATCTAAATACCCTTAACTGTTCCAGAATAAAGATAACGAGGATGCTAGGGAAACACAAGATGCATTAGAAGTACGAACAACTCTATGAGGTA